>SMJT01000085.1:1233689-1540458 GCA_004349715.1 Crucihimalaya himalaica | reverse complement strand
AAATTTCCCTGTCCTTGGCCGCCAGCCACTAGCATTACTCACCATACTTCCCGTAGATGAACACCCATCCACCACCATAACTCTCTCAGAAACTGAAAGCCGGTAAAGAGGCTCCGAAGAGCCATTAAACAGATATTTGAATCTGTTTTGATCATCAACCACAAGACAGTGGACATGTTTCGGGAATGGCGAGCCCTATGCTGATAGAGATAAGACGGCAGCTGCTCATATCCATCTTCTGTTGTTTCGCCTCCCAAGTGTTGTGCAAATATTAAAGCTCTATAGGAACGTGTATAAGTTCATCTGCATACCATATTTATTCTTCATTGCAGATCTAATCATTTTCGGCGTTACTTCAGTCGATTGTTCCCCGTTCATCATTAAAACAGTTTAGCAATATATCTTGGAGCATGAACGTTTGCGCAGAGAAATCCGGTCTGCCAACATTGCAAGTATGATCTTTTTTGTACAAGGCTAACCCATAAACCTTTTGGTTTTCAATTTTTCACAAACCCTCTGTATCCTCCAATTGCATCCTTTCAGCATACTGCAGATGGCTACGAAAACTTTTTGTAGACTTATGCACTTTGAACGTGAATTTCGCATTATAAGCCGTCAACCGAGCTCGGAATCAAGCGCATCGCTTTGTAGGAAACTCGAGTCGATAGAATACCGTCTGACCATGTCATGTTGGATCTTGGGCCTTCACCAACAAAAGGCCACCTTCCCAGCAGGACACGTATTATCCGCATATCATCTTCACTACACTCCTCATCCTCAAACTTTCCCATACACAGTATAATCTCAAGGTATTCTTCTTTAACCTCACCAGCATGAGATTCTTCCGCATCGTCATCATCATCATCACCATCGTCGTTGACGTTAACCTCACCACCATCGAGATATATCCATATCTTCGTCTTCAAACTCTTCTACATCCTGAAGGTCTTCGTCAACACTTTTCACCAGCAACCTCATTGCCACTACCATACAAAACGACTCGAGACGCCAAGGCGTACAACATGCGTTTTACATAACTCAACAAGGACCGCACTTGTCTATCATTTGAGACATGGCATAGGTGGTGTAGGACAATCCGTGTCTGTTAGTTGCCAACATTGAATTCGGCAACGAGTATGTTAACTCGACGAAGTCGTTCTTGTCCAGCTCATAGTCTGCTAGTGCCATCTCAATGAGTTCACGGTGTGTACAAGAATCACTCAAGAAAAACATTCTCCCTCCTTTGGGATGATCCACCTCAAAAATGCCACTTACAGTTTCTCATCACCCATTCTCCAAAGACAGCAGGTACATGAACCATTTTCTGAAAGACATTTGAAACAACACAAGGCAAACTGTTAGTTTGTTTCACAGTAGACTTCAAAGGTGAAGTAGCTGTTGAAAAATAATTATCAGAAATTCGTAAAATCGATTTAAGATAGAATATAAGACATTGAGATGTGAATTCATACATAAACAACAAAAATAACTTAATACACATGTAAAAAATTTAAATCTCGAAAATGCATATTATATATGATACAAATCCATTTTATAAAAAGATAGTGCAAGAGACTTCTCGAACGAAGTCTACGCACATACATCCTCTGTGAAGTCTAAATTTTATAACCTAAACACCCAATAAGTTCAGAAAAATATATAAAAATAATTATGCGATTAAAATAGTTCATATTTCTAAAACATCAAAAGCCATACGTAACAAACATGTTAGGACAAGAAAAAAAAACTAATTACAAATAGGCTAAAATTGCATTTTTACTGAAATTATCATTAGAGACTTCACAGGCGAAGTCTCTTAGTAGACTCTTTATGAAGTCTGCTCTGCTATGGGAAGCGACTTCGCCCGTGAAGTCTAAATTTTTATAACCTAAACAACCTAATAAGTTCAGAAAAAATATAAAAAAAATAATTATGCGATTAAAATAGTTCAAATTTCTAAAACATTAAAAGCCATACGTAACACACATGTAGGACAAGAAAAAAAAAAACTAATACAAATAGGCAAAATTGCATTTTTACGAAAATTATCATTAGAGATCTTCACAGGCGAAGTCTCTTAGTAGACTTCCCCGATGAAGTCTGCTTTGCTATCTAAGCAGACTCGCCCGCGTGAAGTCTGAAGCACGGGTCTTAATTTGCAATTGACCAGATTTGACTTTTTTTAGCAGACTTCACATGCGCAGTCTGCTACACAAGGAGCTTCGTCAGAGAAGTCTATACCAGTTTAGGGTCTAGTTTTGCAATTGACCACAGTTTTGACTTTTTTAGTAGACTTCATCTAGGAAGTTGTTTTCGGGATATAGACTTCATTTAGAAGTCTATTACGTAATTAGACTCCTCGATGAAGTCTTTTTTGCCTTCAGAGACTTCTTTGACGAAGATTTACCCATAAAGTAAGGGTATAGTTTTGCAACTGACCAGAGTTTGACTTTTAGCATGAGACTTCGTCTGAGAAGTCTATTTAGAAAAAGGGTTACTTTTGCAATTGACCAAAAAAAATTATTTTTAAATTCGAGAATTACCGATGGTTGTAGACTTCATACGAGAAGTCTACCAATAGTCAATGTTTTGGAATTTTGGTCAAATGCAAAACAACCTCTTTTTCACGCAGACTTCTCAGATGAAGTCTCGATAAATAGTCTTCGTTCGGTCAATTGCAAAACTAACCGCCTTTTTTCGCAGACTTCACAGAAGAAGTCTTTGTACAAAGTCAGATTTAACGGTCAATTGCAAAACTAGACCCCTTGTAACCAGACTTCGACGGTGAAGTCTAAACACCGTTTTTGTTTCAAAGGAGAACTTCAGACTTCATCGTTGGTTCAATCGTGAAGTCTGAGACCCAAAAAGTCAATTGCAAGACTAACCCAGTTGACTATTGAGACTTCACCCATGAAGTCTGCCTTCTGGAAAATCGCGAGAAAATGAGGCAAAAATTACCAAAATTCGGTTTTGAGCTTGTGTTTAGCTTCTTAAACGGCCAAGAACTGATCACGCCACAATACCCAAGCAACCAAGCGTTATTATGCTCGAATCTTGAGTAAATCGCAAGATATATGGATGGTAAATATTGAAAACGATATTATAGAGTTAAATGGTTGAAATGAGAGAGGAGATCGACAAAATGGAGCTTTTAACTCAGTTTTTAAAGCATTAACATCACTTAATTCGGTTGTTTGAAGCATTGAGAGCTCAATTTTGTTTGGTAAGTGTGGTTGGGAACTATTGAAGACGATGCATTTTCGTTATTTCGTGAGAATCTTTGGTTATTGTTTTTCAAACCCACTACAAGACTTCACAGGGAAGTCTGCGCTAGTATTTTTGTGAAAAAGAAGCGATGAGGGGTATTTTAAGGCATTTTAAAAAGAAAAGGAAGAGGGGTCTAGTTTTGGAATTGACTTCAAATAAGGGTCTAGTTTAGCAAGACGCCCTAAAATTTTTATGATGTGAATATTACATTTATGTTAATTTATACGTATTTACATCACAAATATTAGCTTTACTAATGAAGTTGGCAAATAAATTGTTTGAGCCAACTAAAATTTCAAATGATGCTCTTAAAGTCTAGTTTCGATCCCAAATTATAACATCTAAAAAATTACAAACTTTAATTAAACTCATATTTTAAGATATAAAACTCTTTAAAACACTGAATGATTTTAGATAAATTCAATAATAAATACCTTTATATCATCAATTATTACTAATACATTATCTTTAACAAAGTCATATATTTATTATTTTATTTACATTATTATTTTATTTTCCTTCTTCTTCTCAAATTTAGGATGTGATAATGTGAAAAAACAAAACTAAAACATTATCTATTTTAACTCTTTACCACAAATTTTGTTTATTTTTTCTCTGTTTAGCCTTAATGTTTTTTTTGTGATATAAATATATAATAATAGAAAAAGCTGTTAATGCTATGCCCACGTTCCACCTCTGTATAATTCAGAATCTCGAGCATACAACTTGGGAGATGACTGCTGAGATCAACACGTGTCCACTTCTCTGCTATCTTCGTAATACGTGTACATGGAATGGTTGAGTGATCATTTGTATGTTTGTTGTCTTTCCTTGAAAATGGTTTTTTGAAAGTTCATTTGACTAATAATTTGATTTTCACTGATTTAAATACTATAGAAGTAGATCAAATATGGTTTTTTGAAAATAAAATAAATGCTATAGAAGTAGATAAACTCTTAAATCAAAAGTAGCACTGTTAAGTTAATTGATTGCTAATATTATCTTAAATGAAGTAAATAAAAAATAGGGTTTTTTTTAAACTCGATCTCTTATTTCATTCTCTCTCATTTCAACCATTAAACTCTAAAATCTTTTTCTCAAAATTCACCATCCCTAGATTTTTTGATTTACTAATATTCATGCATAATAACGCTTGAGTTTCTTGGGTATTGGTGTTGTGAGTAGTTCTTGGCCGCTGACGAAGCTAAAAGCAAGATCAAACTGAAATTTGATAATTTTTGCTTCATTTTCTCTGATTTTCCAGAAGGCATATTTCTCAGGTGAAGTCTCCTAAGCTTTTACACTTCTCCGTTGTCTTTCCATAAGACTATATCCTCTACCGCACATTTTTGTTGTCTTTGCTGGGCTATTAGACCTTCAATAGTCGTTAAAATTGGCTGACGATGTAGCCTAAGTCTCCTGATGCATTCTTTACTGATGCATTCTTTACAATTCCAAGATCTATAATTCCAAGTTGCCCCAGCAAGTCATGAAGACATCCCAAGTTAGTTCACTTGTCATACGAAAATGAGGTAAGTTAGGTATAGGGTTCTAGATAAGGGTTTGAACTTTAGAAGTCTGTTCCACATCCATGAGCCTGGACTTGTGGTGTCCCTAGGAGACCAAAAGGACTCCTGTTTTATAAGATTTATCTTCACCCACTTAGCCCACAAGGATTCACCATGGGAGACAATCCTCCATATAAGTTTAAACACACTCACATCGTTTGCATCTTTTAAACACCGTACTCCTAGTTCTCCCTCCTGTTTGGGTTTAAATACTTCCTCCAAAGAGATCTTTGCCTTTTTATGATTTAAATCCAGTCCCAAGCGAAGAAAAGCGGCACATAGTTTGTCCAACTCCCAACTACATTCTTTTGGTTATCGAAAAACGGCCAGCCAAACACTACAAGAAAACACGCCAGAACCGACGGGCAAAACCGTCGGTAATCCATCGGTTTAGGGCTAAACCGTCGGTAATCCATCGATTTAGGGCTAAACCGACGGTTTATCGACCACACAAATCCGTCGGTTCTATATCGTCGGTTTTCAAAACCTGTCGGTTTTCGGTCTGTACGTAACCGACGGATTACCGACAACCCTTAAACCCGACGGGTAACCGACGATACCGAACGGTCGGCTATTACCGACGGGTAACCAACGGCACATAACCGTCGGCAATTACTGACAGGTTTACCGACAAAACCCCGTCGATGGCAAACCGACAGAGATTTACCGACGGATACCTTGTCGGTAAACACCGACGACAAACTGATAGAGATTTACCGACGGATTTACTGACGGATACCTTGTCGGTAAAAACCAACGGGCTTGTACCGTCGGTTTGAAACCGACGGAGAACCGACGGTGTGACGATTGTAGAACCGACAGAAAAACCGATGGATCTGTTAAAATTTTTGAATAAATTTTTTTGATTTTGTTTTAAATTATATTAATTTTAATTATTATATTAATTATAATAGAAAATGAATTTAAAAACTTAATATAAATACATTTTCTTTATTCAAAAAAGTTTTATAAATTCAAAAATTTTCATAAAATGCAATCAATTTGGAAAATTAAATTTGTTTATTACTAAACAATTCTTAAGATTTTATTTTCAACAATTCTAATAATCCCTAACACTTCTAAACATTTATTAAGATTGGTTTCACAATTTATAATACTTAACTCTAAACATTTGTTTAATAATTACTAAACATTATTTTGTAATTGTAAAATTCTAATAATCTTTTAATAATTCTTAAAATTTTACAATCACAAAAGTTCCAACTTTCTAATTCTAGATTTAAGTTTTCTAACAAGTTTACAATCACAAAAGATCCAACTTTCTATATCGAATTCTAAAATCCTAGATCCAACTTTCTAAATCCAAATTTCTATATAAAATCCTAAAAACATGAAAAAGATATAGAAGAACTTACATATTCAGGAGAAGAGAATCAGTGGAGAGGAGAAGAAGAAGGATTCGGTGGAGAGGAATCGGTGGATTGAGAGAGATTTTGATTATTTTTGTTTCGACGAAATGAGGAAGAAGAAGAGATTCTTGGTTTTTTATTCGTGAAAACCGACGGGTTCCCGTCGATTTCAGTAAAAAAATTAAAAACCGCGTAATCAAAAAATTTGGTGAAAAGTTTGGCGGTGAAAACTAAAACCCGACGGGTTCAAGAATAATGCATGCATTTTTATTGGTCGGTCAACCTTTGGTTTTCAAGACAAAACCAACGGCAAAACCGACGAGACCATAAAAACTGACGGCAAAACTGACGGGTACATAAAAACCAACGGCAAAACCGACGGGTCCATAATAATCGACGGTAAAACTGACGGCACTGTTTAGAAATAAATAAATTTACCGTTTACCCGTCAGTTAGCCTGTCGGTTTTTTCACGATAAACCGACGGGCTAACTGACGGGTAACCGACGGACTTTTTAATTTGGGGTTTGTTTAGGGTATGGTTAGGGTATTGAGTTAGAGATTATGAATAATAACA
The DNA here is from genome assembly GCA_004349715.1 of Crucihimalaya himalaica. Lineage (NCBI taxonomy): Eukaryota > Viridiplantae > Streptophyta > Magnoliopsida > Brassicales > Brassicaceae > Crucihimalaya > Crucihimalaya himalaica. The sequence continues at coordinate 1,533,677 of SMJT01000085.1, read as the reverse complement.
GTTACACACACTTAGAAAATGTTTTAATAGATTCTGATCACTATTAATAACAATGTATAACAATTTAAAATATCAAAACATTATATCACAAACTAATCTATAACTTACATATACATTCATAACTTTACTTACTCATTTCATTACAAGTTTTTTAAAACTTATAATTTTGACCAATTTGTTTATTTTTAGAGATTATTTATGTTCAAAATGCAGAGTAGAAGAGATATAACCTATAACTTAGTAGTCGCATGTCGATAAACAACGAAAAAAATACCCGTCGGTTTGTTGTCGGTTTCGATGAAAAAACCGACGGAATAACCGACTGATTACAGATATTATTCATATTTTGGTGGTCAAAGTTGGTCACGTCGGTTTTGTCATTATCCTTCGGAAACTGACGGGTAAACCGACGGCTTTGTTATTTCATTATTTTTGAAAACACTTTTGAAATTTTGCAAAAGCAATATAAAATCAAAAACTATTAAATTATGTTTTCTTTCTCAATAAGTAATTTGAAAAACCAAATAAAATTTGAATTATTAATATTTTTAAAATCCTACAAATATGAAAATACTTAAAATTGTAAGAAATATATAAAATGGGCTTCTTGCTAAACTAGACCCTTATTTGAATTCAATTCCAAAACTAGACTCTTTTTTTTTTTTTTTTCAAAATGCCTTAAAATACTCTTCTTTTCTTCTTTTTTCACAAAAATACCTAGCGCAGACTTCTCCTGTGAAGTCTGGTAGCTGGGTTTGAAAAACAATAACCCAAAAATTCTCACGTAATAACGAAAATGCCATCGTCTTCAATAGTTTCCAACCACCCTTACCAAACAAAATTGAGCTCTCAATGCTTTAAACAACCGAATTAAGTGATGTTAATGCTCTAAAACTGAGTTAAAAACTCCATTTTTGTCGATCTCCTCTCTCATTTCAACCATTTAACTCTATAATATCGTTTTCAATATTTACCATCCATATATCTTGCGATTTACTATGATTCGAGCATAATAACGCTTGGGTTGCTTGGGTATTTGCGGTGGCGTGATCAGTTCTTGGCTCGTTTAAGAAGCTAAACACAAGCTAAAACCGAATCTTGGTAATTTTTGCCTTCATTTTATCGATTTTCCAGAAGGCAGACTTCATGGGGTGAAGTCTCAATAGCCAACTGGGTTAGTTTGCAATTGACTTTTTGCGGTCTCAGACTTCACGTTGAACCACGATGAATTCTGAAGTTCTCCTTTGAAAACAAAAAACGGGTTTAGACTTCACCGTCGAAGTCTGCTTACAAAGGGGTGTAGTTTTGCAATTGACCTTTAAGTCTGACTTTGTACAAAAATTCTCCTGTGAAGTGTGCGAAAAAGGCGTGTTAGTTTTGCAATTGACCGGAACGAAGACTTTTTATCGCATACTTCATCTGAGAAGTCTATGTGAAAAAGGGGTTAGTTTGCATTTGACGAAATTCCGAAACTTGACGTATTTGGTAGGACCTCTCGTATGAAGTCTACAAAACCATCGGTAACTCGAATTAAAAAGTACATTTTTTTGTTCAATTGCCAAAAGTTAACCCTTTTTCTACTAGACTTCTCAGACGAAGTCTCATGTAAATGTCAAACTCTGGTCAATTGCAAAACAGTATACCCTACTTTATGGTGTAGACTTTCATCCGGAAGAAGTCTCTGAAGGCAAAAAAGACTTCATCAGGAAGTCTAATACGTAATAGACTCACAGCACAGTCCATTACCAAAGAAGACTTTCTAGATGAAGTTCCCACTAAAAAGTCAAACTTTGTGGTCAATTGCAAAAATAGACCCAAACTGGGTATAGACTTCTCTGACGAAATCTCTGAGTAGTAGACTTCGCCTTGAGAGTCTGCTCAAAAAGTCAAAATCTGGTCAATTGCAAAATTTGACTGTTCTTCAGACTTCCGGGCGAAGTCTGTTCAGATAGTCTACTAATGATTATTTTTTCGTAGGTGAATAGTTCTTTATGATAATTTCAGTAAAAATTGCAATTTTGCCTATTGCTAATTAGTTTTTTTTGCTTGGTCTAACATGTGTGTTACGTATGGCTTTTGATGTTTTAGAAATTTGAACTATTTTAATCGCATAATAATTTTTATATATATTTTTTTAACTTATTAGGTGTTTAGCTTATAAACTTTAGACTTCACAGAGGATGTCTGTGCGTAGACTTTGTTCGAGAAGTCTCTTGCACTATCTTTTTAAAAAATGGATTTGTATCATATATAGTTTGTATTTTCAAGATTCTAATTTCTTTACATGTGTATTAGTTATTTTTGTTGTTTATGTATGAATTTCACATCTCAATGTCTTATATTCTATCTTAAATCGATTTTATGAATTTCTGATAATTATTTTTCAACAGACTTCACCTTTAAAGTCTACTGTCAAACTAATAGTTTGCATTTCTTTGTTTCAAATGTTTTTCAGAAAATGGTTCAAGTACCTGCTGTCTATAGAGAATGGGTGATGAGAGACTGTAAGTGGCATTTTGAGGTGGATAATCCCAAAGGAGGGAGAATGTTATTCTTGAGTAATCCTTGTACACACCGTGAACTCATTGAGATGGCACTAGCAGACTATGAGCTGGACAAGAACGACTTCGTCGTGTTAACTTACTCGTTGCTGAATTCAATGTTGCAATTAACGGACACATATTGTCCTACACCACCTATGCATGTCTCAAATGATAGACAAGTGCCGTCCTTGGTTGAGTTATGTAAAACGCATGCTGTACGCCTTTGCGTCTCGAGTCGTTTTGGTATGGCTAGTGGCAATGAGGTTGCTGTTGAAAGTGTTGACGAAGACCTTGAGGATGATGTAGAAGAGTTTGAAGACAAAAATATGGATATATCTGATGGTGGTAAAGGTAACTTCAACGACGATGATGATGATGATGCAGAAGGATCTCATGCTGGCGAGGTTAAAGACGAATACCTTGAGGATTATACTGTGTATGGGAAAGTTAAGGATGAGGATGTTAGTGAAAATGATGATGATGATAATACGTCTCTTGTTGCGGAAGGTGGCTTTGTTGGTGAAGGCCCAACATCCAACATGACATGGTCAGACGGTATCTATACGACTGGGAGTTTTCCTACAAAGGTTGCGCTTGTATCCGAGCTGCGGTTGACGGCAATAATGTCAAAATTCATGTTCAAAGTGCATAAGTCTACACAAAAGTTTTTTGTAGCCATTTGCGGTGTGAAAAGATGCAATTGGAGGATTAGAGCGGCTGTGAAAAACGAACCAAAAACGTTTTGGGTTACCTTGAATAAAAAACATCATACTTACAATGTGACGGACCAAATTTTTCTACGCAAACGTCATGCTCTGAGATATATTGTTAAACTGTTTTATGATGAATGGGGAACAATTGATGGAGTAACACCGAAGATGATTAGATCTGCAATGAAAAATAAATATGGTATGCAGATGAATTATATCACTTCCTATAGAGCTTTAATATTGGCACAACAATTGGGGAGGGGAACATCGGAAGATGGATATGAGCAGCTGCCGTCTTATCTCGCATCGGGCTAGCCAATCCCGGAAGTGTCACTGATCTTGTGGTTGATAATCAAAACATATTCAAATATCTGTTTATGGCTCTTGGAGCCTCTATTACCAGTTTTCAGTTTCTGATAAGAGTTATGGTGGTGGATGGGTGTCATATACCGGAGAAGTATGGCGGTGTTATGCTAGTGACTTGCGGCCAGGATGGGAATTTCCAAATATTCCCGTTAGCTTTTGCTATTTGTAGACTCTGAAAATGATGAATAATGGCAATGGTTTTTCACCAAGTTGAGTGGATGTGTCTCCGATCAATTTCCTTTGGTCATAGTGTCCGACAGGCACACCTCGATTAAGAATGTCATTGAACTGTCATGCCATGAGCAATCAAAGGAATATGTTATTATCACCTACAGAAAAACATAATCACGAAGTATAAGGGAAAACATCTTATGTACTTGGTGAGAAGCGCTGCGTATGCATATACGCATTATGATTTTAACAAATACATAGACGCCTTACGTGAGATGAAGCTCGAGCTTGCAGCTTACTTGGAGAACGTAGATGTGAAACTATGGACCCGCGTTCACTTTCCAGGAGAATGATTCAACATGCAAACGAGAACCATTGCTAAATCGATAAACTCCGTACTTAAGACAGCTCGAGGATTTCCCATACCCTTTCTTTTGGACTTCATTTGAGAGAAGGTAGGAAGATGGTTTTTTAAAAGGCGAGAAGACGCTATGAGTCTCCCAACAAAACATAACAAGGGAGTTAAATGTTTGCTAACTATTCGTCAATATTATGCTGACCAGATGACTGTCGAACGCATAGACGGTTGGCGATTTCACATGATAATAGGACATAGAGATTGTATCGTTTATTTCCAACATCGAACATGTGGATGTGGTATGTATGATGTTGAGAAAATACCTTGCTCGCATGCTATTGTTGCTGCTCCTGAGCTTAAAATAGATGTTTCCTTCCTCGTATGCCCGTCATACACAAAGAAATATTTGTATTCAACGTACGCAAGCAACATTTTCCCCAAAACCGTCGATATCAAAGAGCCCGAGTTTTTGAAGGTTTTCCCTCCACTAATCGGGCGTTCTCCTGGAAGGCAGAAGAAGTCAAGGTAGCAAACTTGGCTTGAAATCACAAGAAAGACTACGCCAAGACCGAGGAAGGGTCACAAGCAATATAGTTGTTCAAAATGCAGGCAATCTAGACATACTCGCAATAATTGTGTATATTTATATGGCTCAGTGCTTTTTTTAGGGGACTGTGTTTTTTAATGTTACGTAGAGTTTCAAGGTTGAGGGAAAGTAGAAGTCTCCTCTTGAAGTCTCCCACGGAAGTCTTTAACTAGGAGTTCAGGACGCAGATGAAGTCTCCAGTAGAAGTGTGTACTTGAATTCTCCTGTAGAAGTCTTTAATTAGGAGTTCACGACGCAGACGAAGTCTCCAGTAGAAGTTTGTACTTGAAGCCTCCCGTAGAAGTCTTTAACTAGGAATTCAGGACGCAAATGAAGTCTCCTGTATAAGTCTGTACATGAAGTCTCCCAAAGAAGTCTTAAACTAGGAGTTCAGTACGCAGCTGAAGTCCATAGTTGAAGTCTGCGCTGGAAGTCTCCTGGAGAAGTCTCTAATTGGGTGTTCAGTACGAAGATGAAGTCTCTAGGTGAAGTCTACTTGTGAAGTCTCTAAGAGAAATCTCTGACTAGTTGTTTGGGTTCCCATATGAAGTTTCTACGAGAAGTCTACTTTTAAAGTCTTCTTTTCAAACTTTTACTTATATAATTATGACCAGTTCTTTTTGTATTTTTGCGGTTTTCGAACTTTGTATTTGATTTAACAAAATTAAGGTTCCAATAATAATAGGAGAAATTAGAGATAATTAACATAATAATAATAATAATAATAATAATAATAATAATAATAATAATCTCCAATTAGCTCCATAGCGCCTAATACTTGAAAAGAACCTGAAAGGCTCTAAAACTAGAGAAAAGACTCAACAAAAGGACTTATATCATGGCTAAAAACGGGTAAAAACTATGATATATCAGTACACTAATAGAAAGACACAAAGAAAGAAAAAACTTACAAAAGAAAAAACTAAACCTTTATTACATACCACAATCGAATCACAATTGTTGACAATATGAGATATTATAGACGATGGCTAGTGAGGAATTTGATCGTAGAAAGGCTTAGATTTGTGGTTACAGTCGTTGGGATTGATGTATTCTGCAAAGGTGTACCTTGTTAATGGAAAGATAAGAATCCAAGAGCTAATTAAGTGTATTTCCCAGCCACATCAATTCTTACCTAAAAAGTCAAAACATAATAAAGTCAGTCACCAGCTAAAACCTGTGGTATAAACTAAGCCTAATATGTCATGTTAGAACCAAGAACACACCATAACATGCAACTTGTCGCTCATTTTAGACATCAAAGCAGGCTCCTTTGTAACTCTGTTTATGAAAACATCACACAATGATTCCCACAATGTCAGCATTTAAATGAATCAATCAATCTATTTGAGAATATGAGTAAGCGTGAGTGAGATTTACCCTTTAAGGTTTAAGACACACAAAATCGCCTTGTGTGCCTTTTGCTCAAACAAATTAAAATGTAAAGACTTTGGTGGTGGGAACAACCTTTTTACTGAAATTTTGAAACTATGGTGGCTGAGAAAAGTTACTCACTTTGAGAAGCAATGAAATATGCCCACATGTCGGGACAATCATAGGGTGACAACGTTTTCCATCTGCAAGTGAATTCTATATTATAAGCAATGTTTATATGTTTATAACAATGAGAAAGATTAAGTCTTGTCTTGCAATTTCCATGTATTTTACTATGTAATTTCATCATGGTTTTATTTGAATAAAAAAATAGACACTAGAATTTAAATATGCATTAGAGTAAGAATAATTAAATTCTTCATTTGTTCATAATTTCTAATAACTAATTCTAAATATATATTTTCTTGCGAAAACAATAAAATTATTAGATTTTCATATATATTATTGTTTGTTACAATGTTGAGTTGACAGTTGTCATGTAGTTATTGAAAATGTAAAATATAATTTTCACTCATTAAATATTTTTCCTATTGCTTACGTGGAAAATTTGAGAAATACATTGTATATACATCTCTAAAATTTAAATACACAGTAAATATATTTTAAAACGTAAGTTAATATTACATACTTTCAAAAATCATAGTAATAAAACTAAAAAAATGTAAAATATTCTAAGTATGAATTTTACGTCTAAATCATAGTAATTACATGGTAAATAAAAATTTATCATACGATAATAATTATTATTTTAATTGTATATATAGTTAAATCTGTTTACATCATAAACTCATAAACTCATACGATAAACTTACTTTTGGGATGTTCGTTAAGGTAGCTCCACATCTTGGATTTGGAGAAAGTTTCTTATGATTACACAATATGGTTCGGGTTTTCTCAACCTTTTGTTTGATGACTGCTCCATATCGGACGACTAATTAATGTCGCTGTTGAGTATGGTCCACGCTTCTGGGTGTCACACGGATCTTATTGCTTGAATTCTTCCTTCTATAGGTGCATATATCCCTCTTTGGCCTCATGGGGAGGAGGACTTCAAGAATCATTACTCATCGACTAAAACAAAGGTACATGTCTAGCAATCTGGAACATGTTGGCTATTGATAACACCACATTTTACCCATTTTTATACTCCATAGAACGTTTAAGTTCACCCCAATCCCACTAGGATTCGATTTTATCCATTCCCAGAGCTTATATAAGAAGTTGCTCAACCCCTGCAAAACACACAATTTTTCATACATTGGATACTCACTCATAATTTGTTATACATTTCTTTAAGCATTTTTCATTTCAATCTTGTAATTTTGAGAGAAGATTTCATCCTTTGTGACATAAAAGGAGTAATTCAATATCTTTTTTGTACTGCACATGTTCATCATGTCTCTTTTATAGCATAAATCATGGTTACTTTACACATGTTTGAGTACTTCTATTGTTGAGTTTAACATGTTGATTCTAAGGGGATCTCATGGATTATTTAGTTTAAGTGGCAATTTTAAAGGTTGAATATTGTTTACATGTTCTTCTTCTTTGCTTATTCATAAAGCATATGATTGATGTCATGAATCAGTTATTGTTCAAAGGATTAATCTGGAAATCAAACTCTGTTAGGTTTCCCGAGCTAGTGTTTGGCGAGTTTTGCGTTTTAACACTTAGCTTAGTGAGTTTATCGAAATGGAAGGTAATTATTTTCAAGCAAGTTTAATTGGCTGCAAAAGTTGACTAGTAAGGTTGATTAGAGATAAATGTTTAGGTTTATGATAGTAGATTCTGTAAAAATAAGCGGATTAGAGAATAGAGAATGTGATTAGAGAGATTTAGGAACAAGAATCATGAAGATCCATGGAGAATAGAGATTAGGAGGTAGAAATCGATTTTCATAAGACAAAGAGAATAATGTTGTGTTTACAAGAGTGTGGCTTATATATGTTAGCTACAAGGTTTTACAAGGACCCTAAAATGGGAAGGAGAAAGCGGCGCAGCCACCAAGGGGCGAGTGAAGTGGTCCACACCGGTGAGAGTGAAGTGGTCCACACCATGGTGGTGTCATCCACGCGCCCAACGGCTATATTGAAGAATGCGCTCCACTCTCTTCTTCTTCTTCTTCATGTATAGGCCTTGTAAGGCTTTGCTAAACTTGATAAGGCCTCACTCCTTGATACTCACTCTTCTTAACTTCAAGTTTAGCCGCAAGGAAGTGAAGGCCAAACTTGGATTGCCAATGGCACATTACCTCATTAAAAACGTCAATATAGAAAACCCAATGGGACAAAACCATACCGAGGGAAAAAAAGTATAATGGCCAAGGACGAGGGGACTTGATCAAGGTCGTGTGAGATCAACGAGCCCAAGTTTGCTATGAATGCTTTGGCAAACTTTGAGGCTCGCTGCCTTGGTGAAGACATCCGCCAATTGATCTTCACTTCTTGTGTAACATGGGAGGATCACTCCTTCTTCAATCTTTTCTCGAACTTTGTGACAATCCACCTCTATATGCTTGGTCCGTTCATGAAACACCGAGTTTGTAGCTATATGGATTGCTGCTTGGTTTTCATAATGTAATGTGATGGGTTTTGTAGACTCACTGCCGAGATCCTTGAGAAGAGCCTTGAGCCAAGTCAACTCATTGGTAATGTGCCTCATTGCTTGGTATTCCGCTTCCGCACTTGAACATGAGACCACCTTTTGCTTCTTGGTCTTCCAAGTAACAAGGTTGCCTCCAATGAACGTGCAATAACCGGTTGTGGACCTCCTATCTCCTATATCTCCAGCCCAATCCGTATCACAATATCCCACTATCTCCGAGCTTTCATTCTTTCCCATCCAAATGCCTTGACCCGGACTACCTTTGAGATACCTTGAATCCTCTCCACCATGCTCCAATGGTACACCGTGGGAGTTTGCATGTGTTGACTCACCTGGTTCACTGCAAACGAGATATCAGGCAGTGTGATAGTAAGATCGATCAGCTTACCCACTAGTCTTCGGTATTGAGGTACATCCGCAAATGGTTCATCTTCTTTCTCCCCCTTTCGGTTGATCTTGTAGCCATCTTCAAGAGGAGTTTTGGCCGGCTTTGATCCAAGCTTTCCTGTCTCATTCAACAAGTCAAAAGTGTACTTCCTTTGTGAAAGAAAGAGGCCTTCCGGAGAACGGCACACTTCAATCCCTAGGAAGTACTTTAGAGCACCAAGATCCTTAATGTCAAATGATGATTTTAAGAAAGCTTTGGTAGATGCTATACCTTCCGTGTTGTCTCCAGAGATGATCAAGTCATCAACGTAAATGAGTACAACAACAATACCTTTAGGACCTTGTAGTGTGAACAAGGTATGATCGGCCTCGGAACGTTTGAAGCCTCGGTCTTTGAGAGTGGAGCTAAGCTTTTGGTACCAAGCTGTTGGAGACTGTTTAAGACCATAGATAGCCTTTTTTAGCCTAAGAACTTTACCGAGAGCTACCGTATCTTCAAGACCGGGAGGTGGTGTCATGTATACTTCTTCTTCAAGCTCACCTTGTAAGAAGGCGTTCTCCACGTCCATTTGCCAAAGTTCCCAAGTGAGATTAGTAGCCAATGACAACACCACTCTAACCGTATGAAGCTTGGCAACCGGAGCAAACGTATCCGTGTAGTCCTCCCCATAGGTTTGGGTGAATCCGCGAGCAACCAACCTTGCTTTGTATCTCTCAATGTCCCCATTGCTTAGATATTTGATGGTAAACACCCACTTGGAGCTCACGGCTTTCTTCCCCGGAGGTAGATCACTTTCTTCACGGCTTCGGTTCCATAGCTCCCACTTCATCTCCTACCGCATTCATCCATTCCTCTTTTTCTTTGGCTTCTTCATAGGTTTGGGGAATGAAGTGTGAATCAATTTTCCCTAGGAATGCTTGATGATCAGATGGCAAGAGGGCAAGCGAACATGTTGCTTGGATTGGATGGGCTACGGCATTATTGTTGTAGAATACTCTTGTATTTACCCAATCATCCGGATGCTTTCTCACTCGTGTACTTCTTCTAAGTACTTGAGGTTCATTCACTACTTCTTCATTGTTGGTGAAGGTGTCATGGGAATTGTCCTCATTTCCTTCATCAAATGGTGAACTAACTTCTGATTCATCCATGGCTTGGGAGTGACTTAAGTTCTCATCTTGATGTTCTTAATCAAGTTCATCTCTTGGTCAGATCTGCCCATTCCTTTGTTCTCATCTTCACCACCATTTGTTGGACCAAGTGGTGTATTCTCAACTCCCTTTGATTCATTCGTATCATTTCCAAGGTGATCAAGGAGGAACTTTAGGCTTGTGGATCGATCAAATAGAGAGCTAGAGAGATCCTTAAGCTTTTCCCAATCCTTTTCACCATAATACCCACTTTTTTCAATGAACTTCACATCCCTTGACACCATTATTCTTTTAGTAGATGTATCATATCACTTGTAACCTTTTTGAGTAGTCGAGTATCCGAGGAACATACACCTAGTGCTCTTGGCATCTAGCTTAGTCCTTTGTTTCCCTGGCACTAAGACAAAACAAACACACTCAAACACACGTAAGTGATCAATAGAGGGTTTTATCTTATTTAAAATTTCAAAAGGGGAAAGATCTTTAAGAATCCGAGTTGGTATCCGGTTGATAAGATAGCATGCCACCATGGCCGCATCTCCCCAAAAGCGTCTTGGAACATTGATGTGAAACATCATCGACCTAGCCACCTCCATTAGGTGTCGATTCTTTCTCTCCGCCACTCCATTTTGTTGTGGTGTGTATGGAAAACTTGTTTGATGAATGATTCCATGCTTAGCTAGGTATTCTTTGAATCTATGGCTTGTGTACTCTCCTCCATTATCTGACCTAAGTACCTTAATACTCACTTTAAATTGATTAGTGACATAGTTTTGGAAATTTATAAAAGCATCATACACACGATCCTTAGAAGGCAACAAGGTTATCTAAGTATATTTCGATTTTCCATCAATGAATGTCACAAAGTACTTGTTGTTATCCCTAGATACGCATGGAGATGTCCACACATCCGAATGAACTAAGCCAAAACAATTTTCATAAATGGTACTTGATTTGGGAAAGACAATCTTGCAATGTTTACCGAGAATACAAGCTTCACAACTACTATGATCAAAAGAAATATTAGGCATCATCAATTCAAGAACACGAGAGTGAGGATGACCTAACCTAGCATGCCACATTGCATTCAAACAAACTACACTACTAGAGTTTAAAGCGACAGAATTAAAAACATTAGGGGAAGAGTTCTCAAGAACATAAAGATCATCTTTGGTTCCTCCTCCTCCAAGTATATTTCCGGTCTTAATATCCTGAAAATGAACATCATTAGGACCAAAGATAGCATAGCAATTCAAGTCATTAGTCGCCTTCTTAACCGATAGCAAGTTAGAGGTGAACTTAGGCATATAAAAGGTTTTGGAATCCTTATCAAACAACCTCAAGTTACCTACTCCCTTAACCGATACCTTATCACCATTAGCTATGATTACATTCCCTAAGGCCGGTTCTATATTTTTTAAGAGATTCGGGTTGCTAATCATATGGTGTGAGGCACCCGAATCTACAACTAGAGAAGTAGAAGGAGTTGCAAGTTTATGGGATAGTAGTGAGATACCGGATTCCTTTAGTGAAGCAATGGACCTAATGAGAGCTTCAAGATCAGACTTCCGCACCACATCTCCAAGAGAGGAAGATGCCACCATTGCTTGTCCTTGACCTTGTTCTTCCTTGGAGTCCGTTGAGAGGTGTGCTCTTGGATTCTCTTTGAACTTGTTCGGTTTGAGATGGGGATGGAGGATCCAACACTTATCCTTGAGATGACCCTTCTTCTTGCAATGATCACACCACCAAACCTTTCTTTCATCTTGCTTGTAGTAGCCTTTGTTCGCAAGAAGAAGTTCTCCTTTTCCACTAAACAATCCGAGAGACCCTTGCTCCCTTTGGATGATGGAGGCTTCAAGGGACACTTGGATGATGGCAAGCACGGTCTGATCTTCTTGGAACCATTTAGCCTCTTCGACCATGATTTCTTCAGCCCTTTCCTCATCTCCAATGGCAACCTCCTTGATTTCAAGCGATTTCTCCACATGCTTCCACAACCCTCGGCCACAAAGAGCCGTCTTTGTGGTCCTAGACCAGAGGAGATAGTTCTCTCCTTTGAGAGTAACCGGAATCATCAATGGCTTGTTACTCTCCATTTGCAAAGATCCTTGACAAAAGACTTAGTAAATCGAACAAGATGAGAGAAAGATGAGAGAATGAGAGAACAAGAGAGAATGGAGTGAATCGAATGAATGAACAAGAGAGAAAAGAGGTTAAGGAACCCAAGAATGCTCTGATACCATGTAAGAATAAGTAGATTAGAGAATAGAGAATGTGATTAGAGAGATTTAGGAACAAGAATCATGAAGATCCATGGAGAATAGAGATTAGGAGGTAAAAATCGATTTTCATAAGACAACGAGAATAATGTTGTGTTTACAAGAGTGTGGCTTATATATGTTAGCTACTAGGCTTTACAAGGACCCTAAAATGGGAAGGAGAAAGCGGCGCAACCACCAAGGGGCGAGTGAAGTGGTCCACACCGGTGAGAGTGAAGTGGTCCACACCATGGTGGTGTCATCCACGCGCCCAACGGCTATATTGAAGAATGCGCTCCACTCTCTTCTTCTTCTTCATGTATAGGCCTTGTAAGGCTTTGCTAAACTTGATAAGGCCTCACTCTTTGATACTCACTCTTCTTTAACTTCGAACATAGGCCTTGAAATGTGATGGACCGTACGGACGTCTGTACGTCCGTACGGATGACACTCTTATTGCTCTTGATCAATAGATTCAACATCCATTCAAGTTTTAATTTCAAGAACAAAAGAACAAACAAATTCATCCGTAGTTATCATTTAAGTTATTTCGATCTAGAGCTCTAGAGATCCCTTCATGCCAAACGTTTTTCTCCTATTAGTATCATCAATATCATAATTTGCTATTTAGTTTCTCGCAACACCACCATGACAACAACAAAAACCAAAACTAATTATTGTTCTAGATTGATCTCTTCGTATTTAGATTTAATGCGCATCACTCTTTTCATGTGGATCCATTCCTTAAGTACTACATTTGATCGATGTGCACTCGGAGACCACCCTTGGATCGCTTTGATGAGTCACAGTTCCTGCATATGGATCTCCCAGCAAGATCAGCCACCGAGTATGAAATGGTGATATATAACATGACGCAGAAGAATAACAAGATGATGTGATTGCTTTTGGGCGTCTTTAGGAAGATTAAGCCTTGCTTCATTTCCAGCCAGCGAGCTTGAGAGGACGAAAGTGACACGGACGAGTTGGATACAAATGATGATTTTTCGAGCTTTTCGTGACATGTCGGGCTCCTTTTGATCCATTTCCGCCATCCGCCCTTCTGACATTGCATCTGGCTCTTATGGTCAGCAGCATGACGACTTCAGATTGGAGCGCACCAGACACCAGCAACCCAGCTAACGAGTGAGCATATGCGGCGTCAACCGACCAGTTGGGAGTATCTTTTTGGACCGATCAATGCACTTGTCAACCGATTGGTTGGAGTTTATTGTGGGCCCCTTATCCTTTGTACTTTGTTTCATTTTTTGTTTTTTTTTTTTTAATTTTCACCCACCCTTCTTTATACACAGGGACGGTGTAGGTCAAGTTTGGAGAATAGTACAGATGTACTAATATTTGGTTATTTTGTCAAAAATAATTCAAAAACTTTTAGAGTCATTTCAATGAAATCAGAGAATTATGAGCTTTTCTAGGGTCAACCTTCTTACAACCTATTTGAGACGTGTTTAGACGACCATGAGCAGACCCAATAATCAGGAAAGTCCCAATCACTTTAAAACTTGAATGATTTGAGCTTAGCCTTATCTAGTGGAAAATCGAACTTGGACTTAATTTATCTCACTTAGGGGCATAGTAATCTTGTTATGGTTGGATATTCTGAGTTATGCTTTGTTTTTCTACTTTTTTGACTTCCGAATAGCTATAATTATTTTTAGCTAGTATCACACCTTGCTCCTTTATCCTTTATTCATACCCATGCTCATTTAGCTAGTATCACACATGTGCATAAACTACAAAGTGTATGGACCGACATATAGAGCTTACCTTTCATTAGGATTAGATGTGTTAGACGTATGCTTTTGAGATGATTAGTAAGCTTGCTGACAGATTATTTAGAGCTTACTTAGAGAATGCTAAAGAGTTATGGAATTCGTTTTGATGCTTGATTGTGTATGACGAAAACCGGTTCCATCTCCCCTCATTAAAAAACCAAAAATTCAAAATTATGAGGAAATGAGAAGAAAATGAATTGGAAAAATCAGTGTTTTATTTGGAAAAAATGCATCAAAGGATTTTTTGGGTTGTTTTGAGATTCTTAGATTTTGTAGATGGTCCAAATGAAATGAAAGCTATGTATGCATCAATTGATTTGTGTCTCACTGTGATTATGCAATGATGTGCATCTTAGATTTGTTAGAGTAGCCCTAAACACATGAGTCACCTTAAATGCTTCATTTACAGAGATCATAGCATGTTCAATATTTCCTTTGTGAGAGTTTTATGATTGAATGTTAAAAATTTAAGTTCATTGACTTTAAGAGTTCTTTGTGATATGGGGATTCAGAGTATAGACTATTGCTAAGTTTGTGGTTAAGTACATAAAGTATGCTTTGCTTTGACATGTTTTGATGCGGTTTGTGGAAGGAAAACCCTATGTAAGTGAGCTCCCGTTTACAAACCATTTCTTCATGTTTGAGTTTTAGTTGTTCTTTCATGAGGAAAAGCAAATATTTAAGTATGGAGGATTGTGTTAATTTCTATTTTCACTAGTTTTTAGAATCTTTTTTGTTACTAATCTTGCGTAATTTCACCGAGAACGAGATATTTTTAGAGTCTTTTTGTTGTTTCGCATGAATATGGGCTTGTTGGACGAAATAAAGAGAATTGAACCTGAAATGGGCTTCAAGTGGATCTGAAGAGGAAAAACTCGGAGACGAGAACCGATCGGTTGCACATTGCACCGATCGGTTGAGAAGACCTTGAAAAACCGATTGGTTGTGTTATGCACTGATCGGTTGGCGGTTTTAGGAAACCTCATTTTCTCTAATTTTTAGAGTTTCTCTCTTGTACTATGAATATTGGGTTCGTCCCTAAGCCAAAGGAGAGAGCTTTTGAGTGCGAAAAACAAGGTACCTTTAGGCGATGAGAGTTGCTAGAACCCTCGTGAACATATCAACCATTTGTTTAATGCTAGCTATTAGTCTTGATAACAAACGAGAGTTGAATTGTTAGGATTGTTTAGCTTAGTATTTGCCACTAAGAGATTAGTGTAGCTAATGTTTATGGTTGATTTTAAGAATTGAAACTTAATGCTTTCTCACAATTATGCATGTTTGCTTGTTTAGAAATCCTATATGATTTCCTATCACCCAATATTCTATCCATTGTATTTAAATTGCTTTTATTTTGTTAACTTGTTTAGAAAACCCACAAAAATATTATTTCTTGTCCTAGCTTAATTCGAGTTATTATAATTCATAGTATAATCGTGCTAGATTCATAGTATTATTTCTATCCATTGTATTTAAATTGGGTAAAACTTACCCTCAACATATACCTAATTGACTATATATGGTTGCTAGATTCTTAATAACAACCCCAACTCATGTCACTCATGCTAATTACCCTTGTATTTTTCACTACCTTGTTTCCAATTTTGTACCGGTTTCCAGTATTGTAACATTGTTAGGGCTAATTTCCATTATTCCCCCATCTTTTAGTTGTTTAATAAATTTAATATTTCAACGGAAAAAAATAAATAAAAATCATAACCATACTTCACCAAATACGCAAGACGTAGTTATTCTCATGCACAATGCAGATAATCATCTAGTTCTATAGACTAACAAAGTAATGTACTTATTGTTGGTGATATAGTTGGATTGAGTGTTGGAGGAATGCACCAAATTGATATAATCCGACTCCACTATCTTGTGTCTTGTGATTTTGGGCGTTGAGTTTGGAATCCTGACTTTAGAGGCAGACCTTTTCTTCTATCCGTTTTGTACTTGTATCAAATACACACGATATGCTATGTTTGGAAATTTACCTCATAAATACAATAGAAATGTATAATCAAATACACACGATATGTTATGATGTGGTGATGAGGATCTTGAATTTGAAGAAGAAGATAATGCAGGAATAATTTGGTGACCTCATCTTACACTGTGAAGTTACATTGTCAAGAAGATAATGGATAATAGAAATCGAGGAATTTGGACCATTGAGTTTGGAGGCTCTCACTTCTCAATAATATTTTCATACTTTTAACACTTGTTTCTGTTTTTTTTCCCCCATCCATTTCATACTTGTTTAACATACTAATGTTTTTACTTATTGTGGTCACTGTTTTGGGCTATAACGGACTGACCTAATAGCCCAATCAGCTCCATTTGTAGAAGAGGGGCTTCGATCCCGGATGAGATGGTGCCCGTTTTTGATAGACTTGTGAATCCCACTAGACTGCGATTACTTCTTAATTCTCCACGATATGTTGTCTGGAAATTATATTTTATAAATATAATATTTGTTATTTATGTACATTTATATTTATAGCGTAAAATTACTCAGAGTTGGTATTCCATCCGTTCGAAAACATAGGATGTTTTAGCTAAAATCCATATTAAGAAACTTTTTTAAAAAACTAAACATTAATTAATAATTAGTTAAAGGCAAAATCCCATAAAAAACTTCAAAAGTTGTAAATGATACTCAACTTAAACCTTCAACTTTTTTTTGTTCCCAGTTAAAACTTTGAACTATTGAATTTTTTCAGAAAAAACTTTCAACTCTTACTATATGTGTTCGAGGTTAAGTTTACTAACAGTCAACAATGAACAGTAACGTTGAACGTTAGTCAACTTTTTTTTTTTTATAACTTATCATTTTGATTGATTAGTGTAAGTAGGGTAAAAATATTTAGTTAGCCATGACGGTGGTAAAACATAGGTCGTAAACAAATTTTGAGTGAAGCGGGTTATGCGGGTGCGGGTTGTAGAATGATATTGCGGGTGTGGGTCGCGATATCTGAATTGAGGGTTATATAAACCCGCATAACTATTAAAACAAAATTTGGCCAAAGTCAATCGAAAACATTAAAATCCAGTCCAAAATCTTATTTTTCTGTTTTTATTTAAGATAATAAAATAGAAAAAAAATTAATTTTTTTTTGTAGTTTTCTTTCTCCAATAAAACAAAAACTTTAACTTTATTTGGAGCATAAGTCTATTAGATAGAAAATTCTTATTTATATTAAAAAAAAAAATTAATTATGTTTTGACTCCAATAGCGGATAACCCGCTTTACTGAAAATTTGTTTACGATATAAATATTTGTAGCAGATAAACCGTCATGGCTAACTAAATATTTGTATCATATTTACATTAATTAATCAAAATGACAAGTTAATGAGAGATCAACTGACCTTACATCCTTCCATCTAGGTCCGCAATTGGCTGCACATCTGCTGTAACGGTGAAGAAGGTAAGGATTTTCTAATTGGGCTGGATTTTAATGTTTTCGGCTGACTTGGGCCGATTTTTTTTTTTAATTAGTTATGCGGGTTTATATAACCTTTTTTTCAGATATCGCGACCCGCACCCGCAATGCCTTCTCCACAACCCGCACCCGCATAACTCAAAATTTGTTTACGACCTATGTATTACTACTGTCATAGCTAGTTAAATATTTGTACCCTACTTATACTAATCAATCAAAAGATAATGTTGTTAAAAAAAAAAGGTTGGCTAACGGTCAACGTTAGTGTTCATCGTTGACCGTTAGTCAACTTAACCTCGGGCACAAGAAATAAGAGTTGAAAGTTTTTTCTGGGAAAATTCAATAGTTCAAGGTTTTAACTGTGAACAAAAAAAAGTTGAAGGTTTAAGTTGGGAATCATTCGCAATTTGGAGATTTTTTATGGGATTTTCCCTTAGTTAAAACACAATTCAACCAATTATAAAAAATTGCTTAATTTAAAGAATCAAAATATGAAACAACATTAAAAATCTGCATAAAAATTTGTAGAACATATTATAAAATGAATAAGAAAAATTCGTTAAACATGCTATATTTTAAAACTGAGGGAGTAATTGCAGTCTATTTGCAATCTCCTAATGATCGGTGCGCTAATTCTATTCTTTTTGGGAAATTTTGATTTATTTCTAGTTTATTTCTTTATTTTTTTTGGTTTTCTTATTAAAATTTCTCTCTTTCAATTTTAAAGCAAAAAGTTTAACTTAGATTCTGATAAATAAGAATCTTCGGAAAATGTAAAATAAAAAATCAGTTGAACCGTAAACTAGTCAAGCTTCCTTAAATCTAAATGATCACCAAAGCATTGTTTAAAAACAACTATAAATTAAATACGTCTCACGTGCCATCGATTCCATCTGGGAAGAAAGAGCAGAAGTATATAAATTGTTTTCCAATATTTCATTTGGATTACTAGAACTCAAAAAGTTCGTACTTGATAAAGATGCAAGGATCCCACATGGTAACGCGTAACGGTGAAATTATGTGCCTGCATAGACCTAGTACTCACAATTAGATGGAAACAACGGCACTTATGAATCATCCCTTTTTTTTGGGCTTCGAGCTGTTACATCTTCATAATCAATTTTTCCTGTAAGGTCTATAGAAATGTTAGTAAAGAGAACTCAATAAAACAATTCAGATAACCCATACCAGAAGTACTCATCACATCCGCTTTCATATCAGTATTATTCACATTCTATTTTTTCTTTTTTTAATGTAATGTAAAATTATATTCAAATAAAAATATCTTTTTTACAACAAGGGCATCGGTTGTTGATGAGATAATAAACTGAAAACTTTAGAAACTTTATTTAACTTCTAGACTCGAACCAAAGTTGGAAACCTTCATCATATCACTTGTCCCCAATTGCTCGAACTGATGAAAGCTGGTTTCAAACTTGTTCCAATTAATCATGTATGATGCTTTGTGCATTGACAATAACAGATTTATCATCAGAATCCCTCGTTCGGAAATATATTGAATATATCTACTATCTTCGGTTAATGCACAATGTATTGAGAAGTTGTGACATGAAAGTTCTCCAAATCCATAAATTTTGTGGTTAGGAATGCAAGAAAGTGTCCCATTTCTGATTTACTCTTCGAAGCTATCAATTCATCGTCCATTTTAACTATTAGTTCACCATTTGTTTATCTACATCTTCTAATTAACTCTTTAACCGTGACTAAGTAACCCCTTGATAAAAAAAACTTTAGTCGATCAACCACTATTCGATCTCAACTTATTGGTCTCATATCCGGATCACTCGATACTTCCTGTAATCACTAGATCGTACAGCTACGTCATCTATCCAACTATGACTTAGTCTGATTACTTCGTCACACATCCATCTCCATCATGATTAAGTTCCCCGATTCATTCATGATCATGACTTGTCCTCCAATCATTCACTTAATCTGAGCCAAGTTATCCAATCTTTTATCCAACCATCTCATGCCTCGTTTCTTTGCTTTATTCATTCCTTGACCATGATCCATTTTTCCTAGAAACAAATTGACCCGATGTTATTACCGCGTAACATTGATGGTACAAATTGCCTCCCTCCGAGTAACATCCACCCAACCACTAAAAAAAATAGCTAAGTCACTTAAACCTAATCTTGTCTTCTTGATGTAAACCTCGGAGGTGACGATTACGGGACACGAACATGATCCATTATTCCACGGACGGTCGTCGGCGTTTCCTAAAGTTTCTCGAACGTGGGTGAAGATCTAACTCGATGGCGGTCGCTTCTCTCGAATGGGATCAAACAAGGGGGATGTGTTGGCGGTAGGAAGTGCACCACAGAGGGATGGTAGTCTCTAATACAGCACAGATCTCGGCTTCGAAGATTCACTCAACGAAGAACAAGAAGGAACTAGGGTTTTTGTCTTAGTGAAGAAAATTCGATATTTTATTGATAGTATGGTAAAAATCGGTTACACGGCTGCAAGGGGACTTTATAAACAGTCCTATCAGCTAGCCCTAAAGCCCAAAAGAAAAGAAAATTAAAAGCCTAACAACAAAAAGTCCAAAGAAAATGCGAAAACAAAGAAATACAAAACTCATCGTTTAACTTAGAACAAGAAAATGAAACTACTAAGACGCGAGTGTTGATGTCGTTTCTGTAGTAGGGTTTAGGGTTTAGGGTTTAGGGTTTAGCCGTTGGAAGGGCTGTATGAACCTGCAAAGATCGAATATATTGAATAGAACTTACCTTGGTTCGCGCGGAGTCGAGTGACGCTGTCGAAGACTGTTGGGTTTCCTCGTGGAATTGCACGGTGTCCTCGATGTAGCGTCGTAGTTCCTCAGAGTCTGTCGTGGAATCCTTGGCAGCTTGCATGAAGTCCTTGGTGCCTTGTGGAGAATTCTCGGAGACAGGTGCGATGTCCTCGGGGTGAAGCGTAGACGTGTAGACATGATTCTCGGGGCAGCTCGTGGAATCTTCGACAGTTTTACGCGGATCCTTGAAACGATATGTGGAATCTTCGGTAGCGGTACGTGGATCCTCGAAGCGATACGTGGAATCTTCGGTAGCGGTACCTGGTTCCTCGAGGCAGTACGGTAGCTTTGCACGATCGGTACGTGGGATGCCATGATTGACGTGTGGTTGCTCGTGGGAACTTGGTGCTAACCCTTTTCCAATGACGTTCACAATATCTTGCACGGTAAGGTTGAACCTCCTTCGAAGTTGCTTGTGTTTTGAACGAGTCATGGTGCCTTCCCTCACTTCGGGCACCGGGTTAGGTTCGATGTAAGCCTCGGGGTTGAGGATTACGGGACACGAACAGGGTCCTTTATTCCACGGACGGTCGTCGACGTTTCCTAAAGTTTCTCGAATGTGGGTGAAGATCTGACTCGATGGCGGTCGCTTCTCTCGAGTGGGATCGAACAAGGGGGATGTCTTAGCGGTAGGAAGTGCACCACAGAAGGATGGTAGTCTCTGATACAACACAGATCTCGGCTTCGAAGATTCACTCGACGAAGAACAAGAAGGAACTAGGGTTTTTACCTTAGTGAAGAAAATTCGATATTTTATTGATAGTAGGGTAAAAATCGGTTACACGGCTGCAAGGGGACTTTATAAACAGTCCTATCAGCTAGCCCTAAGGCCCAAAAGAAAAGAAAAATAAAAGCCTAACAACAAAAAGTCCAAAGAAAATGCGAAAACAAAGAAATACAAAACTCATCGTTTAACTTAGAACAAGAAAAGGAAACTACTAAGACGCGAGTGTTGATGTCGTTTCTGTAGTGGACTTAGCCGTTGGGAAGGGCTGTTTGAACCTGCAAAGATCGAATATATTGAATAGAACTTACCTTGGTTCGCGCGGAGTCAAGTGACGTTGTCGAAGACTGTCGTGGTTTCCTCGTGAAATTGTGCGGTGTCCTCGATGTAGCATCGTAAGTCCTCGGAGTCTGTCGTGGAATCCTCGGCAGCTTGCATGAAGTCCTTGGTGACTTGTGGTGAATTCTCGGAGACAGGTGCGATGTCCTCGGTGTTGGTTCATGGTTCCTCGGGGTGAAGCGTAGACGTGTAGACATGATTCTCGGGGCAGCTCGTGGAATCTTCGACAATTGTACGCGGATCCTCGAAGCGATACGTGGAATCTTCGGTAGTGGTACGTGGATCGTCGAAGCGATACGTGGAATCTTCGGTAGCGGTACGTGGTTCCTCGAGGCAGTACGGTAGCTTTGCACGATCGGTACGTGGGATTCCATGATTGATGATATGCTCAAATCTAATACCCTAAAGTATCTAAGCAGTCGCTATAGTATTTTAGGGGTCAATCCACAAGGACTCAAGATAACACTTAATGGTGTCGATCGATGCTCCTCAGTGTCGATCGATGCTCCTCAGTGTCGATCGATGCTGAGCTTGTTCCCGAACGGCTTGAACTCCAGATTGCTTCAAAAGCTCCCCAAATCCTCCAATTGGCTCCATACGCACATATAACTTCAAAAGAACCTGAAAAACTCTAAAACTAAAGAAAAGACTCAACAAAAAGGACTTATATCATGACTAAAAAACGGGTAAAAACGATGATATATCAATTGACGTGTGGTTGCTCGTGGGAACTTGGTGCTAACCCTTTTCCAATGACGTTCACAATATCTTGCACGGCAAGGTTGAACCTCCTTCGAAGTTGCTTGTGTTTTGAACGAGTCATGGTACCTTCCCTCACTTCGGGCACCGGGTTAGGTTCGATGTCCGCATCAGTCCCTCCCTCTTGAAGAGGTTTTGACCCAAAAACCTGTTCTCCTACATCATAAGGTGAAAGATCAGCCACGTTAAAGGTATGGGAAACCCTTACCTCGTCGGGTAACTCAAGACGATAGGCATTTTCGTTGATTTTCTCAAGGATTTTGAACGGTCCGTCGCCTCGTGAGGATAAATTGGAAACTCTTTGCTGTGGGAACCTCTCCGTCCTCATATGGAGCCAAACCCAATCCCCGGGTTTAAGTAACACTTCCTTCCTCCCTCGATCGGCCCTCTTCTTGTTATCCGCGGTTTTCTTCTCCAAATTGGTCTTGACCTCTCTGTGAAGTTTTTGAATAGCCTCGGCCCGGTGAAGTCCATCTTGATTAACTTGTCCTAGTGGAGGTAAAGCTACAAGATCTAAAGGAGCCAAAGGGTTAAATCCGTAGACTATTTCAAAGGGAGATAGTTTAGTAGAAGAATACACGGCTCGATTGTAAGCAAATTCAACATAAGGGAGACAGTCAAACCATGTTCTCATGTTGTTACCCAAAGTTGCTCGAAGTAGAGTTGTGAGTGTTCGGTTCACAACCTTGGTTTGGCCGTCCGTTTGCGGGTGGCAGCTTGTTGAGAACAAGAGCTTTGTGCCTAGTTTCCTCCACAAAGTTCTCCAGAAATGTCCAAGGAACTTGGTGTCACGGTCGGATACGATTGTCTTCGGAATGCCATGAAGTTTCACCACTTCTCGGAACTCTAGCTCCGCGATCTCGGAGGCATCATTGGTGTTGACACACGCCATGAAGTGTGCCATCTTGGAGAATCGATCTACCACCACGAATATGGAATCCTTTCCTTGCGTCTTGGGTAAACCTAGCACAAAATCCATAGAAACATCCTCCCAAGGAGCGTTAGGGATAGGTAATGGTAAGTAAAGTCCGTGGGGGTGTAACCTCGATTTGGCCTTGTGGCACACGATGCATCTTCTTCAGAATTTCTCCACATCTCTTTTTAGGTGCGGCCAAAAGAAATGCTCTCGGACCATGGCAAGAGTTTTGTCGACTCCGAAGTGCCCCAATAGTCCTCCGTGAGCCTCACTTAGGACAAGCTCGAGCACCGAGCATTGTGGAATGCAAAGTCTCTTGTCCCGAAATAGGAACTCATCTTGGAGGTAGAACGCCTTGTATAGACCTTGGCCTTGCTCACGGTAGCACTCACTCAGTTCTGGATCATCCTTGTACAAGTCCTTGATGTGCTCAAATCCCATTATCTTGGCCTCCATGGTTGAGATAAGGGCGTATCTCCGGGATAGGGCGTCGGCGACGATGTTTTCCTTCCCCTTCTTGTACTTGATTACATATGGGAAGGTTTCTATGAACTCAAGCCACTTAGCATGCCTCCTCTTAAGTGAAGTTTGGCCCTTGAGGTGCTTTAGCGTCTCATGGTCCGTGTGGATGATGAACTCTTTCGAGAGGTGGTAGTGTTGCCATGTTTCTAGAGCTCGGACTAAGGCATAGAGCTCTTTGTCATACGTCGGGTAGTTGAAGGTGGGACCACTGAGCTTCTCACTGAAATAAGCCACAGGATGCTTCCTTTGGTGTAGAACAGCTCCGATGCCTAAACTGGAGGCATCGCACTCAACCTCGAACATAACATCAAAATCCGGCAAGGCTAAGGCCGGTGCTTGGGTGAGTCGTTCCTTGAGCATGTTGAAAGCTTGATCTTGGGCTAGTCCCCATTTGAATGGCACGTTCTTTTTGATGACACCGGTCATTGGTGCAGCCACGAAACTAAAATCTCGAACAAATCTCTGATAAAAGCTAGCGGTCATGGTCAAAACTTTGAACATGACCGATGGTGGTGGGTGTAGGCCATTCACGAATGGCTCGGATCTTTTCCTCGTCCACTTGAAGACCCTGTGCACTTACTACAAAACCTAAGAATACACACTTATTAGTACAAAAGGTACACTTCTTTAGGTTGGCATAAAGGCCTTCCTTCCGAAGCGTTACCAAAACCAAATTTAAATGGGTGAGGTGATCCGCATAACATTTGCTGTAAATGAGTATGTCATCGAAATAGACAACTATAAATTTACCAATGAAACTACGAAGAACCTGGTTCATGAGGCGCATGAAGGTACTCGGAGCGTTTGTTAAGCCGAAAGGCATAACAAGCCACTCGTAGAGGCCTTGCTTGGTTTTGAAGACAGTCTTCCACTCATCGCCTTCCTTCATCCGAACTTGATGGTATCCAATTCTAAGGTCAACCTTTGAAAAGATGGTGGCTCCACTAAGTTCATCCAGCATGTCGTCTAAATGTGGAATCGGGTGCCGGTACTTGATGGTAATGTTGTTGACGGCTTGGCAGTCCACGCACATTCGCCATGTTCCATCCTTTTTGGGAACAAGGAGGACTGGAACGGCACAAGGGCTGAGACTGTCATGGATGTAGCCTTTGTCCATAAGGTCACGAACTTGCCTCTCTAATTCCTTGGTTTCCTCGGGATTCATTCGGTAAGTCGGTTTGTTCAGAATAGGTACTCCGGGCAGAAGATCGATTTGGTGCTCGATGCGACAGATGGGTAGCAACCCCGGTGGTATCTCATCAGGGAACATGTCCTTGTAGTTGTCGAGGATGGACTGGATTTCTTGAGGCAACTCTACTTCACCTGTTCTGATGTGATCCTAATGGAGAGGATCGAACTGCCCTAGGATGAACTTTGTGGAGTTGTGTGTTTTAGGATGGGGAATGGCTTGGAGTCTCCGAATGGATAGCTTTTGCGACTCACTCTACGGTTTGGGTATGGTTTTGGATAGGCTTTGCAAGCAACGGATTGCTTCAAAGGTTGTGGATTGAATGGTCTCACAAGGGTTGCGGAAGGCCCTTGATATTCCGTGGATCGAATGGTCTCACAAGAGTTGCGGAAGGCTCTTGATATTCCTCAATCGATTCTCAAGGATATTACTCACCAAAAGAATCGAAAGTTTTGTTGAATATTACTCATCAACAAGATCTAGAGATTCAGAAAAGGTTTTTGATTAAAAGTCTAGATGAGTTCTCAAGAGAGTTCAAGAGAGAATATAAAGAAGAAAGAAGAGAGAGTCTTGGAACAAGCTCCAAGACACCTCGAAAATGACATAAAATTTAAATAAAGTTTGAATGATAAAAATGGCTCCTCCTCTTCACAATTTCGTGGCTTTGACATCCAAAGGGGCCATGGGTTTGATTTATTCACAAATGGGCTATGGTGAGTGAAACAATTGCCTCATTAAAAACCTTGTCAAGAAAACCAATGGGAGCAAATACTTGACAAGGGGGAAATATAGTCAGTACAATTGAATCACTCTACACCATAAATATCATTGATTTAATTAGTTTGAAATCATAAACCATTGTAGAGTGTATGAAATCACCTTCTTCTCCATACCTTGGTAGAGTGTCCGATTTGGAAATTCAATCCATTCTACAGCAAATCTTCTCCAACGGAATTGTGTCACCCGCCAACAATGCGTTCTTTATCCTTTTGTTAAATCTTAAGCTCTCTCTTGGTTGCCCAGAAAAAAATCCTTCATTGGATTCATTTTATTCGTAGCTAGTCCATAGGACTCTCTCCTCCTTGTTAGCTTCAGTTCAAGGATCATAATCATCCTTGCCCCGTTGAAAAGGATTATAGAACCTCAAATCCAGTGAAAAATCTAGACCAAGGAAAGACTAAGTAGTTGATGAAGTCTATATTAAAGTATATCTAGAATGTTTACATTACCTTGGTGAGCGGGGTCTTGAAGATGGTTGGAAGTTGGTCGTGTGCTGATATTGGGTAAGTGGTGGCAGTTTCTCTAGAGTTACACAAAAGGCAGAAGCGACCATAGCTATCATCTTCTCAAACCATTTCTTCGTGGACGTTTTGGTTTTTTCTCAAGATCCGGTTTGCAAGTTATGAGCCAACTTAAAAATCTGTGTGTTCAAACAACAAAACACCACGTTTTGTTAGTCTTAAAATATGTATTTTGTCTAGAGAACTTACCTGACCTATTAGTGATTTGATCATTTGGTCGTGTCTTTTGTTCAGCATGCTTCTTCTCGGCGGTAGGTGTAGTTGTCAAAGGTAGTTGAGACTTGTTGGTGTGCTAACTTGATTTTTGTCTTGATACATTCTCTTCTAAAGTCCATTTCCGTCGGTGAAAAATGATCAGACCTGGAGATAAACTGTTTGGTCCAACTCCTCTCTCAATCGAAACAAGTAGTTCACATGCTTATAGAGGAATTGATCAATTTGTTGAGAAATCGATTGGTTTAAATTCTTTCTTGCAGACGAGAAGTTTGAATCGTTCTAGCTTTGGCTGAGGTTACTTTTATTTTGCTTCTTCTCCTTTGATTCCAGCCTTAGATATCTGCAAAGAAAAAGTTTCGTACTCGGGATTTGAAAAGCTCCGGTGCATGGTTAGTTGAACCTCGCGGGAGTTTAGTTTTAAATCAATCAAAAGGCACTTCTTATTTTCTTTCCTTAGAAGAGTTAGGAGTTATACTTACAGCCTGTTTTACCTTTGTGCTTGAGGCAGAAGTTGATCTTGATAAATTTCGTGTGGTGACATTGGTATCAAGGTGATCTTCTTCCGTCGTAGTTAAACGAATAGCGATTATTGAAACCGTCATGAAGAACTCTTCGATCAAATTGCCACGGTCTTCCTAAAAGATAATGACTTGCTTCATAGGTAGAACGTCACACAACACTTCGTCTTGATACTTGCCAATGGTTATAAGGAACGAAACTTGGCTTTTCACCTTCACTCCTCATTGTTTAACCATTGAAGACTATAAGGCTTCGGATGCTCCTTCACGGACATATCAAGCCTTCTTGACCATGTTTCACTTGCCTACGTTTGGTGCAACTTCCCTCCGTCTATGATAAGACTACACACCTTTCCTTGGACTTGGATCAAGAGAAGTGAAACAAGTTCTTCCTATTGCTCATGCTCGTCAGGTTTTGATATTCATGTTCAAAGACTCTTTGAATTACTAGGAGCTCTCCTATCTCAGCAACTTCGCTCATGCTCCCTCGAATTCGCTCATAGATGGCTTTTTCCCTCTCTCGAATATTCTCCGTCCTTCGCATAGTGTCCTTTGCCTTGACACTTGAAACCATCTCAAAATCACGAGCCGTAAGACGCTGAAGCTTCGTTATTTACCTTTGTAACTTTGAATAGGTGCGCGAACTGTTTAGGCTGCGTCGTGGGCTTGAAATCTGCTTCTCATCACCTTGGTAGCTCGGTTTAGGAACTGATCCAGCACCGTGAGAAAGCCGAGAAGAGACACTTCTTCTTTTAATCTGTTTTTCCACCATAAGCCTTATGTAACATCTCCTCTATGGTGGCATATGATTGCATCTCCATACGGTCTTGTAGCTCGCGGTTCATACCAGCTAGAAACCTTAGCCATGGTGGCGTCACTTGTCTCGTCTATGTTTCCCTTCAGCATTAGTTTTTCCATTTCTTGAAAGTAAGTCTTCCACTCCTCTATTCCCTTGAGATAGTCCTCTCAAGCGTTGGTGAAGCTCTCGGCTGTAGTGAGATGGAACAAATCGTCTTCGCATTAGGTAGATCATTTCTTCCCACGTCTCACGGGATTCTCTCGGTTGCGCCTCCGATTTGTCACAAGCTGATCCCACCAATCAATGGCATAGTCAACAAAATTCAGTAGCAGCCAATCTCATTTTCTTTGTGTGGAGAAGCTTTGGCAATCGAATACCAATTCTACTTTCTTTTCCCCATTCGAGGAAGGCGTCCGGGTCATTCTTTCCGTAGAACGGCGGAATTCGTAGCTTCAATCCTCCTAAGTCATTATCATTTATTCTCCTGGCCGTGGGTGTCTCGGTTGATTTTCTCCGGATGAGCTCCCACGGTCGTAAAAAGGATTGTCGTTTGCATCATATAGCCTTGGCCGATTCCTTTGATTTCTTGCCGGTGCGTGGTAACTTCTTCGACCAACGCTTCTGATCAGACCTAATCCCATCAACTGTATTGACGTCTTGTTGTCCTCTCTCGTCTTCTAGTGGTGCGTACTTCAGGAGCAGTCATATCGGTCACGGCATCTCATGTAGAAGTTGAGTGATGTCGTCGACTTTTTGGTTCATAGTGGACTCACGTTCACGTCTAGGCCTGGAATTCCAGCTTCACTCTCTTCTTCCAACATATTATCCTCACAAAAGATCAAACAACTAGTGAGAGTATGCAAGATTGAAGGATAATCAAGATTAATCAACTAGAACCCGAAATGACTGTTTTTGTTTGATCGGACAGAATAAAATATCAAATCACGTTCAAAAATTCTGAAATCAATTTAAAAAAATAAATACCTAGAACTCTTCCTAGTTTCCAAATCAGTTGATTTCACAATTTTATCTATCACCAATTATTTATGAAAATTCGAGCACAGATGACAGACGAAAAGACACCAATTGTGTAGAATTCCAAAAGACAAAAAATGAAGCATGAACGTGAAGGATTTCGAATTAGAAAAACACAACCTGGTCACAAAGCTTGCTCTGATACCACCTGATGTGATCCTAATGGAGAGGATCGAACTGCCCTAGATGAACTTTGTGGAGTTTGTGTGTTTTCGGATGGGGAATGGCTTGGAGTCTCCGAATGGATAGCTTTTGCGACTCACTCTACGGTTTGGGTATGGTTTTGGATAGGCTTTGCAGCAACGGATTGCTTCAAAGGTTGTGGATTGAATGGTCTCACAAGGGTTGCGGAAGGCCCTTGATATCCGTGGATCGAATGGTCTCACAAGAGTTGGCGGAAGGCTCTTGATATTCCTCAATCGATTCTCAAGGATATTACTCACCAAAAGAATCGAAAGTTTTGTTGAATATTACTCATCAACAAGATCTAGAGATTCAGAAAAGGTTTTTGATTAAAAGTCTAGATGAGTTCTCAAGAGAGTTCAAGAGAGAATATAAAGAAGAAAGAAGAGAGAGTCTTGGAACAAGCTCCAAGACACCTCGAAAATGACATAAAATTTAAATAAAGTTTGAATGATAAAAATGGCTCCTCCTCTTCACAATTTCGTGGCTTTGACATCCAAAGGGGCCATGGGTTTGATTTATTCAACAAATGGGCTATGGTGAAGTGAAACAATTGCCTCATTAAAAACCTTGTCAAGAAACCCAATGGGACAAAACTTGACAAGGGAAAAAGAGTACAATTGAATCACTTACCCATTCATTGAATATTTGAATCAAAACCATTGTGGTTTGACTCACTCTTCTCCATACTTGGTAGAGTGATCCGATTGATTCCATATTCCCTTAAGCAATCTTCCAACGGATTGTGTCACGCCAATGCCTTCTTTTATCCTTTGAAACTTAGCTTCTCTGGTTGCCAAAAATCCTTCATTGGCTTCATGTTTCTTGTCAGGTTCAAGCTCTCCTTCCTTGTTGCTGTTCAGGATCAATATCATCCTTCCCAGTTGAAAAGGATTTGACCTCAAATCCGAAAAATCTGCAAGGAAAAAGACTAAGTTAGGATCATTGAAGTTTAAAATCAGAATGTACTTACCTTGTGAGCGGGGCTTGAAAGATGTTGGAGTTGGTCTGTGCTGATATTGGGAGTGGTGCAAGTTCTCTAGAGTTCACAAAGGCAGAACGACCATAGCTATCATCTTCTACCATTTCTTCGTGGACGTTTTTGGTTTTTCTCAGATCCGGTTTGCAAGTTATGAGCCAACTTAAAATCTGTGTGTTCAAACAACAAAACACCACGTTTGTTAGTCTTAAAATATGTATTTTGTCTAGAGAACTTACCTGACCTATCAGTGATTTGATCATTTGGTCGTGTCTTTTGTTCAGCATGCTTCTTCTCGGCGGTAGGTGTAGTTGTCAAAGGTAGTTGAGACTTGTGGTGTGCTAACTGATTTTTGTCTTGATCAATCTCTTCTAAAGGTCCATTTGGTCGGTGAAAATGATCAGACCTGGAGATAAACTGTTGGTCCAACTCCTCTCTCAATCGAACAAGTAGTTCACATGCTTATAAGAGGATTGATCAATTTGTTGAGAAATGATTGGTTAAATTCTTTCTTGCCAGACCAGAAGTTGTGAATCGTTCTAGCTTTGGCTGAGGTTACTTTTGGTTCTTCTCCTTTGATTCCAGCCTAAGATATCTGCAAAGAAAAAGGTTTCGTACTCGGATTTGAAAGCTCCGGTGCATGGTTAGTTGAACTCGCGGGAGTTTGTTTTAATCAATCAAAAGCACTTCTTATTTTCCTTAGAAGAGTTAGGAGTTATACTTACAGCCTGTTTACCTTTGTGCTTGAGGAGAAGTTGATCTTGATAAATTTCGTGTGGTGACATTGGTATCAAGGTGATCTTCTTTCCGTCGTAGTTAAACGAATAGCGATTATTGAAACCGTCATGAAGAAATCTTCGATCAAATTGCCACGGTCTTCCTAAAAGAATATGACTTGCTTCCATAGGTAGAACGTCACACAACACTTCGTCTTGATACTTGCCAATGGTTATAGGAACCGAAACTTGGCTTTTCACCTTCATCTCCTCATTTTTAACCGTTGAAGACTATAAGGCTTCGGATGCTCCTTCACGGACATATCAAGCTTCTGACCATTGTTTCACTTGCCACGTTGGTGCAACTTCCTCCGTCTATGATAAGACTAACACACCTTTCCTTGGACTTGGCATCGAGAGTGAAACAAGTTCTTCCTTTGCTCATGCTCGTCGGTTTTGATATTCATGTTCAAAGCTCTTTGAATTACTAGGAGCTCTCCTATCTCAGCAACTTCCTCATGCTCCTCGAATTCGTCATAGATGGCTTTTTCCCTCTCTTGAATATCTCCATTGTCCATTAAAACCATAATCCTTTAGTTCGGACATTCCTCGCATAGTGTCCTTTGCCTTGACACTTGAAACATCTCAAATCACGAGCCGTAGACGCTGAAGCTTCGTTTTTACTTTGTAACTTTGAATAGGTGCGAACTGTTTAGGCTCGGTCGTGGCTTGAAAATCTGCTTCTCATCACCTTGGTAGCTCGGTTTAGGAACTGATCCAGCACCGTGAGAAAGCCGAGAAGAGACACTTCTTCTTTTAATCTGTTTTTCCACCATAATCGCCTTATGTAACATCTCCTCTATGGTGGCATATGATTGCATCTCCATACGGTCTTGTAGCTCGCGGTTCATACCAGCTAGAAACCTTGCCATGGTGGCGTCACTTGTCTCGTCTATGTTTCCCTTCAGCATTAGTTTTTCCATTTCTTGGAAGTAGTCTTCCACTCCTCTATTCCCTTGAGATAGTCCTCTCAAGCGTTGGTGAAGCTCTCGGCTGTAGTGAGATGGAACAAATCGTCTTCGCATTAGGTAGATCATTTCTTCCCACGTCTCAACGGGATTCTCTCGGTTGCGCCTCCGATTTGTCACAAGCTGATCCCACCAATCAATGGCATAGTCACAAAATTCAGTAGCAGCCAATCTCATTTTCTTTTGTGTGGAGAAGCTTTGGCAATCGAATACCAATTCTACTTTCTTTTCCCATTCGAGGAAGGCGTCCGGGTCATTCTTTCCGTAGACGGCGGAATTCGTAGCTTCAATCCTCCTAAGTCATTATCATTTATTCTCCTGGCCGGTGGGTGTCTCGGTTGATTTTCTCCGGATGAAGCTCCCACGGTCGTAAAAAGGATTGTCGTTTGCATCATATAGCCTTGGCCGATTCCTTTGATTTCTTGCCGGTGCGTGGTAACTTCTTCGACCAACGCTCTGATCAGACCTAATCCCATCAACTGTATTGACGTCTTGTTGTCTCTCTCGTCTTCTAGGTGTGCGTACTTCAAGAGCAGCATACGGTCACGCATCTCATGTAGAAGTTGAGTGATGTCGTCGACTTTTTGGTTCATAGTGGACTCACGTTCACGTCTAGGCCTGGAATTCTCAGCTTCACTCTCTTCTTCCAACATATTATACCTCACAAAAGATCAAACAACTAGTGAGAGTATGCAAGATTGAAGGATAAATCAAGATTAATCAACTAGAACCCGAAATGACTGTTTTGTTTGATCGGACAGAATAAAATATCAAATCACGTTCAAAAATTCTGAAATCAATTTAAAAAAATACTAGACTCTTCCTAGTTTCCAAATCAGTTGATTTCACAATTTTATCTATCACCATTTATTTATGAAAATTCGAGCAAGATGACAGACGAAAAGACACCAATTGTGTAGAATTCCAAAAGACAAAAATGAAGCATGAACTGTGAAGGATTTCGAATTAGAAAAACACAACCTGGTCACAAAGCTTGCTCTGATACCACCTGAGTGATCCTAATGGAGAGGATCGAACTGCCCTAGGATGAACTTTGTGGAGTTGTGTGTTTTCGGATGGGGAATGGCTTGGAGTCTCCGAATGGATAGCTTTTGCGACTCACTCTACGGTTTGGGTATGGTTTTGGATAGGCTTTGCAAGCAACGGATTGCTTCAAAGGTTGTGGATTGAATGGTCTCACAAGGGTTGCGGAAGGCCCTTGATATTCGCGTGGATCGAATGGTCTCACAAGAGTTGCGGAAAGCTCTTGATATTCCTCAACTGATTCTCAAGGATATTACTCACCAAAAGAATTGAAAGTTTTGTTGAATATTACTCATCAACAAGATCTAGAGATTCAGAAAAGGTTTTTGATTAAAAGTCTAGATGAGTTCTCAAGAGAGTTCAAGAGAGAATATAAAGAAGAAAGAAGAGAGAGTCTTGGAAACAAGCTCCAAGACACCTCGAAAATGACATAAAATTTAAATAAAGTTTGAATGATAAAAATGGCTCCTCCTCTTCACAATTTCGTGGCTTTGACATCCAAAGGGGCCATGGGTTTGATTTATTCAACAAATGGGCTATGGTGAAGTGAAACAATTGCCTCATTAAAAACCTTGTCAAGAAAAACCCAATGGGACAAAACTTGACAAGGGAAAAAAGAGTACAATTGAATCACTTACCCATTCATTGAATAGTTTGAATCAAAACCATTGTGGTTTGACTCACTTCTTCTCCATACTTGGTAGAGTGATCCGATTGATTCCATATTCCCTTAAGCAATCTTCCAACGGATTGTGTCACGCCAATGCCTTCTTTTATCCTTTGAAACTTAGCTCTCTTGGTTGCAAAAATCCTTCATTGACTTCATGTTTCTTGTCAGGTTCAAGCTCTCCTTCCTTGTTGCTGTTCAGGATCATATCATGTTCCTACACTTAAGCAATCTTTGAAAACCATTAGTAGTACGGTGCCTTCGGCACGGATGGCTTTACAAACCTCATTAGAAGAAACGAATAGGCTAGAGTTCCTTACCTCTTCTTCCTTGTTCATGTGTTTTTGTAACTCATGAATTTCGGAAGGACTTAAAGGGGCTAAGTTGAACTTACGGTCCTTGAAGTTAAAAGAGTAGTGGTTGGTTCTCCCATTGTGGTTGGTGGCTCGGTTGAATTGCCTAGGCCTCCTTAGCAGGAGGTGACCGGTTTTCATGGGCACCACTTCACACACCACTTCATCTTGGTATCTTCTCACTTTAAATGGAATGGTTACTTGCTCGGCTATCTTCAATTTGGTGTCATCATTCAACCATCGGAGCTTGTAGGGCCTAGGATGCTTAGTCCTTGGTATACCTAACCTGTCCACCATGTACTTGCTAGCCACATTAGTACAAGAACCTCCATCGATGATAAGGTTACATACCTTTCCCTTCACGGTGCATCTTGTGTGGAAGATGTTTTCTCGTTGCACCTTCTCTTACGGAATGACTAGCACACTAAGTGTTCGGCGAATGAGTAGGAGCTCTCCCTGGTCTGTGTACTCAACGTCCTCGTCTTCTTCATCCGGGTCTCCTTCGTGCTCATCTTGTAATTCATACTCGCCGTCATTGGTGAGGATCATCAATCTTTGATTCGGGCACTCCCGCGCATAGTGTCCCCTACCTTGACACTTGAAGCAAGTAATGTCACGTGTACGGGATTGATTCTAATTAGGGAACTTACCTTGATCTAGTTTGGTGACTTTGGGCATGTCTACTGTTCTGCCCTTGAATTTGGCACCATCACTCCCGGAGACTCCTTTGTTCGGGAACCGGATGGTGTTGGAGTTCCACGGGGTGTTGTTGTTTCGTCCTCGAGTGATTTGGGACATCTTCTTCTGGATTTGGCTCTCCACTTGAACCGCTAGGTGGAGGAGCTCGTGGATTCCACTATAGTTGGTCCGCTCGACCTTGCGTTGGATACGGTCATTGAGTCCATCTACGAACTGTGCCATGAGGGCTTCTTCGGATTCCTCCAACTCCAAGGAGTTCATGAGCTTCTCGAATTCCTTGAAGTATTCCTCGACAGTCCTCATTCCCTGCGACAATTTACGAAAACATTTTTGCAAATCTTGGTGGTAGTAGTCGGGGACGTACCTTATTCGGAGGAGATATTTCATGTCTCCCCATTCGGTTATGGGTCCGAATCGTTGCCTCCTTTGGTCAGCTACGGTTCTGTCCCACCATACCAAGGCATTGTCCGTGAGTTGAGCCGTGGCGAGGGAGACCTTACGTGTCTCGTTGTACCCATAGCACTCGAATATGTACTCCATCCTCCTTTCCCAATCCATGTAGGCTTCGGGGTTGGATTTTCCTGCAAAGGTAGGTGGAGTCAGTTTCACATCCAAGTTTTGTTCACGTGGTACCTCGACTCATCCACGGTTCCGCATGAGCAACGGATCATTTCTCCGTTGGTGTTGCCTTTGGAGTGGATCGGGTGGTGGATCATCGTCATCGTCCTCGGGAACGTGGTCAGCTTCATTTCGGATGACTCGTTGCGCTTGGACACGTCTCACTTCCATGGGTGGTGGTGGTGGAGGAGGCTGAGGCGGTGGTCCTTCAAGCCGTTCGAGGCGTTCTCCGAATCCTCGGATTTTGGCCTGGATGGCGTGGAGCATTTGCACGAGGGCATCCTGTGGAACGGCAACTTCTTCTCCCATTTCCTCGAAGATTTTGTGTTTCTACACTTAACAAAAACAACAAAGGCGTAAACGTATCGAGTGGGAAAAAGTAAGAAAACTGGTTCGAAAAACAAAGTAAAAACACGGAATCAAAAATGGAAAACTAGACAACGGTGCGGTAATATTCGAAAAAATACGAACAAGGAAAGTTATATATATATTTTTTTTGACAAAACCCTAGATGCAAACGAGTAAAAGAAACCTAATATGCGAAAGACAAAGCACGAAACTAACAACCTAAACGAACACGAAAAACAAACAGATCTCACACTTCAAACGAACAAACGATAGATTTAGCAACCTAACGAATGAGTGAACAAGGCAGATCTAACAAGCGAACAAGGGAACGATGATAACAAAATATTTTTTTTTTTTTTTTGAATAGAAAACGAATGAGCTAGAATATCTACGAAGCAAAGAAGCAAACAAAACGAAAGCAACAATATTTTTTTATTTTTTTGAATATAACGAACAAGCAAAACACAAAATCGAAACTAAACAAACAAAAGGATAGGGACAACCGGTGAGAGCGTGGAACACAGCTCTGATACCAGATGGTGTAAGCCTCGGGGGTGAGGATTACGGGACACGAACAAGATCCTTTATTCCACGGACTCGATGGCGGTCGCTTCTCTCGAGTGGGATCGAACAAGGGGGATGTGTTGGCGGTAGGAAGTGCACCACAGAGGGATGGTAGTCTCTGATACAGCACAGATCTCGGCTTCGAAGATTCACTCGACGAAGAACAAGAAGGAACTAGGGTTTTTTCCTTAGTGAAGAAAATTCGATATTTTATTGATAGTAGGGTAAAAATCGGTTACACGGCTGCAAGGGGACTTTATAAACAGTCCTATCAGCTAGCCCTAAGGCCCAAAAGAAAAGAAATATAAAAGCCTAACAACAAAAAGTCCAAAGAAAATGCGAAAACAAATAAATACAAAACTCATCGTTTAACTTAGAATAAGAAAAGGAAACTACTAAGACGCGAGTGTTGATGTCGTTTCTGTAGTGGACTTAGCCGTTGGAAGGGCTGTTTGAACCTGCAAAGATCGAATATATTGAATAGAACTTACCTTGGTTCGCGTGAAGTCGAGTGACGTTGTCGAAGACTGTCGTGGTTTCCTCGTGGAATTGCGCGGTGTCCTCGATGTAGCGTCGTAGTTCCTCGGAGTCTGTCGTGGAATCCTCGGCAGCTTGCATGAAGTCCTTGGTGTCTTGTGGAGAATTCTCGGAGACAGGTGCGATGTCCTCGGTGTTGGTTCGTGGTTCCTCGGGGTGAAGCGTATACGTGTAGACATGATTCTCGGGGCAGCTCATGGAATCTTCGACAGTTGTACACGGATCCTCGAAGCGATACGTGAAATCTTCGGTAGCGGTACGTGGATCCTCGAAACGATACGTAGAATCTTCGGTAGCGGTACGTGGTTCCTCGAGGCAGTACGGTAGCTTTGCATGATCGGTACGTGAGATTCCATGATTGACGTGTGGTTGCTCGTGGGAACTTGGTGCTAACCCTTTTCCAATGACGTTCACAATATCTTGCACGACAAGGTTGAACCTCCTTCGAAGTTGCTTGTGTTTTGAACGAGTCATGGTGCCTTCCCTCACTTCGGACACCGGGTTAGGTTCGATGTCCGCATCACTTCTGTAGACCAAAATTGAGTTTAAGAGCATTATGCTTTTATGCCCTCTAGGTAAGTGCTATCACATTTAATCTTGGGATGTTTGTTTCTCCTAATCTCAGAACGCAGGTTCCTCATCTAGCCATGGGCTGGGGTAATAGCGCAGCCTCAAAAACCACTTGAATTCTAACTTTTAAAACTTTCAAATAATTTCTAACGATGAGTCGCAAATATATTGCCACAAACCAGAACTACTGTTAGAAGCAAAAGAAAACAACACAACAGTCGAAGAAATCGACTAAATGATGTTCCTAAAAATGTCATGAGAAATGGTGTAAAGCTAAATTCATGGTTTACGTAATCGCCGAACTTGGGTGTGATCAAGACACCAAAACTCCAGTCCCGCTAAGCAACAACAACCTGCTGCATAGATCGAATCCGAAAATGCTGCTGTTCTGTTTGCAAAATATATGATTGTAAATATATGATATAATACTTAATTTTATTTAAAATCTTCATACAAACTTCAGGCCACAGTAAGACCCTAAAACAGGACTCAGAAAGAAAATGGAGTGGTTACACAATCCCTTTCGTAACCAACAAACACTCTACAAAACTTATTCAGTTAAGATCTTAGTAGTATCCTTCAACTTCGATGTCCAAAAAAAACGAAATCCATTACAAAATATACAATAAGAAGGCCGGCTGATCCATCCGTGGCTGCTGCAGCTGCTAATAGATGTGCATAAACACAGCTCTTTGTAGACGGATGAACGGGTTTAGTGCCACATGTTACCTAACATTGTCATAACACTAGTCAATACATATATTATAAGTCTTTAGGTAGTTAAAAGACGATGGTCAGGTCTATAAAAGCTCGTCCCATCCCATGGCCATCGCCATAGCTACTTTTTGTTCACAAAAGCTTCTTTAGAGATTCATGCATAGCTATGCACGGATCCTCCAGGTCCTCCTCATCTATCATCATCTCCTCTGAACGACACTCTGCGCTGCAAAATGATTTCTCTCTGCAATTCATGACCACACAAACATCACAAGTTTAGATCTTTCAAAACCTCTAAACCATTTTCCTGAGACTATTATGAATTCCCAAACAAGTACTTAACATCCTCTAAGTTGTGCAACTCATAATCATCATATGCCTGCACATGCATATGCACATTTGTGTGTGTGTGTGTGTGTTAGAGTATTGGAAAAGGAGCACGCACCGGTACATATATATGTCTTCACCAACATCAAGTTTCTTGTTGCAGAAGTTACAGATACTGAGGAAGTTAACAGAGGGAAGCATGGAATCTAAATGTGTTCCGATATCCTTCTCTTCATAATCATCATATCCCTTCAACTCATTCTTGTGACACTCTAAAACTCGGTCACCATAAATATGAGTAGTTTTCGAGTTAGGACCATGTGCAATGATACAAGTGTAATCCTCCATGTCATCCTCAGATAGACAAGAGGAGAATGCAGTGCCAGAACCACTCCCCGGGAAGTCCCCTTCTGCGCACAACTTGGATCGAGACAAAACTCGGGTTTTTCGTAGACAATCATTCGCAGAAAAGGAGCGGCTTCTTAATCCAATCGGTTCAGCCTCAGATGAGGTATCACCGATTTCGAAAACAACACCAGATCTTTCCTTTTCAATCTTCATGGACTTGGTTTCTGGGAACAACTTGAGATATTTGTCCCTAATCTCAGAACATTTGATCCTCAACGCAGGTCCAAACACGACATCCGGTAACAAACTCCTATCATCACCAAGAGAATCAACAATGCTTAACCCAACTTTAGCAGCAGGGCCACAACAACAGTTAAGATGAGCAATGAGTGATGATCTCGGAGATCTAAGGAAAAATGGATCAGCCAATGTAGACAACATCCTAAATTCAAGAGGAGATTTGGGACTCCTGACAAAATCAGAATCTGAGATGCACTTGTTGTTGTTGTTGTTCAGACCAATCAAAAGACTCAAAGCCAGTGGGTTAGTGATCGGTTTGGTGTTGTTGTTGTGTCCGACAAGATCAGATTGTAGATCCAAAGACTGAGACATCACTTGATCTTTGTGAGGAAACATTGCTCTTGTTTTCAGCATTTTTACGGTTATGTTTTCTTCTTCAATCTGTTTCATAAAATCAAAAACTCATCAGAAAACAACTTCTTACCCAGATTCATACATTTAATATATTATACCAATAAATTAGTATCAGATAAGTTTTAAATCAAAAGTACCGTACTTTTTGGTATTTTAGTTACTCTTCTTTTATATATACAACAAAAGAAATTATCTACAAGAGATTTTCAAAGAATATGCCAAAATATTCCTTAATTAAATTCCTCTGTGGAGAAGTATTTGCAACGGACAGAAGAAAATGGTAAAAAATTTTATATATAAAATAAACCTTTTAAACTGTATATTTTAATAAAAAAATATATACAATTTGAAGAAGCAACATGCAAAGATTATAACTTTGATTAAATGAGACCAAGAAATTTTCTAAAGGATGCAAATTTGAACCAGATACATAAGAAACTGAATTTTATAACGAAACCAATTTTTCAGGGGTTTCAAGAGACTAGCTTCTGGGTTGATCTAAGAGATGGGTTTCTTACATGGATCTTGTAATCTCTCAATCTATATCGACAATTTTTTTGGAAAAAGTAAGAAAGACCCGGAAGCAGAAGAAGAGACACCACTTATGAAAGAGAAACTGGGGAATGAAAAATAAAAGAGACTGACCCGGGAGGATATTGGATTCGGATCTTGGGGCGGGTCAAGGAGACGGATCCGAAAGCGCGTGCGTGAGGTTATTGAAAGAGAGAGAAGCTTTTTTGAAACAATACTTTGGCTCTCTTTACACTCTTCTCTACACCTAATTTTGGTTCTTTTTGCACTGCTCCCACTCTGTTTTTTTATTTTTTTTAATGTTTTTGTTTTTGTCTCAGAGGTGTCGGTTTCATACGCACTTCTTTCTAAAAAGAACCAAATATAAATTAATAAATTCCTCGTACAAAATAAGGTTTGGTTAGAACTTAGAACTGAGAAGAGTACGTTACAATTTGGGTCTTTAGCCACTTTCGAATCATATTTAAACTAGAGGAATACATGGAAACTATGGGGTATATTACTGAATTTTAAATCGATTTGATAATTGAAGCAAAATCATCCCGTAATACTAAATTTTTAAATTATTAGCTTTGGTCAAAATTATGCATATATATATATATATATATAACCATATAAGTTTAGGGTTTTTAAATTACTAATTATTATTATAACACGTGTCAATTACAAACACGTGTCAACTCTAACGATAAGATTTTAACACGTATAAAATATTTCAACTAATTAAATTTATACATTTACAAATTTGGACAAAGTAGATTTGATTTTATCTGAATCATATCTTTTAAATTGGCTTAGAACACTTCTGATATGGCTATCCGATTCACCATCACTAAAATGTCGAAGTTTTAAAAAAATTTCATATCGAACCTCTAGAAAGCTACTATGTACTGTACCTAGAATGTAAAAGTTGCAGATATAACAAAATAGGGGTCCGTTGTGGCTTTAGTAAAATATTAAAATTTGGAAAGCTTTGTATCAATCAAATATAGGGTCCAATATAGCCTATGCTGCAAAATTTGGAAACCTTTGTATCAATCCGATATAGGGTCCAATATAGCCTATGCTGCAAAATTTGGAAAGTTTCGTATCAATCCGATATAGGGTCCAATATAGCCTATGCTGCAAAATTTGGAAAGTTTCGTATCAATCCGATATAGGGTCCAATATAGTCTATGCTGCAAAATTTGGAAAGTTTCGTATCAATCCGATATAGGGTCCAATATAGTCTATGCTGCAAAATTTGGAAAGCTTCGTATCAATCCGATATAGGGTCCAATATAGCCTATATCGGATTGTTACGAATGTCAAGGATCAATCATGATTAATGATAAAGATCAATCATAGGAGTATCACTCACTGTAATCTTCTCATTATGTAAAGTCAATCTCTGTATTTACTTGTTTACGATATCATAGGGAGAGAGTCTCGATGTATATATGTCTCCTTCTCCATTGAATAATAATCATCTCTTTGATCAAACATTTATATGGTATCAGAGCAACTGATCCTTAAAACCTAAATTTTTTTTTTTTCCTCAATTCTCAACCATGTCTGGTTCCTCAAACACAAATATTCCTCCAACAATTTCAGAAACAATAACCACAAACCATTCAACACTCCTCCATCTCAACATGACCAATGTTATCAAACTCACATCAACAAATTACATTATGTGGAAGCTTCAGGTCCATGCTCTTGTCGATGGCTACGGCTTGGCTGGCCATCTCGATGGTTCAAATGCTGCTCCGCCCGAGACGATAACGACAAACAACATTGCTGCTTCGAATCCTGATTACGCCACATGGAACAGACAAGATAAATTGATTTATAGTGCACTCCTTGGATCAATTTCTCTTACCGTTCAGTCGACTCTCTCTCGCACCACTTCATCAGCAGAGATCTGGTCCATAGTTTGGAAGCCTTTCATTAGCAGCCCAAAGAACTGACCCGTCACTCAGAAATGTTTTCAAAGCTCTTCCAACTCTTTCAAGACCACACGCATAGACAAAATCACAACAACCATATAAAACAAGAGGCGCTAACTAACCCTACCAAGATCATTCCAAGATGTAGGCTAGCACAGAGTATATCACCAAATCAACCCGAAAGTCTTACTAGCTCCACCAAACGCAAAGTGAACGAGCCACAAAATAAGCCACATTGCATAACCTTAATCTTCTCAACAGTGAATTATCACCTTCAAGACAAAAATCCGCAGGGAAGTTCGGAGACCTACGACGAACAAAAAAAGTTGTAGAAAAGGAGTTAAAGCAAAACTAACGCCTAGAGATGCTCTAAACACCATCAGACCACGAATTAGCGGAGACTCATCGCAAGGAGAACAAGAGAGAAAAAAAAACCAGAAGCAAAGAAACAAAAATATCCACCGACAAGTGACAACTGTGCACCAAGATAGAAAAACAAGACAGAAAAACAAGACAGAAAAACAAGAGTGGGCAAAACAAGAGACTCCAAAGCCACACTAACCACCTACAAGAATCTAACCGTCACAAAATATCGGACCAAAGAACAACTGCTAAAAACAATCCAAGAGACAACATAGATAAAGCCTCACTCTAGACCAAGAAACTTTCCTCAAGCTTACCTAGAGGAGAGAAGTTGTCTATTGGTTGCCACCAGAAAGGAGGAGAACCATACCAAATCGTCGTTGAACCAGTCTCTGCTTTGCACCTTCGTGAAAGAATTGCTTTACTACACTACCGCCATAAGACCAAGCACAACAAGAATATTCTTGAAGCCTTTTCATAGCACCGATGATACTCGCCAAATGCTAGAGAGGAAAAATCGAGGAACCTAAGTTTATTGGTGGACAGTCGTGGAGAGAAAAATTTGAGAGCGTGTGGAGTCACGCGCCATATTATTCATTGTAACAATGTTTACATGCACTCAAACCTTACGCGTCAAGCTTCTAACAAACTTATCAACTTAATAATTTTTTAGATGTTGGAGACGAATTTAGTGATTACTTTATGACAGCCATCAATGATATCTATTTTTTTAGGTCTGAGCATTCGTTTTTCGGGTCAGAATCAATCATATATGGATCTTTCAGGTAGAGGAATGTTGGATACATATGGGACCTGAGAAATTTCAGTTTGATTATCGGTTTAGTTCCTTTCGATTATGAATTGGTTCATATCAAAATTTTCAAAACCTATAAAACTTAAAAAATTGGGTATCATTCGGTTCGATTATAATGTACCCGATTAGACCCGAAATATAGCAAAATACCAGAAAAACGAAATACCTAAAACTCAATTTAATGTTAAAAATTGTCTAAAGAAAAAAGTCACAAAACTTTTTGAAATGTCTTAAACAACTATAGCATAAATAGTAGGCAACTACAAGTTCATCTGACATCCAACATAGCAGCATAGAAAACACAAGTGTCATCGGACATCAAACTTGAAAGTTGAACTTGAATCTCACTCTAGAGATCTTGCAAGCTGAGTTCAAGTTCACAGAAAAAATGAATGATCTTTGAAATGAAATTTATAAAGAATAATTGAAAGAGAGTTCAAAAGAAAAAAATTACCTCTCATAAGATCATCTTCCAACTCTACATTTTCAAGCATTTATTGGTAGTTAATACTCCTTTTTCATTGATATGAAATTTTATATTTCATCCATTGCTTGATGTATATCAATACTTCAATCATGTAATGTGTCAACTACCTTATTAAGGTTTAAAATTATACCAGTATTGCTAAATGCAAAATCTAATGTTATTAGAGACACTTGTGTATTGCAAGTATATATCTAGCTACCAGTGATATAATTGGGAAGTTTGGACAGTTGATCCTCTACCAAGATAACACCTCATACTCTAAACCATTTATAAGATTTGGATTCTCCTCTTTCTCTTTCATGTTCTTACACGAAACTCAAATGACTAAAGTATGTTTGTTAAAGACATCACAAAATGAATACCATTACAAATAGCAGCCACACTGTTATATATCTCATGTAAACCTTTCTTCATAACCTAGTTCAATATGTGAGTACCATACCTTAAATACAAACCAATGCATCATCTCCAATCTACTTAAATTCTTTCTTGATTTTTTTTATACTTGAACTGTTAATTGTATCA
Source organism: Crucihimalaya himalaica (assembly GCA_004349715.1). Classification (NCBI taxonomy): domain Eukaryota; kingdom Viridiplantae; phylum Streptophyta; class Magnoliopsida; order Brassicales; family Brassicaceae; genus Crucihimalaya; species Crucihimalaya himalaica. The sequence goes on along the minus strand of SMJT01000085.1, from coordinate 1,489,764 downwards.
GTATCTTCGATGATGCCGAAGACTCTTTAGGTTCCACTCGGCTAAACACTCAAGAAGAACATTAGAAATTGTTGCACCTTTATGATCATAAATATTCCTAAAATCCATGATAAGATTCCTTAACTGCCACCAAAAATGAATATAATGAATTGTTATCATTATGTAACTAGCTCCAGCATTGCGAGCAACCCATATATATGTTCTCAATGACACCCTCTGCTTGTTTAGCTTAAAAACCTTTTTCATTACTTCTTTCCTTTTAACATACATCTCCACAATGTCTCTTGTGGCTGTTCTTCAAGAATGAGTCTTATACAATTGATTTAGAGTAGTAATGTCTCCAAGTTAAGATCTCTATGAAACCTAATGGTAATTCAACTAAAACCAACATTTCACTAAAAGCTTCCCAAAACATAGAGACCATACCCAACTTAAGACGACCACCATCACCATCAGGAGTTAACACCGTTTAATTTTTTTCTTTATTAGCAGCTTGTCATACCTTGTATGTCTTGGAAGAGGTTTGTAGATGTTTATTCATATTGGAGGTGCAAGACTTGGTTGCACAAGTCATTTCTTTTCCACAATAATGACAATTACATTTGTCATTATTGTATTTTTGCCTCATAAATTGATCCCAATCTCAAAACCTTAACTTTTTTTTGTTGACTTAAAATTAGAATCACTAACTCCTTCAATATCTTTCCTCTTGCTTTTAATTCCATGACTATGTGTTTTAACATCATCTTCTGTTCCACCTAGTTCATCATCATCACCACCCATTTGAAACTGAATGTTTGGTGGAGGATGATCACAAGACACGATCTTCATCAAAATGAACAAAACTTACTCACATTAATCTACTAAAAGAAGCATTTAGTAATTAAATTTCACAAGTCATAAGATAAAGCTAATACATAGAGAAAAATGAAGAAAAGAGCAATGGATTATCAACAAAAGGTAGAGAGTAGAGAGAGAAGCTCTGCCTTTATTTTTATTTTGGTGTAGAAGCTTAAGGTTTAGTTTTTTTATTTGTTTGCTCTGTCTCTGCTGAACATCAAGATTTTAATCGAATTAAGATTAAAGAAGAGATGAAAAAGAGAATATCAAAAAAAATTAAACATATAATCGAGCGATTCGAGTTACAGAAGACAGAGAGATGAGAATTGTCAGATCGAAAACATATCTCTGATTGGTTCTAGACAATGCAAACGGTGGGGACGTGCCCGTTAACGGCAAAGTTTCAGAGAAATTAGCTAGGGGTTCCAATTTTGTTGATTTTGTAAGGCTTTAGAGTCTAAATAAAAGAGTAACACATGATAGAAACTAAATTGAACCCTAAATGTAAAAATGTTAAAGCCTAAAGCTTCTAAGGGTTTAGAGTTCGGATATTCGGGTACCCGTTCGGTTCTCGGATATTATTTGAAACCGAACCAATACCCACGGGTCCATGTGCACCTGATCTATCAGGTATTTTGGCTATATCCAAACTCGAACCAAAACATTTATTTTGGGTATGTTCCGATTTGGGTTTTCGGATCCGGGTTTTATGTCCGGCTAATATTTTTAGAACTTATAGAGATTTCTTAATTTATCGAAAGTGTCTAAGATTATAGGTTTTTCATGAAATCATTTGGTAGTTCTTTGCAACTATTGCTTATTTTTATTGTGTATGTATTGGTCTTTCTAAACTACTAGTATCGTTGATGGCAAAAAAAAAAACTAGTGTTCTTTTGTTTTAAAGTAAGTAAGAACAAATTATTTTGTTGAAACTTCTATATTTAAATGAAAAAAGTAATCGATGTCACATTTTTGTTTATGAAGTGCTATAAAATCTCAAAAAGTTATTTATTGATTCATCTACATAATACTGAAAAATATATAGTCGCTATATTGGAAGAAAAAAGTTTCTGCTAAATGACTACTTTCTTTGGACGTCATCCGCTAAAGTAATGATTTGACAAAGTAACCCAAAAGCCCCTAACCTTCACATCCCTTTTAAAATAAAGCCAATAAATTTAGAAAAGAAAATTTTATAAGTAGGTAATATGTCATAAGTTGGTCACAAGCCACTAATCACAAGTCACAAGGAATAAGCTATTTTATACTCTAAGAAAAGTCAAATGAACATTAGTTCATTGTTTTTGGTTTTACATTGCTTATCTTTTAAAATTTTCACTAAAACAAAGTTTTTTCTTGGTGGATAATTTTTCATAACATTACTTTCAAGAAGAGTATAAACGACAAATTTTATATTGCATACCTAAGCTGCATTTCCAGGTATAAAAAAATGTCCACTACTACGTTAATTATTACACGTTAAAAATATTGATTATATATTTGGTAAGTATTTTGTGTAAACAAAATTATTTAAGTTTTGTTTTAAAATTTTACAAACTAGATAACTACCCATAATGAATCACGTTAACAAAAGCATGTCCTAGATGTGGTGCCCCGGAAACAGTTTTATATACTTTTCCGGGATTATGATTTTGCAGCTGAAGTGTGAGCTAGGATACCTCTAAAGATATCTCTGAGGAGCTTGGGTTTATATCTGCTGCGAGATTTTGTGTTAATCTCCCTCCTTTGTGATTAGTAACCTCTCTATTTCCGTGGATCTGCTGGAATTTATAGACAGCTAGGAATCAATTGATTTTTGAGGGCATGATATACTCGGCCTTAGAGATGATTACCAAATCCATACTAGACGCAAAGATATGGGATACAGCTCAAGAATCGCCAGCTCAAGAATCGCCGGCTCAAGGGAAGGCAACGAGAACAAATACCAATCACGAGAGTCCAGAAACAAGTTCATTGCTTTGTTGATGCAGCTTGGGATTTGTCATCACGAATAGGCGGGTTAGCATGGGTTATTCGTCAAGGACCAGATATAGTAGACATCTTGGATTCCACTACAAGTTCTTATATCCCATCAGCCCTTGCATCCAAAAGCATTTGCAGTTCGGGAAACGCTGATAGCTATGAAGGAGCAACGACTAGACGACGTTGAACTCCACTCGGCTTCTAAATTCGGGAGGTAGCCATAATGAGATTTCTGGAGTGCTTAAAGACAAAAGAGATATTACTCTTTCTTTTTCTTCTATATTTTTTCTTTCGTTCTTCGTTCGAATAACAGTGAGGCTGATTCACTTGCTAAATCAGCTCTGGCTATTATACTTTCTTAAGGTTTGAAAAAAAAAGAATCAAGTGACCAAAAAAAAAAGATAACTACCCATACTTGCATGGTACAATATTTTTGTTTAATTATATTAAAAAAAATATTTAAAATAAATAAACCCATATTATTAATAAACATATATTTATACCAAACTGTATATATAGAAACTGAAAGAAAAATTAAAAAAAATATTGAAAACTTACTAAACTATCATTATGTAAAAAGAAATTAGCTAAGAAAAAATTAATTATATATATATATATATATATATATATTGTCTGTTTAGTTTGCACTTAGCAAGAACTCTTTTCCAAGGAGGAAACGAAGTTATTCTGGAAGTAGTGGCATTGGCTATGCCTATTTATGTCATGTCTTGTTTTAAACTCCCAAAATTAACTTGTAAAGTTTTATCTAGCTCAATGGCAAATTTTTGGTGGAGTGCAGTGGAACACAAGAGGAAGATTCATTGGATCAGCTGGGATAAGATGTGTTTGGTCAAGGATCAGGGAGGGCTTGGTTTCATAGACATTTCTTGTTTCAATCAGACACTACTTGCCAAACAAGCTTAGAGGTTTTTACAGGTCCCCAATTCGCTCTGTGCCAGACTTTTTAGGAGCAGGTATTACAATGATGAGGGTTATTTGAAAGTTAATATGGGTAGAAGACCTTCTTTCGCTTGGAGAAGTGTGTTGCATGGCAGAAAGCTTTTAGTGGAGGGTTTAAAACGATAAATCGGGAATGGAAAATCTATCAAGGTCTGGTTGGATTAGTGAGTTTGTGATAATGAGTTGAGATCTCCGTATAGTAAACATATAAACTTTAATCTCAGTTTGAGGGTTTGTGATATGATGGATTTTCCAAGTAGGAGTTGGGACATAGGAGTTTTAGAGGATTGTTTCTATCCTCAGGATATTGCTCGTATTTTGGCAATTAAACCAGTTGTGAACCATGAAGATTTTTGGGTTTGGGACCATAGCAAGTCACGGGATTACTCAGTTAAGTCGGGTTATTGGCTGGTGCATACACTCGATCAAAAAGTTATCATTGAGGAAGTAGTGAGGTTGCCTTCTTTGAATGACTTAAAGACTCAAATTTGGGACTTACAAGTTGTTCCAAAGATCAAAAATTTTCTTTGGAAGACCTTGAGTGGAGCTTTACCTGTGGCATAAAGGTTAGCTACAAAAGGGATGATAATTGATAATAGGTGTCAATTCTGTGGAAGAGAAAGGGAAGACATGAACCATGTTCTCTTCACTTGCTCGGTTGCAAGAAAGGTGTGGGCTATTTCCTTGTTTCCTTGTCCAAATAAGGGTTTCTCTCAAAACTCAGTGTATGTCAACATTTGCTTTGTCTTGACTGTTGGAAAAAGTCTAGAGGTCTCAAGGGAGGTGAGATATTGTTTCCATGGATCTTGTGGGTGTTATGGAAGAATAGAAACAAATTCTCCATTGAAGGTAAGTCTTTTATTGTCTTAGACACCATGGAAAAAATAAGTGAAGATGTTGCTTAATGGTTTTTGGCTCAGCAAGTTTATACAAAGGAGGATCAGATGGCGTCTATTCACAATGGGGTTATGAGGAAGAAGTGGCAGCCTCCTCCGGTTTTATGGGACAAATGTAATATATGTACTGCGTGGTTAAAGGAAAAATATTGGTAGGTGCCTCTTGGGTGATGAACGCAAGTGGTAGGATCAAATTGCATACAGAAGAGCTTTTAGTCAAATCAATTCCTAGGTTGAAGCTTATTTGACATGTTTTGTGAGCAGCCATAAGTTTACATACCAAAAATTAGCAGGTCATATTTTCTTTGGAGGATGCTACTTTGGTGATGGCGGTTAACAGACCAAGAGCTTGACCTTCTTTCAAGCCTCAAATCTCGGATATGCTCAGAGCCTCATCTCCTTTTGTCTTTTGAAAGGTGGATTAGGTAGTCAAAGCCACTAATAGAAGTACGTATCTTATTCCACAAAGTGTCATGAATTCTAAACAATGTTAATCTTATGTTCATTCAAGTCATCCGGGTTGGCTTCATAACATCTTTGTTAGTGAGATGGGATATCCTCTGTATAGTTGGTCTCCTTTTGGGTTTGGGTTTTCAAACTTTGACTTCATTTTTGTAGTTTGACTTACCTTCGCCTACCTCCCATCTATAAGCGACAATAGCAAGAGTTGGTAAGCACATCAAGACTGACGAGTCCTCTCATTTCTGCAGTACTAACAAGATTTTTGCAGTAAGGGAAGCAAATTCTAACTGACTTGAAATTGATACTCTGACGATATGAGATGATGAGCGTCAGATCTCCTTACAAATGTCGACCGGTAGTAGTGCTTTTTGGTGCCTAGTATATTGTAACCAATTTTTGATTAATCAATATAATATCCGGGATAAAAAAATCGAGGGCTTAAAAAGCATTTTCGGCATATCATTGTGACATACCCTCCTGTGGTATATGAATGGAGTTTTCAAACGGTACAAAAGACAAGATCTATTGTTGATCTCAATTAAGGTTGACTTCAAATCATTTATGGGTCACTTGTAAACATTTACTTTTATGGTGAACATTTTACACACCCCTTTGAAACTTCGTCCCAACACAAACGGGGACACATGTTGAAGGATTCTTTCACATCTTCAATTCGGATTTGAAGCAATAGTATTGTTTAAAAGATATGGAATTTTGAGACGAACTGCTGATCAAAAGATGTCTCATGCTCCTAAAAATTGGTCATCCTTATCTTATAAATGAGTTTCGCCAGCTTGGTGATATGTTTATTTTATTTCTATAACTATTCTTTATTCCTTAGCAGTTTAATTTCATGGATAATTTTATGGCATGAAGGGATATATGGGTCTAAACCCAAAACTTTTTAGTATTTAAAAAAATATATTAGTAGTTGCTTCGTCAGTTTAATCTAGGGGTGGACATAATAACCGTATCCGAAATCCGAACCCGAACCCGATCCGAAGTAAGGGGTTCGGTTCGGGTACGTATGTACCAAAATACCCGGACGGATTTCATCTCACCTAAGAACGGTTACCCGAACCCGAACGGTTATTATTCGATATTCGAAGAGAACCCGAAAAACCCGATTCTATATAATTACATCTAAACCTAGTCCTAATTCCCTTTCTTTCGTTTGTCGAATCGTCGATTCCTCTTCCCATTTTCAAACTCAAACCACTTAACCACGTATAATCTCCAACGTACAACCTAGTTCAAACCCCAATTTATCAAACTGGAAACCCTAACTTTAAACGAATTGGCATCGTCTCCTGACTCTCCTTCGTCTGAGAACTCACGACGTGTTGGTGCCGGACAATCACGGGTGAGTTCAATTTTCAATTTCTCTTAATCTCTTATACTTTGGATTTGGAGTTTTATCAATTTATTGAACCCGAAATTTGAGTTTAATTTCTTGAATTTGATTTCTTTTGTTTTTTGTTTCCTATTATGCTTTTGGTTTCATCTTATACTGTCTCTGAGGAAACGATTTCTATCTTAAGTTTACTTTGAGGAAAAGTGTGTATTGACAGACCATGATTGATGAGATTGTGAATGATACCGAAGCTTTGATATATATATATATATATATATATATGTCAACATTTTCGATCTTAGGCTTGAATGAAACATTTTAACTCTTAAACCACTCATATCTTAGTGACAGTTTGATCTTTGATTTTTGATTTTGAGTTTCTTAGAGTATCTTAGGTTAGGTTCATCATTGAAATATGAATTTTACTTGGCTTGTGATCTTGGATTGTGATTTTACACAAGTAATATGAATTTTACTTGTATGATTGGTCTGGTTTTGGATTAAAACTAGTCTCTGTGGTTTATGATCTCTCTATGAAGTATGAACATGTTCATCAATCTGTATAAAACCAGTTTCATATCAATCTTGTGTGATTAAAACCAGCTTGGTGATGTTATTGTTATAATCATTGTATTAAACTAAAACTGTTTATCTTACTTTTTGCAGATTGATTCATCTTCATCTCCAGCTCAAGATAATATAGACAGAGATGCACATGACTTTGATGACCAAGGAGAGTTCCCGACTCCTGAATCAAATCAAGGGAGAAAAAGGAAAGAAGCACCTAGAAGTGGAGCTACTGCTGAGGATAGTAAGAGCCCGAGGATACTCCCCACAAGGTCAGATGTATGGAATCATTTCACAAGGGTAGAGAAGATCCGCGACAAATGTTTTTGCAGCTATTGCCAAAAGCAGTTTGCATGTTCAACCAAATCAGGGACTACAAACTTAAGGAATCATCTTAACATCTGCAAGCAGCACAAAGCATGGCTAGATAGTCAAGATGTTACACAAAGTCAGAAGGTTATTAATCAGGAAGGGCATCTACAGAGTGCAAGAGTATCTGAGAGTGTTTTTAGAGAAGCAGCAAATGAGATACTGGTGATAGGGGATGATATGATCCTGAGCAGCAACAAGGAAGGAGAGCTTGAACCTGACAAGAAACATGAAGCCAATGGAGGATTTTTGGCAACCAAGAGAGCTAAGTTTCAAAGGATAAAAGAAGGCATTGGCGTGACACAATCCGTTGGAAGATTGCTTAAGGGAATATGGAATCAATCGAATCACTCTACCAAGTATGGAGAAGAAGTGAGTCAAACCACAATGGTTTTGATTCAAACTATTCAATGAATGGGTAAGTGATTCAATTGTACTCTTTTTCCCTTGTCAAGTTTTGTCCCATTGGGTTTTCTTGACAAGGTTTTTAATGAGGCAATTGTTTCACTTCACCATAGCCCATTTGTTGAATAAATCAAACCCATGGCCCCTTTGGATGTCAAAGCCACGAAATTGTGAAGAGGAGGAGCCATTTTTATCATTCAAACTTTATTTAAATTTTATGTCATTTTCGAGGTGTCTTGGAGCTTGTTCCAAGACTCTCTCTTCTTTCTTCTTTATATTCTCTCTTGAACTCTCTTGAGAACTCATCTAGACTTTTAATCAAAAACCTTTTCTGAATCTCTAGATCTTGTTGATGAGTAATATTCAACAAAACTTTCGATTCTTTTGGTGAGTAATATCCTTGAGAATCGATTGAGGAATATCAAGAGCCTTCCGCATCTCTTGTGAGACCATTCGATCCACGGAATATCAAGGGCTTTCCGCAACCCTTGTGAGACCATTCAATCCACAACCTTTGAAGCAATCCGTTGCTTGCAAAGCCTATCCAAAACCATACCCAAACCGTAGAGTGAGTCGCAAAAGCTATCCATTCGGAGACTCCAAGCCATTCCCCATCCGAAAACACACAACTCCACAAAGTTCATCCTAGGGCAGTTCGATCCTCTCCATTAGGATCACATCAGGGGAGCTACCATTGTCTTTTATTGAAAGCATGGCATTTAAACATTTCTGCAACAAGGTTAACCTTTATAAGCCTCACTCAAGAAGGACAGCATCCAGAGACATTGTTCAAATGTTTGTTCAGAGAAAAGCTGCTCTAAGGGAATGGTTTATAACTAGCAAGCAAAGAGTATCACTCACATCTGATATTTGGGTTTCTCATATTACACATATTGTCTTTTATTTAATATTTTCAGACTTTTATATTATGCTATCTAACTTAACTTACTTACTATTCACAGGTGCAAGTTACATGGTTATAACAACACATTATATTGATGCATATTGGCGGTTAAAGAAGCTAATTATAGGGTTCAAGTATGTCACAGATCACAAAGGTAGACTATTGCTAATGTACTTCTTGAATGTCTAGCTGAGTGGGGAATAGAAAGGGTATTTTGTGTGACTGTGGATAATGCAACAGTCAAAAGTAGTGCTTTGCTCAAGTTTGAATCTAGTTTCTCCTTGATAGCCAGTGATTCTTTAGTGATGAATGGGGAATTTATGCACATGAGATGTGCTGGTCACATCATTAACTTGATTGTTAGGGACGGATTAGAGGAAGTAGATGAAAGTGTGACTGTTGTCCGTAATGCTATCTATTATGTTAGATCTGGTCCAAAGAGGCAAAATGCATTTGAGCAAAAGGTTGAATCGGGTAGAATGACTAGGGGAAGCTTGCCGTTAGATGTGAAAACAAGGTGGAACTCAACTTACTTAATGTTGACAAGGGCAATTAAGTATAGGGCAACATTTGATAAGATGGAGACAGAAGAAAAATTGTATAATGACCATTTCTTGGAGTTTGATGATGGAAAAAAGGATTGGACCTCCTTCTTTGGCTAATTGGCGTGTAGTTGAAAGGTTAGTTAGATTCCTTATCATTTTCTACAACTCTACTATGGTAGTCTCAACTTCTACTACTTTGAATGCACACAAATGTTATGGTGAGATAGTGAATATAACATCGAATCTTAGGTTGCTATGTAGTAACTGTGAAAGTGACATGAAGGAGAAAGCTGAAAATATGTTTAGCAAATTTGAAAAGTATTGGGATGGCTTTAGGAACATCAACAAGATGCTGGTAGTAGCTAGTGTGTTTGATCCTAGGAAGAAGATGCAGTTTGCTAAAATGTGTTTTGAGAAGTTGTATGGAGAAGGTTCTACAAAATCTAAGGAGTTGTATGATTCTATTTTTACACTGTTGGTAGATATGTATAAGGAGTATGGTGAAAGATATGGTAAAAATGCAGAATTGCAACAATTCCAGCTTGCTTCTTCATCACTGTACACTCAAGACCAGCAAATAGACTTGATGGATTTTGATGATGATGAGCTTGGTTACCAGAGCCATAGGATTGAGAAAAAGGTACAATAACTTGCTAAAAGAAATAGGAGTTAGAAATAGTAATGAGCTGGATTCATATCTTAAGGACAAAGTTGAAAATCCTGAAGTGATGATGGGAATTGAGTATGATGTACTCTCTTGGTGGAAAGTTAACAGTGGTAAGTATCCGATTTTGTCAATGATGGCTCGAGATTTATTTGCTTTGCAAGTGTCATCTGTTGCATCTGAAAGTGCTTTTAGCACAAGTGGAAGGATAATAGTTCCATACAGGAGTTGTCTATCTCACTATATGGTTGAGGTTCTGATGTGTACAGAACAGTGGATGAAACAAGATATTCGATGTGAAGATAGAGTGCTTACAAATGCACAATTACTTGCTGAGCTAGACTTTGAGTTGGAACTTGAGAAAGGTAATTTTTTTAACTCTTTACTTAATGTTAAGAATAAATTTTTTTATCTAACAAGCTGTTTGTTTTTTTAATTGTTCTCTTTAGAATTTCAAACCCCAGCAGAACAGTTATTCACCATGTGGAGAGTCAAATGTAGTGGGTTTGGTCGTGAACTTGGATAATGGTACATCTCTGTTTCTATCATTATGTAAGCTAATATCTGTTGTAGTGTTGTGTCTAAGTGACTTCAGTTTTTAGGTCGTAGATATAAATACAATGAGCTTTGCCCTTTTGTTATATTTTTTATATATGTTGTTTGATTACAATAGTCTCAAATCATTACTCTCTGTCTATGATGTCACAGGAATTCAAGAACTAATGGAAGACATTTGGATATCATAATGAAGTTGATTCTCATCTCTATGTCCTTAGCTTTATGAACTTATATTTCTCTCTTATTTTTTTGTTTGTGTTTTACCTTATCGTTTATGACTTTATGTATTGATAGGATCTACTAGGTTTAAACTTTAATATCTTTGAAGTTTGAAGACATGAATGTTTAATATCATTTTAGACAATGAATTAGTTTGTGTACTTTGTAAAAATTCAAGATCAATGTATGTAAATCAGGTACTTTGGATTTTATTTCGGATTTTTAATGTATTTCGGTTAAAAATACCCGATATTGTCGGATATCCGATCGGATTTTTGGACTTCGGATGTAACCCGAAATATCCGAACCCGAATAAATCCGAACCCGAATGAATCCGATCCGAATCCGACCCGAAGCTATAAAATACCCGAACGGATCCTGTACTCATAAACCCGAAAACTCAAAAATCCGAAATACCGAACCGAACCCGAATGGATATCCAAACACCCACCCCTAGTTTAATCACATCTAGATTTACTGTTACTTGATTTTTGTTTCTCCAGATTGGACAACTGATAATAAAGAATTTTAGAGAGGTTTACTCGTTTAAGGATTTTAATGGATTTGGAAATCCAAGTAAAATCATGTGTAATTCTATCATTGATTTTTAAAAAATATTTCTAAATCATGTTTTATTGGTTCTATCATTTATAAATAAAAACATCTTTTATTCAATATTAAGATTTGGATATGTATTTGATTTCACGTAGGATTTGAAAATCTATTTTACTTATAAATAGAGGAATTTGAAATATTTACTCCCACCATGTTATTTTGAAATCTTTTTTGTTTAATTCTAAAATCAATAAAAATTTGCATAAATTTCCAAATCTTATGATGATTTTCAAATCTATTAAAATCCTGAAACGAATAATTTTAGGAAGCTTTATTGGTTCATTAATTTGTAAAATTTTTTTTTTTTTTGGTCACTTTTGTAAAACCATAAAAATTTTGAAAATCCTTATAGAATTTTAAATCAATACATATGAATTTTGAAATAACATGTTTTATCCACGTATTTGATTTCTTCTATTATTCACTTTCAAATCCATTTAAAATATATTATGGATTTTGAAATCCAACAATAAATCATTAAACGAATAACACATTATTTTATAGATGATAGAACCAATAACACATGATTTATAAATCTTTTTAAAAATCAACGATTGAATAACTCATGGTTTCTACTTGGATTTTCAAATCCATTAAAATACTTGAACCAATAAATCCTCTTTATTTTTAAAAAAATTATAGTAGAACATAACAGATCATTCATTTATAATATCTATAATGATATAATCAGATAATAATCATTTAATAATATATTACGAATTTCATAAATTATATTTATTTATTGTGATTAATTTCAGTGAAAAATGTAAAGACTATATAATTTACTATGGCACTATCCACGAAAAATGACTTATTTCTTCTCCTTTATATAGTGGGTAGTGAATCCTCTGATTAGTGATGATGATTCTTTCTTCGAACATTAAACGACAAAAGCTTTGAGAGGATAAAGGAGACCAAAACTATTGTATTTGTGGGAAAGACGCGTATACGCGGAGAAATGTTCACAGACACTCTCAGGATTTCTTTCATAATTTCATAGATTCTCTTTTATAAATAGGGAAAATTCGAAAATAAAAATGTTTTTTTTCCAAATTGTTTATATAAACCTTATCTACTTAGAATCGGTGAAGTAGGTTTTATATTAATTAAAACTCCATTATACCCTCAATTCCAAAATTATGGATATAATAATAAAAATATCTACACAAATACAAAACTTAACTCATTTAGAGTTTTCCCTTAAAAAAAACACACATATCTGAGTTAAAAAAAACACATATCTCGACAACTAATAAACCCTTTTTTTTTTCCTCCCCTTCTCCCCTTCTTCGTTAACCTCGATGCTTCTCCGCCGGCGGTCTCCTCCTTATTCTCCTTCGCCGTTTTTCTTTCAATTTCTCGCCATCTTCTCCTATCGCTAACTTATTCTTCGTGATATTGACCACATTTCTGATCCCGAACGGGTGTGGGGGAGAATATCGTTAAAGATTGAGCCATATTTGTAATGGCGAAAGCACGAAGCTGTTTCTAATCTCCATCTAAGGTACAATTGATTCACGATTTGTATTTTTTTAGATTGGATTAGCTTCACTTTTGTTTACAAGTATAGCAGTGATGATAGTCATGCTTAAAACCTAAGTTATAACGAGGTTAGTGTTAAGAAAACCCAAATTTAGTTCCTTTGATTCTAAAAAGATTTTGTCTCTGTTCAATGAATGTTTCAAATGCTTGGACCAAAGTCTGATTTTATGAATCACTGTTTCCCATAATCCCATTCCACTTTATACCATAAATCGCCATCTTTCTTTGGTCGTCCCCACTGTTACACTTAGCATACATTGTTTCAAAAATAATTTCACATATTTTTTCTTTGTTTTTTGCAGGCATCCAGAGTCATTGGGACTGGTACGTTTGGGTGTGGGAGTGTTATTGTTGAAGGAGAAGATTTTATCGCTGAGAACATCACTTTTGAGAACTCTGCTCCTGAGGTAATCTTATTAAGTCTCTTCCTTTTTACAAAAAATGTTTGGAACTTTCTTGTGCTGAGATTAGAATCAACACTTGTGAATGGTGAATGTTAGAACTGGGTTGGGATGGCTTTAGTATGTTTAGTTTCTTTATGTTATTACACTTTATGTAGGCTTATCTTTTTCAATGAACTCAAAGTATCTTCCTTTTTACATTCTTAATAATGTTCAGATTCCAAGTTTGGAAATTTCTTCTGCTGAGATTAGAGACTCAATAGTTTCGATGATGAGTGTTAGAACTGTGATGGTTTTAAAATGTTTACTTTCTTTATGTTATTACATTTTTAAGTAGGATTTATCTTTTCAAATGTATTACTGAGCTCTGTTCTGGGATTTATAAAGTCTCTTCCTTTTTACATTCTTATTAATGTTCAGATTCTAAGTTTGGAATTTTCTTCTACTGAGATTAGAACAACACTTGTGTATGGTGAATGTTAAAGCTGGGATGGGATAGCTTTATAATGATTGGTTTCTTGATGCTAGTACACTTTAAGTAGGCTTTATCTTTTTTAATGAATTACTCAACTCAGTTCTGGGATCTATTTGGTAATGTTTATTTTGTTTATGTTTCTTATACTAGTTATGTTATTTTGACCCTTTTACTTCTTATATAGGGATCAGGACAAGCTTTTGCGATTAGAGTCACTGCAGACCGTTGTGCCTTCTATAACTGTCGGTTTCTTGGCTGGCAGGTTCGTTAAGCATTCAGATAACTTCAAATATTTGTGTTTCTCAACATAGTTCTGGAAGCTCATAGTTTAGGTCATTTCAGTGTACTGATGTGGTTGGTTTTTGGCACTTTTATCTGTTTTATACTGCAAATACTCGAATTGATGTACTTGTTTAGTTTAGATGTGTTATACTAATTTGATGTGAAAAAAGGAACTTACAAAGCTATTTGTTTGTAAAATCTATTAAATTCATTAAAAGTCTTTAGTGTTTTTATTGTGTTTAGAACAATTGTCTTTTCATAAGTTAAACAACCACTATTACACCAAATTCTAATAACGACAAATCGTATTAATCTTTTAGCATAGGATTTAGTATTTGATTCTGAAATTTGAGAATTTCTGGGTAATAATTTGTGTTTAAATTAGTAGAAATTGTTGAGACCAGATAATTAGAATACTAAATCAAGATCACTATTAGTTATGATAGATAATTAGAAATATTCTTATCCTCATTTTTCTGTTTTGGTGTTTAAATGTTTTGGTGCAGGCATGGGAACAAAGTATCCAAAGCGCCTTTTCAAATATGGAAGTGAGCCGGAAGTAGACAAGATAAACAATACATGTCGAATGTCTATCTTTGACATTATCAAGGAAGCATTGCTAATCGAATATGATACAGTAAAGAAAGATCTTACCTTTGCACATGTATTTGCAATACATGAAAACGGTTTAGGTTATTCGGCTCGGTTGATACACAGCCTGATGTGTAAGCAGTTGGTAACAAAGAAAAAACATGAACTCTGGTTTGTGTGGGGAAATAAACCACTTAGATTTTCCCTGCAAGAATTCTACGCGGTTACTGGGCTCAAGGTCGAAGATGATGGTAGATGTGAGTTAGAGAAATGGGAAGATGATCAGGTGTTTTGGAGTAAGTTGCTAAAGAGAAAAGAAAATATTTGCATAAAGAGGTTGATGAATGTGCACTTAGCTGAAGCTGCTGGTTGGGAGGAGGTGGATAGACAACGATTGATTTATATTTGTGTGATAGCTGGTTTGATAAAGGCCAAGGATGAGAAGAAATATATTCCGCTCAAATACATCAAGTTAGTGATGGATCTTGAAAAGGTTCGGACTTACCCTTGGAGTCTTAAAGCTTTTAAGAGTTTAATCAAGTCTATCACTAAGAAAAAAAACGATTTGACGAAAGTCAAAGGCTATGGTTTGGATGGTTTTTCATATGCATTTCAAATCTGGGCTATGGAATCAATTCTGGTCATTGGAGAATTGTTGGGAAAGAAGATTAATAAAAGAATTGACCACAGCTCCTCGATGCTCTAATTGGATAGGTGTCGGACGAGTATCATACAACGAGATCATCCAACTAGAACAGACATTTACAAAAAAGGTTAGTTGAATATTCTCTTTTTTTAGAAATGAAACATGAAACTATGTTTATACTTAGTTGTAGTTAGGTCTTGTAATGGGTGTTAAATTCAGATTGGAATATTTTTTTGTTAAATTCAGGTTAGATATATATATATATATATATATATATATATATGTTTTTGGTTGGTCTGTAAATTTAAATAATTTGACATCTTCATGTTCTTGGTGGTGTCAATCCTAAGTTATAAAGCCTATTAGACAATCAGTACATAACTCATAAAAGCCTTAAGGTCCACTGGTTTAGTTTTATGAATTTTTTTGTGCATTCTTGAACTAGTGTGGTCGTTATCTGTTTTAGGAAATCAGTTTGTACGGTATGCTTCTTAGTGTGTGACTCCTCCAGTTTGTACGTATTTCTATCATGTTAGTTTGGTTATGGATCTTGTCGGGGCTATGAAAACTATGTTTATACTTAGATGTAGTTAGGTCTCTGTAATGGGTGTTAAATTCATTTGAATATTAATGAATTCACATGTTTGTTGGTCGTGCAAATTTAAATACTTTACATTTCTAACACTTCTGTTAATCTATTTTACTGCTAAGGATGAATGTTATCCATACATTCTATCACTTTGGAATTTTGGTATTTGAGTCTTCTAGAATTTCGATGGGCCTGATGAAATCAAAGATGCTAGAGTGGATAACTTGACTGCTCTAATCCAGATCTGGGAGTGATTTGGAGACCATCTTTGGGATAGCTGTAGTTAGATGATGTAGCGGACGTTGCAACAGAAAAAGGTGATAGTGGAGTGACAATGATTCTGAGATCTCGCAATTGTCTAATCAACTAGTATGACGCGAATATACTACTACGGAAAGAGGTACATCACAGCCTATCGACAAGAAAAATAATGAAACCTTGTGATGTGAAGTGTATGGGGTTTAAAGACGAGGAGTAGGAAGAGAACCTCCTGATCATGTGCTGAAGCACGCTTTTAAAAAAGAAATTGCTTTAGCCAGCGACAACAACAACTCATGGATCTTTGAATGAGGCACATGAAGTCTATTATTTAGTATCGTTGAAGTTTCTCTTATCTCAAGTTTGAAAAAAGATTAATTGCCGTTTGAGAAAATTAGAGGAGGATGTCTCTCTATATCAAGGAGTGATTTCTTCAGAGACACTGCCTTTCCAACCCCTATTACAACGCGAAGAAAGTGTAAAAATGTGGTACGTAAAGAAATAAAAACTCCTACGCCATTTTAAATTGTTTGTTGTCATATGTTTGTGTATTTTTTTATTAGCGTAGACTATGTAATGGGATATGATGTATTTGTGTTAGGTACTATGTAAATTGGATACATATCAATATTTGTTAAAATATTCGACGTTTTTAATGTGTTCTTAATTTACATATTTTTTTGATTGACAGCGTTGAATTTATTAAACTTGATGAATTTTTGCACTCAGACTTATATATAGACCTTCAATTCGAATACACTAAGATTTCTTTACAAAAGTCCAATGGCGTCACCTTTCTCAAAAATACACAATACCCGAGCATGTGAATCCGACACCAATACCGACCAAAATTGATGTATTGGAAAGCAAGGTCAAAACAGACGAAGAACTCTGTGTGATGTTCGTTTCAGAGGGGAGAAATGGGAAGCTTATCGAGTGGCATAGGAAAAACACAGTAACCATTTCAATATTTTTTCTTACAATTATTTCAATTTTGTATAAAATAATTTGATTGGCTGTACCGATTTTGGTACTAATTTTTTGTTGATAAAAAAATTTCAGGATCCTAAAGTTGGGTCCAAGTGTTCTAAATGATCCAATACTAAATCGAATCATGGGAAACAAAGGATGGCTTGGCAACGAAGTACGTATTAATCATTTTGTTTTAACAATATGCATCATTGTTCTTGTTTTGCTAAACTAGTTATATTTATTAAATATTTTTCAGGAAATTGATGCTATGATGTATGTATTTCGGGAGTATACATCTTTAGGTCGACTAAAGTCAGATCGTGTTGGTTTTATGGATTGTATGTTTAGCATGCAAATCAAAAACGAACACCAGAAGTATACGAGTTCGACGAATAAAAAAAGCCACAAGTGGGATAGTCATCTTCTAGCTTATGCCATCGGGGAATTGCCTTCTCATGGAAGGATGGGGAAAAAGTGGGCAACGGACTTGGACAGAATTTATGCCCCGGTTTGGGTCAACGGTAATCACTTTTTCAGTTTGTGTGAACTTCATTTTAAGAACTGTTGAGGTCTTCGATTGTAATGGAAACAACAACAGGAGGCATGTGGAGTCGTTCGCCGTCGTCATCCCTCGCATTTTGAAGGAACTTAACGTAAAACTTGATGGAAAAGTCCCACTTTTGTTACCTTATGAGATCATACATGTCCCAGTGCCAAAAGGACTAAATAAATCAGCTTGTGATTGTGGAGTTTATGCGTTGAAATACATCGAGTGTCATCTCCTTCGGCTAGATATGAATTTGATTAACAATGACAACATTAGAGAAGCGCGTGTGAGGATTGCCGTTGATCTATGGGAAGCAGCAAAGGATCCAGTTTTAATTGATCGAATGGAAAAATTTGTACCCCCAGCGATACCTTCTGATACTGTAACCATTGATTGAGGTTATTTTGTTTTTAGAATTAGGTATGAAGCTAGACATCTATTATTTTTAGAAGCAACAAACAGACCAAAATGATTTTTAACATCGTATATAATGGATTTTACCAATTGCTTTTTTCCCTGTCTTTGATGTCACCACTCAAACCTTTATGCTTAGTACTCTCCATAATTGCCTTAAGCAGAACGTTGACAGGCAAACCTGGTATCTTTGCAACTTCTGCTGCCCTTGCTAACATAAGTTGACCTAACTGAAGTCAGAATCGAGCAGGAAGAGGTCAAGGATACAAAGAATAATCTGATCGGACTAGGGCTTGTGAAGCTGATTCTTGGATTCTTCTTTGATTCATCTCTCAATGTAGAAGCTAATGAATGTTCAAGAATTATACATAGCCTTGTTGATCTCGACGTTAAAGAAACTTTGGAGACAATCACGACGGAGTATACTCTTAATCTACCGTCTAAGGGAGAGAAGCTGATCGCAAATGCTAAGAGGATGATAAGGTGGGAGAGAGAGAAAGGAGTGGTTTATGCAGAGAAGTTGGAGAAAGCTTGTGGGAAAAGAAAGGTTTTGGAGTACGCTACTTGTTTCGCTGAGGTGATTGCTAAGGGAGTAATGTGGGAGAGAGAGGATCTGATCGGACGGTTATCGGAGCTTGTGAAGATGGCTTACTTGGTTGAGTTTGATGAAGAGGTTGTAGAGTTTCTTATGAATTCCAAGAACCTTCAAGTTTACGAAGAAGATGAGAAACTCATCTCAGATGAATTCTCTCTCAAGTAACTTGTGAGGTACGTTGATGTCGAATCTCGTTTTATGTGGTTTTTTATATTTGTAATTTTGCTCTGAGGATTTATTCTGCTTCTGTAAATTTAAGAATATTTTTTCTTCTTTGTTGCAGGTTTCTTCTACCCCAACTAACCCCAAGTAACCCCAGTGATCTCTATTATCTATTCTCTATTTCTAGTTTCGTTTATGTGTCTATTTTGGTATTTGGAGCTTTTGTAACGTTGTGACTCTTTTGAAGTTAATTACTCCTATGAATAATGAAATATTTCAGTTGTTTCATTTTACCAGCAATTAAATAGCTTATATCCTTTGAACACTTTACAAACACGTTACAATGAAGGTAAATAAACAAACAAACCTGAATAACAATCTTGTGTTTCCTTGATTCCTTCTTACTTTTTTCATAGTGTAAATTGGCTTAATCAGGAGACTATAACCGTCCTATCCCAGNATTCCTTCTGGATTAAGTTGTATCTTCCGTCTGCTCGATATCGATCACATTTGATCGATACGAGTGATCGATATTCCTTCTGGATTAAGTTGTATCTTCCGTCTGCTCGATATCGATCACATTTGATCGATACGAGTGATGGAAATTCTTTTTGGTTATGAACGCCTTCTCCGTCTCATATGTATCGGTTGGAACATGTTGAAATGGATGATCGATATGATGATATCGATCACTTATGATCGAAATGTTTGATCGATACATGCTCTGCTTCATCTCTTTGGCTCCTTCTTGCTTTTAATCTTCATCTAACTCTCCAATCTTCAAGCATCAACTACAAAAACCTACAAAAGAGATATGCATATGCAAATGCACCTAAAAATGTCCTAAATGATGCTCAAAGACACGTGTATAGCTTCTTCCCTTTGTTGGTGGATCCCAACCCATTAGTTTTCGAAAGCAACTCAAACCTCAAACCAATCGAATATTATAAAACAATGAATGAGATTCAAACGTGATCTTTGTCATGACGTCAATTACAAACGTGAACTGAAATAGAAAAACAAAAACCATAAAGCTAGATAATGTAAGCAAGGCTTCTGATCCTCCGTCTGAATTTCATCGATTATGGAAGCATTGACCATCTTGAACAAAAAACAAACAATATGAAATTAAGCCTCACGAAAGTAATTATAGAAAAAACGAGAAAATAAATCTTAAATTGTTGCACAAACCATGATTATATCGCTAAGGAGTTCACTGTCAATGGACAAAGGGTGAAACACTATTGGGCGAAAGCCACCATTCCAGATGGGCACATTGTACCTCTGGCTGAACCACCCGCTGCCTGACTGACCTCCATGTCAACCCACTGGTGAGTCTGTACATAGTCTTTATTTTGATTTCTAAGTTTTGTTTGTGTGTTGTGTTTTCACGTGGAACCAGGTCCAGACGTGGAACCAAGGGGTATCGATCGATACCATTAGCCCAAAGGGAGTTGTGCTAAAGGGGCATCGATCGATGCCACTTACGGTATCGATCGATACCCAGCACCCAAGTAAGTTTTTCTATAAAACCCTCGGGTCTTTTGCTAAATCTTTCAATCTCTCTCTTATCGCTCGACGCCGCCCTTGTTCTCTCACCCTCTCACATCTTTTTTGGTTCTTCATCGTTTTCTTTGATTTCAAATCCTATCCCACTCAGATTTTTGAGTGCATTGTCATTCTTTCATTCACTCTTTCGATCTTCAAGGTAATGTGCTCGATTTCACCCTTTTAGATGTGTTGGCAGATTCGATTTAGAGTTTTCTTTGTTGAGAAGCTTTGATTCTGTTTCTTGTCATCATTAGCTATAGGTGAATGAAAGTGCCATATTAGGATGAGAATGGATATGATAGGGATGGAGCAGATTTAGGGATTCGTATTTAGGGTGATAGAATGGAAATTGGATACCATCTGTGATGATTTTATGCGATTCTGTCCCGAGTATCGATCGATACTCGACCTTTAACAGAATGGATTTTGCGATGCACTCTGTCGGGACTTTGTGCCTCATTTTTGAGTATCGATCGATACCCCTTGGTATCGATCGATGCCTGCACTCACTGGACGTAGGAGCTATTCTAACTTCTGTTTTCGTTTTGAATTTTCTCAGATGGCTCCCCGCAAGAGGACACGACAGGATGATGCTTCCGGTTCCAACCCTCCACGCCGCAACTTTGATCTCCAAGACGAGGTGGAAGCATTCTATGACTCACAGTGGCACGCCGGAGTCATCACTGCCATTCTTACCAGCGATCACTACAGGGTCCTGAAGGGAAGTTTCACAGAGGACACAGGTCATCAGAGCTTCATTGAGGCACACATCAGTGACTTGCGGGCTGCGCCGCGACGTTCTCCTTCTCCATCTGCCCCTGCCCCTGTTGCTAGGCCTCCCTGGCCTAAGTTGGAGGGGAAGAGGATCATTCCGCGACGCGATTGGGCCGGTTTGCCTAAGGAGGAGACAGAGAGTGAGGCCTGCATCTATAGGCCAATAGCTGAGGAGTGGGACGACTACGACACTCAGTTCTACAACGAGTGGCTGCGAGTTGTCATCCTGCCTACGCGCTTCATCGATCCTCTCACCATGCGTCGTCTGGGCATCGACGTTGATCTTTCTACCATGCTCGAGAAGATTGGGTTGGGCACTCTCTACTCACGGCAGTATGATCTGTACCCAGACCTCGTTCGTCAGTTCCTCGCCACAGCTCGAGTGTACTATAGAGATGAGGTCCACCGCACTGCTTTTGAGGGGACCCTGACTTTCCTGATCAGAGGGATTCGCTACAGATTACTTATCCCAGACCTCTGCGCCATCTACGGGTTTGATCCTTACCCTCAGCAGATATCTCTACCTTCCCAATTTCAGGATCTGCAGAACTTTTGGCGACACATTGGTCTTGGCGCCTACAGCTCCAAGACCTCTACCCAGATCGATATCCGCCACCTGACTCTGCGTTGCATTGCCCGGATTCTGAGCACCACCCTCCTCTGCAAGATGGAGCCGAACAAGTTGAAGATCTCAGAGCTAATGTTGCTGTACAAGGCAGTTGGTGACATAATCCCTGAGAATAGGTTTGAGTGGCCCGAGTTGAACCTCGCGGTCAACATTGGCGCTATCTTTGCGCATCATCTGGTCTCTTTGAAGACCAAGCCCTTTTCTGGTCGCAACTACGCCACAGCACGGAAGACTGAGTCAGTCGGCAGCCTACTTACCCCTATCTTCGAGCACTTTGGCATCTCCACTGCGGCATGCTCGATAGTCACTACTCGCTCGCTCATGGATAGCAACACATGCAGCATATGCGTTGGTTGAAGGCCACTTGCCGCTGGTGCCTGCCTACGACAGATGGAGAGCTCTTTGTGCAGCTC
This sequence comes from Crucihimalaya himalaica, assembly GCA_004349715.1. Taxonomy (NCBI): domain Eukaryota; kingdom Viridiplantae; phylum Streptophyta; class Magnoliopsida; order Brassicales; family Brassicaceae; genus Crucihimalaya; species Crucihimalaya himalaica. Next base: position 1,467,583 of record SMJT01000085.1, on the reverse strand, counting down.
CCCAACCGCGCTCTCACCTCCATTGGCACTCACCCTTCTCGGCTACACTTCGATCCAGACCCGAGTCTGCTTTCGGTCGCCCCTTCCGCTCGTGTCCGCGCACCACACCAGCTTCCATCCACTCCTGTAGCTGCTGCTGAGACACTAGCCGCTGACTCTGCTGGGAGTCAGCCTCGCCGTTCACAGCGCCGCCAGACGTCTGCTCCTGCTCCTTCATTTCCTCCACCACCAGAGCTACAATAAAGACAGCTACCTTTCAGAGATATGTCGTGGAGAGTCTTCAGAGCATCTGGTCTGCTGTTTCTCGCTGTCGCTGCATGTCGTCCACTGACGCCGATCACTCCATTCCCGGTCCTTCGCGCTACGCTGTTTCGGAGTCCGATGATGATGATGAGGATTCAGACTAGTTTCTGTTCCTGGGTTTCACATTTCCCTTTCTCTTCTTTTCTTTTCTTTTGTTTTCTTTGCTGAACTTGTCTAATATAATTGTCGATACTTATTTGAACTTATGGCTATCTATTGATTCTATTGATTATGTTGCTTCTAACTGTGCTCTCTGATCTGACAGTTACTTCACCTAACTCTTGACTTCAGTAGGACACGGTTTCGAATTTCAGAATCGCAACAAAGGACCTCAGTATCGATCGATACTTGGTTAGCATCGGTCGATACTCCATCAGTATCGATTGATGCCGGTCTATAGTATCGATCGATACCCACCATTTCCCACGGTACCTTTGAACCTTTTTCCGCCATTTTGTTCCTGTGCTTTCTTTTGCTTCCTCTAGGCTAGATAACACTGGGGACAGTGTTGTTTAAGTCTGGGGGAGGTGATTACTGACATTGTGTTTGTTTTTCTTAGAGTCAGTCCATTTTCGAGTCTTTTTGAGTCAAATTTTTGTTTTATTGAGTCAAATTTGTTAGAGATTATGAACCTTTGCTTGATGTCAGTGTCCTGACTTTGTTTTTGAGTAACCATTGTCACAGAACCAGCCTTAAGATCGACTAATGAAAAATCCAAAGGCTAACCAATTGACCAGGAAACACCCATGTCTCCAGCAAATTTCTTCTGAATCCTGAGCCAATTTTGCACTTCACTCCTGAGGTTGGTATTCACTGAACTTGATTCATCATTCATATCTGGCAAAGGAACCCATGCGTTTGATAAAAATGGTAGACCTCTCCCCTAACACATAATGATACATAAAATGCATAAAAGATGAGATGATTTCCGCCGAGTAGAGGGCTAGGAATACTTCCTGTGATCCCATTGTTCTACTTGGATAAGGAATGATCACACAAAAGTCTGAAGCGAGGGGTAGGAACATTTCCTGAGACCCCATTATTCGCCTAAGACTTTTGACACTTTGAGAGGGGAGAACCGGGGATTAGGTGGCCATCACCATCAATACTCGCGTCTCGAACCTTGATTTGTGTATGCGAAGCTTAATTTAAAATCAGAAACATAAAAAGAGATAAGTCTGGGGGAGAGGAAATCAATACCAAAGTATAAAATTTGGGTGGTTCCTTAGTCATGATATCGCATGAGGAAGAATCTAGAAGGTTCTTGAATATCAACATCAGTGATGAAACGGCAATGAAGGATTTAGTATGATTGATGCTGTGAGATAATGAGTGGATAATGGGAAATTGCGATGGTATAAGGAGAAGTACATGGTGGTCCGATCTGAAACTGTTTAGGTGACAACTGGAAGCTTGGAAAAGGAGTCATTATTGTGTCTCAAGAAAAAGGTGAGTCTCCATGTTTTCAAACCTCTTTCTCTGTTTGGTTTTCTGTTTGCTTGAGGGCAAGCAAAGACTAAGTTTGGGGGAGTTGATATATCATGGTTTTTACCCACTTTTAATCATGATATAAGTCCTTTTTGTTGAGTCTTTTCTTTAGTTTTAGAGTCTTTCAAGTTCTTTTCAAGTTATAGGCGCGTACGGAGCCAATTGGAGGATTTGGGAAGCATCTGAAGCAATCTGGAGTTGAAGCCGTTCGGGAACAAGCTCAGCATCGATCGACACTGAGGAGCATCGATCGACACTGAGGAGCATCGATCGACACTGAGGAGCATCGATCGACACCATTCGTTTGGAAGAACCACGACCAAAGAATCTGGCATCGATCGATACCACATACAGCATCGGTCGATGCCAGTGACCGGAATGCCAACAAACCCGAAGATTATCCAGAAGTTTTCCTTATTTTTTGATTTAGATCCAAAACGTTTTGATGAGCTATTTAATTAGGTTTTACAGCCTCCAGAAAGAGACCTGGTGATTTCTGGAGATAGAGTTTTCTGCAATTGAGTTTTGGAGAAGAATTCTAGAACCTCTTTGTATTCTTACTCTATTTCATTATTTTATGATATCTATTCTATTCATGATGTTTATTGCATTCACCATGTCTGAGTAGATTCCCTGTTAGGATTAGGGTTGCTTAAAGGTATTTGATGAATTATTAGATCTGAATTGATTGTTAGGGAATAATCTAGAGAGCTTTTCACCTAGACTTGAGATTAATGCTGATTCTAGCCTCGCGAACTAGAATCTGATTTTAAGTTGTTTGATTGGCACGAAAGTGTGATTGATTGCCTGATCTAGTGTTTGGTGAGCAAAAGCCCTATTCGCAAAGAAATTTGGTTTAGGGATTTTGTGAACAATTGAACTTGAACTTTAATGCTTGTTTAAATTTATAGAATTTGCAAAGAAATTTGGAATTCTAGGTTTAGGCATAGATAGTCTTCACAAAAAAAGTTGGTTTACTTTACATCTGTGTTTCAAGTTTGAAAGCGGGGCTTAATATATTTCCTGACAATTGATTTGATTTGATAATTCTGATTTGCCTGCAAGTTTCCCTAGGCCTAGCGTTTTCCCCCACTGAGTTACTACTTGTTTTAATTGTTTTGCTGTCATTGATTTCATCTATTCTGCTTAGCTTAATTCATATTTCTGAATCTATTGAGTGTCATCTTGAGTCCTTGTGGATTGACCCCTAGAATACTATAGCGACTGCTTAGATACTTTAGGGTATTAATTTTGAGCATATCACCTTCTTGCTACTGAAATATTGCCCCTTAGTTACCATTGAATCTTCCACCTTAGAACTGAATTCATCACTGGATTTAGCATCATTAGATTTGTTGACGAAATCATCATTCGGCTTATCTTCATTCACCAATATTGTTGCTGGGTTTTCAGGAATATTACCATCATCGTCACCATCACTTGGATCACTTGGCTCCTTATTCAAATCAAAATTGACTCCACTCTTGCAATCGTCGGATATACCTTTGAACGTCACACATAATTGTATATTATTTTTGCTTTTCAAATACGCCACCAAATTTTTCATTTGTCGATCATTCACCATAACAACTGGTGGGGAATCAAAGCTAAGATTTGTGGGTAAGTAATTGAATTCCACATCAACTTCACTTTGTTCTATTCCAAAGTCTTCTGAAACCATCATCTTCAACTCTTCAAGAGTTGTGGTGGATTGCAAAGTAAGTAATCTAGCACGTTTTTCTTCATCAACAATAAATCTCCATTCTTTTTGGTCATACAATCTCCATACACCACAACTTACAAATATTTGCAGCATATTGATCAAAAAATTGAAAACTTTTGAAGAATTCGTGGCAAAAGAGGGAGAAGAAGAGAAGAGGGGAAATTTTTAGGGTTAAAAATCGATTTAGAACATAGAGAAGGGACATTCGATTTTTTAAAATTTTCAGAATACGTATTCTAAACTTTTTAGAACGTAATCAAAACAATAAATATGAAATCTAAACATTATATTTGAATTTCTGTAATATAGTTTTAGTTTCCTTATCTTTAGATATTCGGTTAATATATTTAAGGAAATCTAATTTTTTCAGAATACACATTCTAAAATCTATAGAAAATGTATTCTAAAATTTTTAGAACATAGAGTAAATGTAGAATACGTATTCTAAACTTTAGAATACGTATTCTAAATTTTGCAGAACAAAGAGAATTCATAGTATTCGAATTCTACGTTTCGTAGAACACGTATTCTAAACATTTCAGAACAAATATCTGTTCTAAAATTTTCAGAACATGTACAATGCGTAGAATACGTATTCTAAAGGTTTTAGAACAGACAAAAAATTCAGAAAACGAATTCTACACTTTTCGGAAGATCTAAAAACTTATTTAAATGCGACCAAATCAAAAAAATGTTTTCACTAAATCTTCTTAAAATATGTTGATATAGGAGTAGATTTGTCCAAAGTGACAATTTAAAAATTAAGGTGTATATGGACAAAACTTTTTTTAGAACTCTTTTATTTTCGATTCTCCCTTATAAATATATATTTTAATAAAGACGTAATATATTTAAGATGCAAGTAATTGAGAACTAATAGTAAATGCATCAGAGATAGTCATTGTGGTCGAAAAAATCGTAGCGACTACGACAATATATTAAAAAAAGTATGTTTAAAGCATCAAAATACAAACTTTTCTTATAATGCATTTACACACAATTTGCTTATACTAATGAAAAAAAAATCAAGAATAGATTTGTCCATCACTTGTTCATTAGAGACATTACTTTGCATTTTAAATATCTGCGATAGAAATTTTCAAATTTTTGTTTTCTTCTTTTGTGAGTGATATTTGCCTTGGACGTAATATGAATCAATAATTTCAATAACCCCTTCTATAAATAATATATTAAACTAATTTGTTTACTTTTATTTATTTGAGAGGTTGTTTTTGTTGTGGTTCTGATGTCAATTCAAAACTAGAAGTGTATAATTGAGTATCGAAAGTTTCTTACTCATTATATTTTTCTTTATCTTTCATTCCACATATTTTGAATTGGAAAAGCTGACTCTGTAGCCCGTAATACTAAACCAGGTTAAATTAAACTATGTTTTTGTAACCTTTGGTTTCTTCAATTTAGCTAACAAAATAATCAAATAATCTAATACTCAGACTGATAAGAAACAAAAAAAATAAACGTTGTTATTTATGTTAATTTTTCTTTGGTATATACCATGTGTAAAAATTCTGCAAAACTATCCCTGACTTTATGCAATCATTCTCCTAGCTTGCACTCTACATTTTTCTCTAAATATTTTGGTGAACTTTTAAGGAATAGATTTGTCGTTTTGTGTGTAACAATCACTTTCTCTTATTATCAAAAAAAAAAAAAAAAAAATATTAACTCTCTTTTACTTGTATTTGAGAAACTTTTGCAGAACCACGCACCGACACAAGTCAGTTTCAATGTTCTCAGTGGTTAAGAGAATCCACCGGTATACAAACAAGAGAGCTCAAGAATCAACGGTTACTGTTTCATGTTTCTTTTTGGGTAATGCGTACTTTAACGCTCTTTCACGTCATAGTGCTTTTGATAGGCCCTATAATCTCCACACGTGTGATTTCAGGTGTCAGCATGTGCACTACTCATTTTTATTTATTCTTGTATTGTTATTAGCATAATATTATATTTCTACATCTTTTTATTGTTAAGTATTTTTGTTTGTAGCTAATTTGTTTAATAGCTAGAAAAAAAGTGAATTGAAATGGACATATAAAACTATAAATAACATAATTAGGGAGATTATCATTTGGGTGTATTAATGTATATCATCCTCAATTTCCTATATTTTTTTAATTTACTTATAAAAATACTAATCTCTTTTCTATTTTTTATTTCTTTTTTAATAATTGATATAATCTGGTCATTTAAGTAAAACAATTACTGGTATCAGTGTGCAAAATTTTGGATCCCTTTATTTTGTACGTAAATAGTTCAGAGACCGATCTCTAAACACAAAATAACATTCACTAAACAGAGAACCATCATGAATACTCGAAATACATGTAAAATAGTTTTCAAAACTTCTCCAGATAATCAATTGGGTATATTAATGTAATTTTTCTTCAATTTTTATCTACTTAATATAATTGATATTGTTTCTTATTCTTTTTATATATAAAACAACTTAATATGGTTATCTTTATATTAATATCATATATATGCAAAATTTTGAGTTGTTTTATTTTGCCAAACGTTAAAGATCGACTTTTGAAATTCAGTGAACATACACTAAAAAGAGAACCGTTAGGATGACTCGAAATACAATATTAGTGGAATAATACTTATAATTCCTTTAACGATATGAAATTAAATTTTCTTTTATAGGGGTATATGTATTCCAAAATGATTTAGCCGGTAATCTATTGACCACCAATCAGATTTATTATTGTATATCGTCTTCGATTTTTTCTATTGTCTTTTTTTTTTGTAATACTAATCACTTTCCAAATTTTGTTTCGTAAAACAATTAATTCAATCTTGTCATTTGTTTTATAAAAAATTCTTAAGATCATTATTTGTGCAAAATTTTAAGTTATTTTATTTTTACTCAAACATCACAAACGTTAGTAAATGCACAAAGAAAAGTTGAGAAACAATTTGTTACTTTTTATGGAATATTATTATCGTAGAAGGGAACTATGCTTTAACCTTTGGCGTTGGTCTATTGCCAAACAACTTTAATATATGATCCGGCTACTAACTAGTGTATGACATGCGTATGTGAAATTTCTTGCCAACATTGTTTTATCTGGCAGCCATGATTCTTTTCAATCGGTCGATATCTTGTCTTTGGTGAAACGGTGTACTTTCTATTGCATTAACTACTATTACAAATATCTCAATATAAAAAAAGCAAGAATTTTTTTTTAGTATAAAAAAGATCATTCCACATTACAATATAAAATAGATTTCAAATAATTAAAAGTCTTTTAAATCAAAAATACTATGATTTATATTGAAGCTTAATATCATCTTTTAGATTAGTGAAAAGTTTTAGTAGCACATGTAATTAAGTTATGTGAAAAGTAAGTATTTATGCCTAAGACTACCATTGCTTAGGTAATTCAACAATTTTTTGTTTGTGTTGTTTGGATGTATGTAAGCCTGATTATTCATATATGGAGAACTTCGCTAAATATCTTGTCTCTCTCTTGATTGAGACTAGACCAGCTACATTTAAGAGCACATTTGGTCAATTATTAACTAACGAGGTGTTATTGGTTTGTGTATTTAGAGAGAGTTATAAAGATTTAGATGTTGTTAAGATTTAGATGTTGTTAAGATTCTAGTGTTATTCAATTAAGATTTTCTAAAACTTCATTAAAGTTTGGTGTTATTGGTTTATGTATTTGTATAAAGTACTCTAAAATCTTTAAAAATCTAGAGTTATTGGATTCATGAATTTATAAAGTCAATAAAAGTCTTATGTTATTCAATTTTTATGAAAGAATCTCATTTTGTCATTGAATTAAAATATTATGTTATTGGTTTATGGATTCTATACATTTCCGTCACAAAATCTAATCATCCAATGTATTGTACTTTGATAGAATATTCTCAAAATCATGCACCTATTGAGTACCATTTTCATGTATAACGTTAATCAACATCCAACTAGAAATGACGCTAATGGACTTTGTGATGGTCTTCTTTGGTATAAAGATTATGGAAACCATTTTGTAGGGGAGTTCTCTATGTCCGTGATTCAATCGTGAGTTCAAGATCAATATGGTTTCTTATCTATATTTTTTATAAGTGTGCGAAAAACATGCTATTTTATAAAGAAGAAATTTTCTTTAACAAGACATGCATCATCAAAAACCAAAGATCAGACGTCGTAGCTTAGGAAGGCAAAACCACCATTTTTGTAAGCTTCTCAACTCGAGCCATTTTAATTCGAGAATAGTATAAGTCTCTATAAGCCAAGAACAAGACCCGTTAATATGTTTGATTCAGGTTCTCATGCTGTTTTTGTTGGTAAAAGAAAGACAGAGACATTTTCAATCCTCCGAAGTAATAGGAGTAAAAAATCAAGATGTATAGGGAAACATACTTGTAACTATTGTGCGCTCTTTTATGAATATATATAACAGATAAGGAAAACAGACTAAACTATTTTAGAAATATTATTGATAAGTTTGAGATACTCCATAAAAGTTTATAATTATCTTTGGAAGATTTTATGAGATTTTAGAAAAATTAATCAAAGAAATTATACAAAACTCTCTAATAATCATTTAAAATTTTTAATTTATCTACTTTGTATATTCATCAAAACTCTTTCAAAGTTTGAGAACCAATAATAACACAACTCCCCTTAAGTTTCTCAGTTTTTGTCTCTCAGCAATTTACTATAATATGGGCTTGTATTGGGCTTCAGGAAATATTGAGTAATAAGGCCCAGACTTGGCCACAGCTCTCGTCTGCTCTGCATCTAAAGCAGTGCTCTCTTTTGCCCTCGGCAACAAACTCAATCTCCGATTAACAACATATTACAGAAACAGGTTAGCACCTCAGAGTTCAGATTCTTTGATTTTTAAGACAAGATCTTTGTTTTTGATTTAAAAATTGAAACTTTAAGTTTATTTAGTGATTTTTTAATGGAGACAGTTCGTTCAACAACCTTACCTAATTTTCATCTACTGAATATATTAGTGTTGCATTTGTACACTGGCCAACCTCTTGCGTTTCACTTCTCTCCAGCCTCTGTGTCGTCTATCTTTCTCTGTTGTTGGCTCAGGTTAGATCTCTGATTTGATAGAAATATCTCTGTTATGTATTTAATCAATTCACAGTATTAAGAGATGTCTTTTATTGCTCATTAGTGATGTTTGATGTTTGAAACTTATTCAATTGATAAAGTTATGCTTTAGTTTAGTACAATTGAGTGTTTTTTTCTCTCTACCGTGAGCATCGAGACTCTACCTCTGTTCAAATTTCCCGACGCCGGCGTTGGACCGTCTTGTCTAAACTCACTTCCCCTCCCATGCTATGGCTCTGGTTAATCCCCAGATTCATATCTCTATCCTTCCTACCGGTACCGTGGATTTCGCTCTCTGTTTTGGTAAAGATGGAACCATGGTCTTTTCTCATCCCTTCACGCGCGCTCGATGTTTATAGTGTTGGTCTATATTCCCTGATTTGGAGATCTTTTCCGGGTGCACCTGCGACCTCTCTGTTTCTTGTTGGAAATACAAAACTAGAGTTCAAGGAAAACCGAGTTTTTTGGCCGAGTGTAGGCCTTCCAATTCTTAGAAACCGAGTTTATAGTGGGTGTAGCCCCTCTCAAGATATCATGTACTGTGTGGATGTTGTAACCCTGTTAAGCAAGCTTCTCAACTCCTGTTGGAATGGTAACCTTTTGGGGTTCGTTTGCAGGCTATACCACTCCCTTGTCACTCCTCACATCCTCCCCCTTGGAGGCGCAAAGGATTGTCAAGTTACTCCCCCTTCCCCATCTTCCTCGGGTTGGGTTTCTGTAGTCGTTTGGAAGCATTTTCCTGGTCTACCTTTTGGTGACGAATGGATCGCGAGTATGTTAACTCGTCCTACTTGTGTCCTCCCTTTTCAGGGATTGGGTGTCTCCACATCTCAGGCGCTTGTTAGGTTTCTCCTAAATCCGAGAAAACGAAGTTTTTCTGTGTGGTTCAAGTTCTTACTGCGACCCGTGCATCGTGCATGTATGTCTGGAAGCGATCTCTCTATCCAAGTGGCTTATCTTCATGATAGTCACATCTATCCGTAGGGTCTGTCTTAGTTAGTATTAGTTTCTGTTATTTTAAGTTCCTTTGAAGTGGCGACTCCATCAAGTGTAGTTTCTCTTGCTCTTGTTTACCCATTGTACCTCGCTAGGGTTTTCCCAGTGAAGAATCCGATGCCTTATTAATGAAATGAATCTTTGCCGTCAAAAAAAAAAAAAAAAGTTTAGTACAATTTTGATGCTTTTATTAATATAGAGTAATGCTTGATAATGTTTAGAAACTTTTGGTTTTGTTTTATTATAGCAATGGAGAGTGATGCTTCCTTTAGCTTGGTTTTATGTGGGAAGTCCTCTGTGGAAACTGAGATAGCAAAGTGTTTGAAGAACAAGAACGTGCTTAAACTCCCAGATAATTCCAAAGTTTCACTCTTTTTACAATCTGAGGCTAAGCATATGGTTAAAGATGATGATGCCTTCAATCTTTCACTCTTTATGAACTCGATTATAACTCACCGGTTTGGGCGGTTTCTCATTTGGTGTCCGCGCTTGTCTTCCACTCACGATGTTGTTTCTCAGTAAGTGGCTCTATTTAGTTTCTTCTTTAAGGTTACCTTTGTGGATTAAGAATCTGTTTATTACTTTCTTTCAGTAACTTCTCTGAGCTTCCAGTTGGTTCAGTTTGTGTCACAGATATCCAGTTTAAAGGTCGAGGTAAGAGTTTTTTGAACAATCTTGGATTAGATAGGAAGGTAAGCAAGTAGAATTAGAAATTGAAAGCTGAAACTGTGTGTATAATTGACGAATACGCAGGTAGAACAAAGAATGTTTGGGAATCTCCAAAGGGTTGTCTTATGTATTCTTTTACTCTAGAAATGGAAGATGGTCGAGTAGTGCCTTTGGTACAGTATGTGGTATCTCTTGCTGTAACCGAGGCAGTGAAAGATGTTTGTGAGAAGAAGGTATGTCTTGAAAATAACCTTTTGTTGTGATCTTGATCCATTGCATCAGAAATTAGCTAATCTTGAAGTTCATCCATTCAGGGTTTACCGTACATTGACGTTAAAATAAAGTGGCCAAATGATCTATACTTGAATGGCCTTAAGGTTGGAGGCATTTTGTGTACCTCTACGTATAGATCGAAGAAGTTTCATGTCAGTGTTGGTAATAAGCATTATTCTTTACAAGTTTACAACTTTATAAGAAATTCGAAGACGAGAACTGCTCGTAGCTTTCTTGTTGCTTTTGAATTGTTCTACTTTTAATTTAAAAGAAAATGACAAAACTGATCGTTCTTGTAGGTGTGGGATTGAATGTGGACAACGAGCAACCAACCACATGCTTAAATGCAATATTAAAAGACATGTCTCCTGCATCAAATGTACTTAAGAGAGAAGAAATCCTTAGCGCCTTCTTTCATAAATTCGAAAAATTCTTTGATCTATTCATGGACGAAGGTAATGTAAACATTTGATCTTGGACACTACTTAAAGATTCAGTCAGGTGGCTTCTTTGTGAGCACCTTTGTCACTTATTATCTAGTTTTGAGCCCATATAATCTGGCTCTGTCATCGGACTGCACTTGACAGGTTTTAAATCTCTCGAGGAGCTTTACTACCGGACATGGCTTCACAGGTGATGGTTTTGTTTTCGATTACACTTTATGTCTGTTTATACCATTTTTCACTATCTGAGCTAAATGCTAAACTTTGTAAATTAGCATATACTTGGAAATGCTTTTCAACCGGGCACTATGCATTATAACATGTTTGCTTGGCTAAAATGACCTATTTAAAATAATTTCATGTTTTAATATACAGTGTGGTATTTGCATGCAATAAAGTAAGATCTCTTAAAGTTAAAAAGAAGTTACTGTTACTAATCATAAATTCACATTGAGGTTTAGGGATACAAACTTTACCATGTATTATTTACACATGTGCAGCGAGCAAAGAGTGATTGTTGAAGAGAAAGTACAGGACCAAGTTGTTCAAAATGTTGTGACTATCCAGGTAGAATTCTTTTTTTTTTGGTTCCGGATGAAGATGCACCATATGTTGTCCATTTGTCCTATTTGGTATGTCTAGATATTAAATAAGTTGATTCCACGATTCATGTCATAAGCAATACGTAATTTTACTTCAAATTAAAATATCACTAGTTTATGCCACAATTACGGAATTGCAATTTGGCGTTAAAATTACGGAATCCAATCATTGTAATATGGTGCTTTGATCTTCTTTTTGCATCTCTTTATAAATTTGCAGGGTTTGACTTCTTCGGGATATTTGCTGGCTATTGGAGATGACAATCAAATGTATGAGCTTCACCCTGATGGCAATAGGTAATTTCTTATTTTGAGCATGTGTTGTCTAAAGTTAAATCGATTAACATTACATTACATTGTTAAAGCCCCTGAAATAGAGTGTATCTTTTGAATTACAGTTTTGACTTTTTCAAAGGTCTGGTCCGAAGAAAAATATGATCCAAAGATTTATTGCTATATCTTCTGGAGGAAGTAGATGTTGTGTTTTAGTACCATGAACACAACTAATACTAGTTTCGATTTTCTAAAATAAACGAGATGTCATTGAATGTACTGTGGATATTGTCCTTCATTCTCCTTATATGCAAATAATCTCTTTATTCTCTGTTAACAAGTTGCAGTATTTTTTTCTTTTACTGCTGGTGTTTATGACATCCTTAATGTATCATAAACATGAAATAAATGTAGGGCCGATTAGTAATTATCTTCAAGAGATTGGTCTAATCTGATCTGAGCTTCAGATTATGGACCGGTTTCTTCGTTTTGTCTATTTTTCTTACACAATGGCTAGTTTTTTGAAATCAGAAATGAGGAGAATTGATTTAGGCACTAAGAGGTTTTTGAGGTAACAAGATCAGATGATTGAGAGATGCAACATCTTAAATTTGAGCTTTATTTGGTCTCACCTCTTATGATTCATCTACCTGTTTTCTTTAAAACAGTAAAATTTAACAGAAAAATAATCAAATTTTTGATAAGAGTATAGAATAGAAAATATATAAAGACAATGCATCTATTTTTATTTTTCTTATGATATACCAAAGAAAAAATAGTTTGAGAGAATTTCTCAATCTTAACCGAGAACACCTTTATAGTTGGGTTTTCTCTGAACATATTTTTAACAACATAGATTAATTTTGAAAACCCAACTGCAAAAAAAGCCGAAAAAGTTAACCTCATACATACAATAGTACATAAGCCAACCATTGATGAACCCAGGAAATTTTACAAGTAGATTTATCTGCATTTTTCCATTTTGTGTCAACACACAAAAACCCATAATCTCATAAGTGAGAATCATCAGTTAATTGATCTTCATGTGAGAGACTAAACTATTTTCCACCAGGTTCTTTTAAACAATCTGCTTCCAAAGTTTCAAGCAAAAACCTCATAAGGTACTGTTTTTCATTTTTTTATTTTCAAGAAAAACTAGAGGCAAGACTAATAGCTAATCTGCCAAAAATAGATGTTTACCTCAAGTTTTTCACGTTGGCTTCTATGTCATGGAGACTACAGGGCTTTTACATGTAGTTAGCTAGCCATTGCTTGCACATACCGAGTACTGTGTGTGAATTGGCATGCAGGGCTTGATGAGCTACATATTGAACATCAGCCACGCTTCCGCTTTTAGATGCAATCTGGAATGCGCTTTTCAGGCGGCCACATACCACACAAGCCAGCACCTTTCTGCACTCGTTTACAATCAGACGTGTGTCAGCTCCTAATGATTCCGCATAATTGTACTATGTGATTCAATTTATTACATACATGAGCACATCTCTGAAACAGAGTGAATTTGTGAATAAAGAAACCAAAATTATTGGTTTATTAGTGACTCCATGAGAAATTATTCAAGGAGTGATACTCTTTTTCATGGGGTGGAACACAGTGGAAAGATCTAAGCAATTGTAACAGCAAAATATCTTACCGATGGCTGCTTGTTAACATGTCAATGAGACGGTCAGGGCGCTCTTTGTGCTTGTTGGCATATACATTGATGGCAGCACCCAGGACCTGCAGCATTTCACAGTTTATAAGCCTTACCGAACTAGCTTTCCCTCTATCTGATAGATTGCCTTATCGGAATAAAAGAATAGAAAGGTACATCCAGATACCGGAGACCCATATATACCAACGACTTAAATAGATTGACGAGGAAGAATGTAGCTTAAAAACATATTCTTTTGGCCAATAATTAAATAACTTTTTGTGAAACTCGCAAAAAGATTTTTATATTGGACTTTAATAGTCTTGAACACCAGCATTGTTCAGTACCTGATCCCAGTCATCATCTTGGATTGTTCCCTTAATGTTTTTAAAACGTTCTGTCAACTGACTGCCTTTTTTCCTATTGGCTAGGGACGCAGCAACACCAGCATATATATCAACCGCTGCTTAGAATTAAGGGAAAAGTCAGATACAATGTACAACAACAATACAAAGATATTGACATATAAAAAAAAGGCACCTGAGAGCTTGTATTCATATATAACTGGATAAGCTAAGTCGAAATTTTTCTCAACAAGAGTTTCCACTATTTCATATCTTCTCCTGAAAGTATAATCCAAGGACAGACATCAGCTGAAGGTTTTTCTTTCAAACTTTCACCAAAGCAAATATGACTATTAAGCTTGGTCTTTCAGTTTCATTTGGAGTAGCACAACCTTCAAGGATGGCGAAAAAAAGAGGTGTTCAATTATCTGGACAGGGAAAATATATCCCTATTTTTTATTTGATAAGCATTGGCTATGTGAAGAGAAAGCTAGAAACGATTAAGAAATACTAGGTAAGTCTCCCTTTGAGTGTCAAAGAAAAGTGGAGTGGAATCATGAGGGCAGTGTGGAAGGGAATACAAGTCAGTGCCACACTGTTACTAGCTCTCTGCCATTCTCCTTTATATGGTTTATAATTTATCAATACATATTCCTTGAACTTATGTAGGATATAAGAAATTTGTTTAAATGATAATGAGGGAACTAAGTTGTATGAATAAATGATGGCAAGAAATTTCTTTTATAGCCAATCACTTTTTGAGGACAAACCTGGATGTCTCTGGATCATTTGGATTTCTAAACAAGGAATGCTTCCATGGTGCTCCTTCAGAGTCACTGAAGGACTTCACCACATCAATCTATAGGAATAACAAACCCACAAAGGTGAAGTTATAAATCAGTAAAGCCCTACTTCATCAAAAAATGACATAAACGGTGTTTAGAATTACCTGCATTTTCACTCGAGAGGACAACATAACAAGAGTTTCTTCACTCAGCTTCTCTGAGGCACTTTTTCCTCTAACACCCTTTGTAACAAATTTTTTCGAGTCTGAACCTCTATGACGTGCTGTCAATGCTTCTTCAAAGTGTGCCTGCAGCAGAGGATAATTAGAGACTAATGTTCCAAAAGACAAAAAGAGAAACAGGTAAATAGAGGTTATCACCGTTTTATGCAACACTAGGATGCATATGATTACAGGGGTGTTCTTTGTTTAGGTCCCAAAACAAGATGTAATATATAATTCATATAAGTAGTAAGTATCACATAAGAATAATATGATTTAACCTGTAAGCAATAAAAACTTATCTTAATGTAATCCATGCAACTTTTAGAAGTGCTTTAGTGCAGATAAATTGCATAATGTTGAGCAAACGGAAAAAAGAGAGCCAGGGAACAGCGTCCCTGATCCAAAATTTTGTGCATGTACTGCCAAAAAGTCCAAATTCTTGCCCAATTGTTTCTATTGACCCTAAACCACTTAATATAATGCTTAACGTTTTACATTCCACACAAATAATTGCATTTGAAAGACCTGCAAATCAGCAAGACTCATACTTTGGATTATGTAGTTAATAAGTTGTTTTCAGATGGACGATTCATGTAAATGCATTGTAAGAAATACAATTCCGACTAAACACAGAGATGGAATGGGTGGTGAGGAAAGAACTACTGACTCTATACCTTTGCATGTTCAAGATGCCTTACAGCATCCTCCTGAGTTGTAGAATTCATAAAAAGCTGAATACAGCAATACCCAGAGGTGACATAATCCTTCTTGAGTACCTGAACAATCAAAAACAAAATTGAGTGAAATAAACGTTTCATAAGTATTCCAGAAAAAGGTTAGGCTCCCTGGATGTAGCATACAGTTTTACAAGCCACTTGCCTGTCTTTTGAGAAATAGAAAAGAACACTAATAGGTCATGTTAGACATCACATGATCACAAATACATTTTTGTTGCATCAGAGTTCAAACTTATTTATACCAATACCATAAATGCACAGCCTTAATCATAAATTCATACTATAAACCTCTTAAACTATAGGATCTGCACTTTTAAGGATGCACTAGAAACTAAATTTCAAGCTTTGACTCAGGGTTTATGGTTCAAATTGAGGAGAGTAGGTGCAAATCAGAGAGATTAAGACTAGCTGAGGATTTTGGGATAAGAATCATAAGATGCACAGTTTTGTACTCTTATATTTGCAGTAATTATCAGTTTACATGGCTATATAACTGTACAGTAGAACCTATGCGCATGCAGGACACGAAACAAATTTTTTTGATCCTAGTTACTAGTTAGTATAACAAAAGGTGAAAAATTCTAAGTGGAAACAACCAACGATAGGTTATAGGTAGAACCATGACAACAAAGATGATCTCACCAGAAACTTGTATAGGTAATTGAAATGCCGGTTGATCTCAAAGAAAGCACAGATACGTGTAAGAGCTCCAGCTATGTACTGATTTATGGCTTGATCTTGATGCTTTGCAGATTCAAGTCTTTCTGTAATTACTTCCTCAAGGGATGAGATAGCTCCATAACCGACACAAAACTCGCACAAACTTTCAATGGTCCCATATTCAGTTGCCAAGGGATCTGTTCGCTGAGGTGATGAAGATGAGCTGACTGTACCAACAGATGAAGTTTGTAAAGGAGGGGGAAGAGCACTTGGCGGAAAGAATAACATGCATGCATCTTTATAATGACCGTGGCGGAACATAAATCCAAGCATGTTTTGGCGAGCATGCTGCAAAATCAGAAACAACTTCAATGAACTAAAAAAAAAATGTAAAATGTAAGCAGTTGATAAACTGGCAAATAATGCTAATTCCCTACAAACTCAGAAAGCACTCTTAAAAATCGGATCCACCGAAAGATATGTTCAAGAAAGATAAGTATATTGTGAGGTAATTCCAGGAGAGAAAATTTGCAAATTCCAGAATGCATTAGAATATAATTGCATTACTTCCTGCAAGTAGTTGGTGCACTCAGAATAGCGTGTACTATCCAAGTTGCTTCGGGGCCCATCTTCAAAGTCTGAACCGGGTACAGAATTATTCTTTTCTGATTCCAGAGATCTCCTCGACCTCTCTGAACGAGGGAAAGTGGATGGCATATGCAGAACATTCAGGTATGAGTCTGCTGATAAAGAATCATCCAAAATTGTTGGCGCGCTTTTCGCCAAATGGTCATACCTGAAATGTGTCAGCAGTCCCAAGAATAAGATCAGGTAGTGGATTACCAAAGCCTTTTACCTTTCCCCCTAGACTCACATTAATCATGACTGTATTCTCCATTCTCACCACTTTATAAATTCTTAAACATAAAGCTAATTAAGCTGCTTTTACGTACTTACAACACATCTAATTCATCATGTGTTCAACAGAAGTTTATATGGATCAAAAAATTTCATGTCCTGTGACTGGAATAGCAAGACATTTTCACAAGAAATAACTCTTGACTACGCCCCATACTAGGATAACAGTTTTAGGAAAACAGAGACACTTACATGGAACGAACAGTTGACACATCCACAGGCGGACCTCCTTCTATTGTATTTATTATCTCTTGAATGACATCAGGAATGTCTTCCCCCTTTAATTGAAAGGCTTGCCTATAGAGCAAAAAGCAAGAACTATATAACAGCACGCAACCTAAGGTTAAAATACAACGTGATTGCCGCAGCTTTAAAACTATCACGTACTTGAATTTAACTCGAGCTTGAGCATAGCGCTCCATCCGTAATAAAGCAAGACCCCATGCTTTCCACACGGGAAACACATCAATCTGAAATTAATCAAGTACACAAGCAGAAGTTATTGCGAAATTGTGATGAAATGGCCTTACCATGGGCCATGGGATGAGAATCAAGCTATAAAATTTACCTTGCATTTCTTGCACATATACACTGCCATGCTATATCGTTCATCAGATATTAATCTGTCTCGTAAACATTCGGATGACAGTTGATCAGAAATGTCATCAAGAGAAGCAGCAGTTCCAGACCCTAAGAGGCTCTGCAGCAACTCTGCGCGCCCCAACCAGATTTCTGCAAGTGAGAGAACTTCGGATGGTTCATCCATTGACTGACTGCCAACACTGGAGCTGCCAGCATCAGAAGATATATTATCAACATCTCTACTTCTTTCACCATTGTTATTGGTCGATTCAGTGGCACCTAGGAGCTTTCTCAGCAACGATTTTGCATAAGATAAACCCTGCACAAACATGCCAAAATAGTTTCTTTAGTCATCCAAATCAGGTAAATGGATTATAGGACTAACAAGGTTGACCATGTATCTCTCTGATATAAAAGACAGCCTCCAAATATGATTAGGGGAAGAGACTTTAAATATAAACTGTCATACCTGCACAAATGCCTCCGTCGCATGATATGCTCGGCCAATTGTTTCAACAGACGCACCCTCTGACAACTGTTTGGAGCTTAACACGTTCTTCATTTGACTGATGCATAGGTCCATGGCACTTCTTGCTGATACTAGCTCATCAGAACAAAGTGAGAGCAGAGCCTAGAAGAAGAGCAGTGTCATAAACGTCTGAAGCTTACACTTATTGCCACAAGTGTAAATAAGAATAGCAATACCTTGAAGAGAATAATATCTGGGGTGCTTTCATATTTGTGAGATGCACGAACAGCTTCATCTTTGGTCGTGTCACCAGTTAACATCCATTCTTCAGCAATAGAAACAGAAGGTAGCCTATCTTGCCCATCTGCCAAATAAGATGATCCCTGATCCTCTTGAATACCGGTCATCGCCTCCCATGCAGCTCTCTCAGAAGCCCCCAGTCCGGAGTTCTTTCTTTTACGGTAAACATCCTTTGACGTCGCCCTGTTTTCAGCATTACGTGGAGCCCATGAAAATGCCCTTCGAGCCTCTCTCTGAAAATTGCTTAAGCTACTAGTGAAGGATGCTTTTACTGCTGGCCCTGCTCTTGGCTTTTGTCTTAGCCTTGACGCAGACACAGTTATTCGAGGTTCTCTTGGTGGTGGGCTAATTGTAACAAAGATAGCTTTTGCCGCATAGGCCATGATAACATTGTTATCTCTTAATGCTGGGAACTCTTTGAGTATCTGAAGAAAACATTAAAGTAAGTGTCAGAAAGTCTCAAAAGCAAACAGACCAAAGAAAATTAGAGGAAATTACTTTTTCGAAAGATATATTGACATGAACAATACTTATAGGAGTGCCTTTCACAAGAATAGAGAATATTCAGCAAAGTAGCAAAAGTGAAAGAATCATGGAAGATATAAAGAAGAATATCTCTAGATATACCAGTGAGGCATATTGTAATTGTTTTCTCATCAGCAGAGCTTCAAATATTAAATTGGGATGCTCATGAAGTGAAGAGCATCTCTGTTGCCAAGGAAGCGGCAAAGCAGCTAACACTTTCAGACCTAAAGCCCAAGAATTAAGCCGGGCGACTTCCAAATCCGACAGATTGCTATCTCTTCGCTTCAGAAAGAAATGGACCTACAGAGAGATGAAACAAACATTTTTCAAAACCCAACAGCAAAATATGACATCGAAAGTCATGAAAAAAGAAGAAAAAAGTTGTTACCAGGAGCTGTTTTGAACGAAGGTCAGGTAATAGTTGCATTGCACCCATAACCACTGGTAGTGCATCAGCCGAGTCTTGAAGTGAAGATAGAAATCGAGATGCTTCTGCAGGACCACCACCATTGAGTGGATCAGTGGTTAGAAGCTTTACAAGTTGACGTCCTTGTAATTCTCTTCTAAGATCTATTGATAATCCTGCACTTTCAGCCACTTCCAATGCAGCGGAAACAGCTCCTTTCCCAGCCAATCTCAGAGCCAAACCTTCAGGGTCTTCTTTACATTCGGCTTCAACCTGTTTCCCATTCAGATTTTTGAGAGTGACACATCGAGCATATCAAGAGCCAAATATGATCTCAAACAAAAGGAAGTAACATAACCTCTTGCCACCTTTTATGGCGGTCATCTACACAAAGTATGTGGCTGTACTTCTGCAGAGCTTGTCTCCTGTGCAACACCTAGATGCACAAAGAAGAATGAGAAATTAGGTCTCGATTGATTGATTATAGGGTGACTGAGAACTAAAGTTACATGCAGTAATCTAGAACTGAAAGCAAAACCCCCTTATACCTCAAGACTAATTGGATCGCTTTCTAAGAGATGACAACTACACATCGTAAGAACATTTAAAGCTGCCTCAAGCTCCCATGTATGCATATACCTGAAACCAAGACATACCAGAACTTCAAAACCAATCCATGACTGAACAAAACTGCATGTAGCTGTTTGAAATAAGATTAAAAAAAAAAGTTTTCTGAATCTACTAACATGCACAGATCCCACATTATACGCGTTCAGGCATTTATAGATAACAAGTCACAATAATATTTGGTGGACTTATGTGTAGAAACAGAAAGAATGAATGTTTTGGCATGAAGCGTTTAAAAAGATCTACCAATGGATCATAGGTATGAAGTAAGCAAAAACATGGTAAGGCATTAAGTAAGCAAAAGATGCAATGGATAACATGGTTGATAAACCTCTTGAGGACCCTATAACTTTCACTGAAAGCATATTAAATAAAGCAATGTGCAATCTGCAAGACATTAGTTTTCATACATATTATAATCACATATCAAGACAATCAGTGTAGCAAATCGCTCACTCTTCTAGCACAGCAATCTTATTCTGACCCTAGAGCTCATATTAAATCCTCTAACCACACCTTTCACTTATTTATACGTCATTGCCTCATCACATAATGATTTTAAGAAAAAGTGATACCATCGGAGTTGATGTTGCTCATAACCTAGCTGCTCATATCAGGGAACCTAAAGAAATTGATTCTTATGTTTCCAAAACTGACGATAGATGCTAATCTTATTTATCAATTATCACCTAGTGATGGTCAGGTGAAAACACTGCGGTTGGAAAGAGTTCAGGACAATCCAATCAAAATGAGATTTACCATCATTGAAATCTTTCTAGGAAAACAAAATAAGACAAAAAAAACTTCAACCTAATGGTCACATCTAAATAGCTGAGTCGGCTTGGTCAAATTCATTTCCTGAGAACCAAAACAAAATGCTTAAACAAACTTTGGCTCTCAACCCAAGTGGCATATAAATATATGATACTGCACTTCTGGTTGTTACTTGTTATAAAATCTATAAGTTTACTTACTTAAGAGCCAGTGTTGCTGCCAGTTGTTTGTCCTTTAGCCGCAGGCAATACTGCCAACTGTTGCTCTGACCTTCATATCCCTGAGATCGTCCAGATGTTGAAGGATTTTCTTCTCTACTTTTAATTAGGAGCTCAAGTAACCAATCAGAAGCCCCATTCTGCAAGAAGCGGTCCGAAAGTGCTAAAGCATCCATTAGTTTTCCTTCATCAATTAATCTAGCATAAATTCCAACAAGACGAACAGTTAATGAATCTCAAAATAACAAACTCCAATAAAGATTCCAGAAAGTATAAAATTTCTATCTGAAAGACCTTTCAGAAGCTAACGAACCAAAAGAAGATGCAGACATATGAGATAAACTGACATACCTATTTACAGCTTTCTCATACGGTCCTTCATTCTCCCAATCAAAAGAGAGGAAAACTGTAGGATCAGTTCTACAAATTCCAGTTTCAAAGGATCCACCATCACGAGCACTGCTGTCTGACAATGCTGGTTGAGTAGATAAAGATTCTTCGGACTCCGAGTCACTGTCATGTTCAAGAAGTCTCTTGATCCCAGTTCTTTCATCAGGTTTAATTCGTGTGTCATCAGGTTTTTGCTTAGGTGTCACAATAAATTCCGAAACTCGATGAAGATTAGTTTGCATTTGTATCCATCGGTTTAAAGTGGGAAACCTGTGAAGAAAAAGTAAAATATCACAGAATATGATGGAACATAGGAACTGAGTTTGATTTCAAATTGAAAGGAGGAGAGAACACTTTGGCTTGACAGTACCTCTCAGACTGATCAAGAGAAAATTCATAAAACAATCTGTCTGCATCAGGAGAACTTAGAAACTCATCATTCAAGGAGCTAGATATGACAGAATCACTGCCATTGTACAATATGCTCCCACCAAATACGCAAGCTAAAACTGCTCGTACTGGGGATATTTTTACCAAATGCCTGATAATATCCAACTGAAGAGGATACAGAGGGACACCAGGTGTTGCTGAGGAACGGACATAACAGTTGGGTTTAGCCTCTTTTGAAGGAGATAGCACTTTACCCTCAGAGTGAGAACATGGAGTGGTTGGAATGACGGGAATACAAGCCCACCCATGACCAGAACGTGGAGGATAAACTGGGGGAACGCATGCTGATATCACTTCATGAACAAAATCAGCAGACATGACCTCAGCAACTTTTGCAGCTGCATCTGTGCTACTTCGATCAAACACTAGACGCGTCAATAGCTGCAACATGCACCAACAGTAAGAGGTTACTCATAGATCTGTGCCCAAAAAAAGTATTTGATTCATGGCCAAGTTGTATAACATTGTAGTAAAATGGTTCATCTTTAATAACTACCACACAGAGGCCAATAGTATTAACCATAATATCATAATCTTAAGAGGCCACTCATCGTGCTCACTAAGTTTATTGTTTATCAATATAAATTGCTAGAATTTACAGAATAAAGAAAAGCAAAACCCGGTAGTATATCTCCAAATAAAAGCAGAATAAGACCACAAGCAAGAATAACAAGGGAGAGAGTTTAAATGAAAAATATGCTGAAAACATAAAAAAAAAAAAAAGAAAAGAAAAGAAACACTTACGTCTTTCGGCCATTCATAAACAAGAGAGAAAAAGTTGAAATCATGGGTTGTATCAGTTCCGTCTACTATGTCACCAATAGCAGCAATATAGAGGATAAACTGAGATAGATAAGTAGAGGTTTTGTTGCTTAATGGGCCAAATGACTTCTTTCCCTTGTCTTCTGTTTCATGGGGAACAGGATTTCCATCCACGTCTCTATTTGTTGAACCAGGACTTTGCTTTGTATATTTTAGCCCAAGACCAAGAACTCCATCCTTCTCAATGGCCACGTCTGATCCGTCCCCTTTGAGTACGTCAACTTCTGGTTTTTCATCAGCGAGTGCTCTTGCTAGGTTATGAAGCTTACCTATTGTTTGTTAGAAAACAGTTGGAACTACATGAAATGTCTAAAATAAGTCAATTGCATACTACAGCAAGAATAAATAGAGAGCGTAGAGAAAGACAAAATAAGATACCACTCAGGAACTGTCGCTTGCCCCTATGAGCATCCTCAATCATTTGATGTAGCATTGCAAGAGCACGATCTTTTTGTCCCTGTCTATGAGATTCCGTGCAAGATGAAATTATTGTATCTCCACTAAAACTGGCTTGAAGAATTTGAGGGTTATCCTGAAGCATGACAGTTCAGGAGACAAGTAAGAAAGGGAAACGGGAATAAGAAAAGAAAAGAGAAGCATCTTAACATGTTATTGTGCACCTGGGAATTCAAATATTTTATAATAATTGCAGGATTTAAAAAAACAAAAAAATTCCTCTGTAATGGGAGAGAAGAGCATGGTAAAAAACAAAGATCTCTCTACTCACATACTACTTCCTAAACTAAAGTCATAACAGCATTTTTATATATGTCATTTCCCTCTTTAAAGCAGTCAAGCAACTTAAAAAGAATCATCTTAGATAAATCTGTTACCATTTGTACTAGGCAATAATATTTCATATGATCTCCCCATATCAATTAACATAAAATTTAACAAAAACAAAATGAAAATACCATATCAAACTAAATGAAAGTTGTGCCTTTAATGCAACTTGAAGACTGACCTGTTCAAGGAATTCCTGCAGACGCTTTAAGATCCTTCGCAATACAGAGATTATTGCAACTTCATGGACCTGATCCCAGTACGTAAATCCCACCTTCGGAGATCCTCCAGGGTAAATTTCTGATAACATAACTTGAGACTGCGCACAAAGTGAAAACTACTTAGCAACAACAGTACGCATACTTTCTTGAACCTTTTAATACAATGGACCAGCTTCGTTTTTAATAATTAAATACAAACATTAACCAACCACTATTTATTAACCACGGTACACTGTTTGGATATCGATGCAAACAATGCCTCAACTTAAACCAAAATACCCCAAACCTTGCTTGCTTAGTCCAAAAAGCAATACAACAATGTAGAAGGATGTATGGTAAACCAGACTCTCAAAATGCACTTCACCAAAATAAAATTTGCATAGAATGCAAATAAATAGAAGATTAGAAAAGAAAATATAGAAACTGGGGACAAAGACCAAGTACAAATAAGAAGCAAAAGGTTACCATTTATAGACTAAGTAAGGTATAAGGAAATTAAGAACACTGCTTGCCTTATCCAAAAGTTGTTTGGAAATTGTTGGAGACTTGGCAGAAGAGGCAGCCGCATCTATGCATAGTAGAATCTGGCATCAGAAAAAGGTAACACTTGCTTAGAGCAAGGAAAGGTTATTGATTGCAGGATAATCCTGTCAGAATTTGCTAAAGCAATAGCATGGTTAGTGACAAAAATTATAACGACATGGACTTACCACAGCCAATGGACTCAATTGAGAACCCAAAGAACTAAAATCTAAATCTTGCACGGCAGATGCTCCTTCAGCTGTACGAGACATCACATCTTCTACCTGAGGATATTAAGAAATCAAGATATAGGTGGATAATATTTCGTTTGTTTTCAAGGTAATCCATCAAATGAATAATCCTCTGAAATAGAATCGGATATAATTTAGACAGAACAATAATAAATTTCAACGCCGCCAGGCAACATTATATGAAAAGTATACAAGATGTATCCCTAACGACATATAACAAGAACACGAGAACAGTATACAATATACAATTCCCAAGGCAAGAAAAAGGGTCTCATATCAGAATAGTCTAATCCCATTAGGCCAGATGTAGAAACATATAAGGTGATATATATGCAAGCACTGTGATCTAATATTATGAAAGATACCAGTGTTCCTTTGAAGGCAGTATCAACCCATTCAGCTAATTCGAGAGTAGCTTTGTCCTCTGCTGATAACGCAAACCGATGAACAGCCTGTTCTCCAATGTCATACTTAGCTCTTTGCATACAGCTGCAGAATGAGAGTTAATGTCGTAAAGAAGTGACACGAGAGAGCAACATATTACTCTAGACAATTCAATTTAGGTAACTCTAGCAGAGGCAAAACGGGAACAACTAACAAGTAATGATCTACACAAAACATAGTTTCACCTTGAAGAGAAGCTTAATCCAAAACTAATTCATCAGCACAGCTCGAACTCTTGCTCTTTAGGTAACTCTAGACAATTCAATTTAGGTAACTCTAGCAGAGGCAAAACGGGAACAACCAACAAGTAATGATCTACACAAAACATAGTTGCACATTGAAGAGAAGCTTAATCCAAAACAAATTCATCAGCACAGCTCGAACTCTTGCTCTTTAGCAACATATTAAGGTGATAAAACTGCAGATAGTAGCTCAGCTTCTTATTAAAAAATTAACTTCACCACAGACCTCCAATGAAAACTAAAGTTCATTCTTTAAGTTTTCAAGCCTCTCATCATGCAGGTTACACACATAAATACACACTAACTTTAGATAAAATACTTCAGACAACTTAAATATAATTTAATTAGCAACCCAAAGAAACAAATAGATTGATCTTTTATCGTTTCCGTACAAACAGAGATCAATTTCATTTTGAACTTTGATTTTGGTTCCTAACATTATAGACGTGAAAATGGAACAAGTAGTGAGGTGGCTAACATTTTCCCTGATAACGGAAATCTAACAAATCATTAAAGATAATTTTACTCACAGGTTAAGCAGTTTTGCAGGGGCCGCCCGTAGAACACTCAAAACCTCTTTTAAACCCCACTGGCGTTCAGAGAGTGGCAGAAGATGCTGCATGACAGATAACCGCCATTCACAATCTTCAATGAAACACTTAGCCATAGATACTCTCCATTCTAAAGCCTGTCTTCCATCAGCACTGTAATTACCATCAAGCTGACACTCTTGTTCAATCAGCTGTGATGGAAGATTGCGGCGTAAAACATCGAGTAGCTGTATTGTGAAAGATATAACAATTTCCTTTTCCCCTTCTGTAGCAAGACCGCCAAGATCCAACTCAGGAATATTATCTTTCTCAGAAAGACACTCCGACGAGACACATTGTGTAGAACTGAGACGGATATCATCAATATGTAAGAGTGAAATAACTATGTTTACCATCATAATCTGCAAACAGAAGAGAACTTATGTTAAAAACATGTAAACTGTAATGCGTTGAAAAAGTCTAATGATTGATACAAATCACACTGCATGAAGATGATGTATGAGGCATATCATATATTTTGTAATATCTATTTATAGTATTCAATTCTACTTTTTTTCAATATGGTGTTATCACAAAACTGTGACAGAAGCCCAGCTTCCTGTAAATTAGTTAATGTATATATGTATACTACCTTGCGTGGGACATTTTTAATGGCCTCCAGATGATTAGTGAGGTCTTTTAAATGGTAAAATACCACTCGACGACTAGCATCTGTCTCATTTTTCATGGCCTCTTCCATTGCACCTAGTGCTAATACAATAGCCTCCAAAGCATAACGCATATGCATCAGTTCAATATCTTCTATCCTACAATATATGAAGACATCAAAAGTGAAACCACAGACTACTAACGACCCACCCTAGATAATGATATCAAAAGAGTATTTAAGAATGCACAAACATTTCTAACAAAACACGCACTGAAATTAACAATAGACAAAACAAGCGTGCTAATGCAACAGTTACAATTTAAGGGACAGCCTGGTCAGGTGCTAAATTCTAGACACAGATACATCTATCAAAGGAAGCAAAGAGACAAAACTGAAGTATTTGAATACAACATAGCTATATATTGTTATTGAACTGACCTCTTCCAGGCTTCTGCAGTTGAAGCAATAGGTTGCATACTAATTAGTGAAATAGCTTCTTGGAATTTTATGCCCGGAACAACGTCAAACAATACCTACATAATGGTAAGCCATTAACTTTGTCAGATTAAGAGCCCCAAGAAAACGTGCAGATGATCAACCCATTGATAATAGTACTGCTATCATTTAACCTAACAGAGTCAGAGACAATTTCACATGACCATACCAAGACAAAACACATACCACTACCACAGTGCAAAATATACCAGCACCTAGTTGACAAGACATAACTTGGCAAAAAAAATGAAAGAATTAACAAATAGGGGGAACGGGGAGAGCAAAGAGG
The DNA here is from genome assembly GCA_004349715.1 of Crucihimalaya himalaica. NCBI lineage: Eukaryota > Viridiplantae > Streptophyta > Magnoliopsida > Brassicales > Brassicaceae > Crucihimalaya > Crucihimalaya himalaica. Next base: position 1,440,374 of record SMJT01000085.1, on the reverse strand, counting down.
CAAATATTTAAATCTTCCCTGTGAAGATAACCTACACAAACTTAGACATGATACAACTTTTCTTAAAACATAAATGGTGATTTGACATACTAAGTGCTAAAGCAAACTCATAAATTCAGTGGATAGAACTCAAAACACATTTAAATTTGTATTGTATGAAACTGATGGCAATGTCACTGTCCTACCCAGGGCCAAGGTTCATTTTTCAAAATACAGTACAAAAAGTCAATGGGGCACAATGAAAACTGATATATAATTCAGGAAAAAAGATGTATATTTTTTTAATTTCTCCAAGAGCTCACATCAAAAACAAAAAACTAGTAGAATATTAGGAGCTATAAATTCATCTATAAGATCCAAGGAAGACTGCTAACTATGCAGCTCATTCATGTCCTTGCTTGGTAACAATATTAATTAATTATATATTTAAAATGGACTTAAATGCCACTGTGATACTATTATTGATTAGTCTCCACTCCTGATAAACCTTAGCAACATAAGCTGTAACATCCTCGTGTTATCTATTTCTCTTCTTATACAATTTCACGTGTTCCCTACGAGACACCAATTCTATTGTAAGCACATGAATCTAGCCAGTAAAATATCTAATGAAATTTTCTACTAACAGTGCAAAAGTTAATTATAGCTTCGAGACGTCTATTTGGACAGCCAACATAGTCTCTGTAGAAAGGATGGTTTAAGAAAGACCTACCCGAAGTGGACTTTGCGCTGAAAGCCTTTCCAACACAAGATTTTCAACAAAAGGATCCACCTCAGCATCATCATGCTCAGATGACACATTACCATGCATCAAGAAAGATGCCTTTGGAGTCCATGATTTACCAGAATTGACACAAGCAGCGAAAGATGCAATGTCTAGCTGATAGCACAATGTATCGCAGAGATGTTCCACACAAGATTTCTGCCCAGATCATTGTGTCCTGTTAGACTTTCACTGTCATCTACTAAAAATAATATATCAAAATAACAGTTTATGCACAAGAGAAAAAGTTACTTCATCCGTTTGGTTTCCATAAAGAGAAGATTCTTCTAACCAAATTGCTTGTGATTTACTAGTCCAAACTAGCCGCATCAATTTTCTACGGGTTGCAGTTTTGCCCGGCAACAGATCCCAACCCATGGAAGCTACTAAGGGCCGAAGTCGTGGAAACAAAGTAAGAACCTGTAACATATGAGCAAAAAGAGGCTTTCAGATAACAATAGAATAAGGGATGTCTCTATGGGGCTGCGCTAAGATAACGAGTACGAACATATGTAACTTTATTTTATTCCACCTACATCATTAGCCTCCTGAAGCTTCTCTTTCTTTACAGAAGACAAAGCAGCACACATCACACACTCTAGCACATGTGATCCAGAAATACGAGCATAATGATACATATCTCTGAGGGAAGAATTAATTGCCCTGCTCATAGGGGAACTTTTGTCCTCTAAATTTCTCTCAGTTTTCAAGTCCACAACATATCGCTGGAAACACTCAAGAGGGGGTGGAATTTGTTCATTGTCAAGAGATAAATGTAGCTGGCTATCTGGGAGGAGCATATCATCTTGAATACCCTGCAGAGGAAAACACTGTAAGCACATAACAGCTTACAGCTCACGATAACTTATTCAGAGCCACGCATATGCATATTTCAATATGCACATATAAGCAAACCCTTAAACTCAAACCGACCACTGAACTAAACTACCTCCAGTGTAAATATTCACAAAGCATACAGAAGAACAATGCCTACTGGATATACAAGCTTAAGATTCCAGCATGATCGGGGTAAGAAAAATAAAAAAGTTCTAAGTTCCTAATCATAACGAATATTAGCTATAGTACATATTAGTAGGATTTGTAAGCCACTTTCTTTTTTCCAGTTCAGCAATCTGTATCAAAATATAGTTGTTTCTTACAAGTGGAACCTCCTTTTTAATGAGAATGATCCACTAGATCAGCTTTTATGGAAAATATAACAACCTGGATCATCTGAACAAGATCTCTGCAATTTGATGAGAGAGCTTCCTTATAAATAAACAGCAAGTTCTGGCGCACCATCTGCCAAGAGTCACCATATTCATCTTTTTTCTCCATAACTCTTGAGAGGAGAGCTTTTAGAACAGCACTATCAGAAAAGAAGAAAACAGAATAGTTGAAGTAAGTTCTCTATTCTTAAATATGCAAAAAGTAAATGCCCAGGAACAGGAAGACAAATTGAAGCAAGGAATGGGAATTGAAATATGCAAGGCCATGGATGCCTTCATCCATTATAATGGTTCCCTTTTTAGTATCACATGAGCATTTTCCACTGTTTAAGACTTTCCTATGGGATAAATGAAAACCAAAAGCTGTCCTAAACAAGCAATGTATAAAAAGCTTCTTTCTTTTTTTTAGCCCTGAGTCTAGACCTCAACTCCTTCCCGAAGTCAAGGTTCCCAAGTTCTATAAAACAGAAAAGGCCAAATCCACTCAAACAGTGGATACAAAGCCAATCTTGATTGATGTCTTATAATAAGTCACTACCCATGAAATTTATTCAACATAAAGGAATGTGCTTCAACATACTTCCCTACACAGGGCTTAGCATAGAGATGAATCAATGTTGGAAAATTTCATACAGAAGACAGCTAAACTTATCACTACTCTGAAACTATTCTAATCGATCTTAATCAGAATCTTAGTCTAATTTATAGCACAATTCCAATCAAACAACCAAAGTGTCTGGGAAAGAAAAACTAAAATGGGCATATAAGCAAACAGAAGTGGAGAATGTGAAACCCCTTTTTACTGCTTAGCCTATAAGGTAAAATGAATGCCAAGGGAACAATTAGGACGAAGAAACAGTGGAATAATCCACACCCCTCAGACTTTTGTAAGCAATATAAAACAAATCACACAGTTATAATTCAAAAACCTCATGTATTTGCGGACTGTAAACTAAGCACATACTGATAATTCTCTTTCTCTACTCCATAATCAAGGTGAAGATAACGAATGCGATCAGCTGCCCCACGCTCATCTCCTTCATCCAACTTTGTTTTCATAGCATCCAACTGTGCTAACTGAACATTTCTCTGTATCAAAGCAAACACGTTGATGTTATCCAGCTCTGGAGAACCAATGCATGTGGTCTCATTTATCTCCCTTTCCTGTTCTTCTCCCTGAACTTCCTCCACCAAACATGTATCATAAATCTCGCAACCCACAAGTTGCCTCTGTATATTACAGCATAAAGCATCGAAAACATCAGAGTAATCCAATACTATACTCCTCAAAGACACAACTGCATCTTCCTCAATCTTATTACTTCCTTCACTACTACTTGTACCAACATCAAATTTCAACCTCTCAACACCCAACTCCAAAACACCTTGCAAAACCCTTAGGCAAGCTCCTAATCCACCATTTTCATCTCTCTTATCTTCCAAATCCCCACCCTCACTCTCCAATTCGACTCTCTGATCTTCCTTAATCCTATCCGTGACACGATCGATCAAGACCTGGACCATCAACAAGAAATCCGCACGCAAACTAAGAGTCTCGGAATCAAATCTCCAAGGCGAAGTAGGATTTTCGAATCTCAGAAGTTCAATCGTGGAAAGGAACGAGAGAAGAGACGGGGAAGGACAAGAGCGTGACCAAAGGACATTCTCAAATCTTCCAGCGTTAGAGACGATGGTTTGGAGAATCGTGAGTGCAAGGTCAGGATTACGAACCCTGAGAGCGAGTAACGTAGCCTTCAATGGCTCGAATTGAGCCAGATGAAGGTGGTTCGCCGCGAGGCGAGAGAGAATCTCCGTTTCTTTATCCATGGCGGTCACGAATCCCGATCACTGAGTCTAATACATACCGATTAAATCTTAAAATTCTTGCTCTCTCTCCCCGTAGAATCTGAAATTTGTCTAACGTAGCTGAGAAGCGTGGCGCAGTCGCGCAGACAACTAAGGCTGCTACAGCAAATGGATTAAACCGATTTAATCAATCGGTTAGGTCCTGACTTGTTGTTTTTTCTTTTTTTTTTGGTCATCTGATTTTATTATAAATAACAAATAGGATTAGAGTTTGAAATACATACGCCGGCGAATAACAAAATATCCACGGATACTTCACCTAAACTAAAGAAACAAAGCCCTAACAAGGATGAATAGTAGAAACAAAAGATAGAGACTAAGGGGAAACAAACAAAGACTCCAAAGCAACAACACTGAGACTTCATCCTCACAAAAGACCAGCTAACACTTCCATAGAACACTTTTGGCGCTAAAGAGATGGTATTGAAGGGAGCATCGAAAAGAACCCAAAAGAATTTGTCATCAGACAAACTGAGCTCACAAACACCTCCACAACAGAAACGAAGACGGCTAAGCACGAAAATCAAAACACAGAACCTAACCACCACGACCATTTGGTAACCAATGCAACCGAGACGATGATGGATTAAGGAGAAACCTTGAGATTCGAGAGGGGAAAACGCCAAAGAGGACCACTTAACCTTAACACGGACCTTCGTAGACCCAACCATAGCCATCTACAGACTAAGAACTGGTTACGCCACGCAAAGATAAAGACAAGAGATCGAACCTACCACAACGTCCAAAACCCAAACCTGAAACCAAGCAAAGTCCCAAGAGAGAGCTAGTAGATGCCATTATAGGAAGCTACCATCCGAGAGGTCCACAAAACGAAACCTTCACCACACCACCACACTGAAAACCAACAGGAGCATAGTGATAAAGGCAGAGCTAGGAGACAAAGAAGGCTACCCACGGCTAAACCTAAAGCTTCTCACCACATCAAGAACCATACCAAACTAAACAAACGATGACCAATCCGAGATCAACGATTCAAGCTTCCACAAACAACTAATCCGGCCAAAACCAAACAAAATCAAAGACAAATCCGATGGAGGGAATGATGATACCATACCAGAGACGTGACTCAACCAAAGGCTGAACCGAGACACTGGCCACGAGCCACAGCTGACCCAACAGATCAATAAAACAGATCTACCACCACCGAGAAAACCCAGAAGACGCAAAGCTCTGCTCTGACCCAGAAGAATCTGGCGCACAGGGAGCAAACATCCGACGAATGAAGAAGATCCCACACCAAACTTGTTAACCTATGGTTTTTTCTTTTTTGAAAGGGTTTTCACTAGTTCAAAGAAATGAGAACAATTTAGAACGAAAATATATTAAATCTTATTGAAGGGCATCAACTTGCAGAAAATAGAGGAAATTGAGTTACAAAATAAATAAATCGACAAGAAAGGGCTTGGAATTTGGAGAAAAACAAGTCGTAACGGTAACCGGCTCGAAAAACTATATTTTAAAATGAATTTATGAAATCACACATCTGATCCCCACAACACATATCTCAATTCCATGTTCATACCAAAGACACAACCAAATCGTGATGCAGGATTTTTTGGGATTTCACACATCTTAAAACTACTCTCGCACAAAGTGCATTCATCCATCACGGCAATTCAAAAAAACATGGACCCGAATAACCTCCATGCGATCTTTGGGATAGTCACAGTACAAACTCCTCCTCTAACGGTGGTTCCGAGCGCAAGAATTTCGATAGAATAATGTTCTTTCACGAAGTGTACTATGTCTGGACTTTACACTATTCTTTTTATTTTGATTTGTTTTTTTGTAAATAACTCTATTTTTGGTTGATCTAATAATTTAACATTTCAAGAACCAAGAAAAAAAAAATTGGTGGTAAACTCTAAATCTTTTCAATTATTTATGAATTTTGATGTCTCAAGCATTTGCTTGTTGAGCTTTTACTAAGGTTTGTGTTTGTTAAGTGATAGTGCATATAACATCTTTGCAACTAAGTTACGAGCTTAGGGCATCTCAAAATGAGGATATGAAGGTGGATAACTGCAATCCTCAAAAATATCCTTAAAATTTATTAATTTGCAATATAGTTCTTCGAATTGACAAAAGTTACTAATAATGATAAAACTTCATAAATAAATATAAAACATATATTTAATATATTATACAACACACAATATTACATAATAAAAGTTACATGACAATATAAATTGCATGTGTTCAATATCAGTATTTTTTTGTACGAGTATTTTGGTACCACTTGTAATATATGTAATATTTATGTGTTCATGTAATTTGTTTTTAATTTGTTTTAATTTGTGTTAAGTTTGTGTAATGTATTTTTATTTTGTTTGAACTTTGTATTTTAAATGTATTTTTAATTTTTGTGAACTTTGATTTTAATGTTATATAATATTTCTCCTATTTTTTTATTTCGGCAATTCTCCAAAATACCACATTTTTATGTTTTTGGGCCAAAAATAGCACATGGGCTGGCATTTCCCATTATTACATTTGTGAGTCAGAGAATTGGAAAACACGAAACACGAAATCGGAAACCGTCGTCGTCGTCAATCCGGCCATTTTTCGTCGGTCTCTCATCGCCGTCGCCGCTCCATCGCCGTCACCGCTCCATCGCCGTCGCCGCTCCAAAGCTTATGCGGTTTAGATCGATCTTTTTCTAAAGGTAAAACTAAATTTCGATTTCCATACTTTTTTCCTAAGCTCAAGAGAGCATGATTTCAAACCCAATGCTCGAATTATGATTTCAATTTCAATTTCCTAAACTCAATGTATCTTCCTTGCTCGTAAAATCTCGTTGTTGAATGGTTTTTGTGTTTGCTTTTTGGATCGAATCTGTTAAATCTCTTGCGATTTGCTGCATAGATGTTGTGGATCTAATATGCATATAACGTGTTCAATGAAATGTCTGTTAGATTAAACTTGCAATTTCTGTTTGAAATATGCAGTTTTTTGGTTTTGCTAAACATGCAAAGTTCTTTTTGCAAATCAGATAACGTGAACAAAATATGCAGTCTCGTTACAATAATCCTCTTAAAGTGGTTAGATTGTTGTAGTGTTTAGCGATTCTAACACTTATGAATTGAGATTTATTGTCTCTTGTTTCTTAACTCACTGCAGTTTTCTATTTCTATAAAAATAGGAGAAATTGATCGATTGTGAGAAACAAGATATAAAACTAGAATTGGTGTAAATTTTTTGGTTTTGTAAAACCATCAACTTCTCATTTGATATCAGCTTTGAATTGCGATTCTACTATATCGTTAACTGCAGTTTTGGATTTGTTATACTTGCTGCTATCGAAACCAATTCTAGTGTGAGTTAATTTGAAACCTGCAACTAAATGGTCACGTGCAGTGTTTAAAAATTGACCTGCAATGTTCAAAATTGCAATGGTTGATGGCTTAAACCAGCATATTGTATTGGTTGCTGCAGCTCTGGTTCTTAATATTAATTATTATTGACAAATGCTTGGTTTTGGTTTCTAGCCATGTTCTCTCCTAGTTTGAGAATTGCATTTTGTTAATTAAAATCAAGACCTATAATTCATATATGTGTGATCGTTTGGTCCTCTGATGATACAAAAGTAGCATTTGAAACGTGTGTTTGATAAAAACATAAACAATCAATATTTGTGTGTGTGTGTGTGTGTGTGTGTGGTTTTCTCCATTACTACAATGCCGAGCTTGTTGTGTGTTTCCAGTTATTTGAGATTGTTGCTTCGGAGTTTGAAATTATTGCTTCCGTCTCCATTACTCAAATCAAGACCACTTCAGTCTGATTTTGTTTGTGTGTGTGTGTGTTCAATAGTGTGTGAGTGTGGGTGTATGTGTGTCGAATTATGATTTCCATGAAGATAAATGTTTGAAATCTGTTACAATGCCGAGCTTGAATCTGTTTCCAGTTGTTTGAAATTGTATCTAAATGCTAATTTTCTCTTTAGCTTAAGAGATTCAACAATTCTTTAGCTCCTAATACTACTACATTTTAGGTTATGTATTAAATTGTGGCTTCTCAGTTAGTATCTTCTCAATTATGGCTTCTTTTGTTCCTCAGTCTATGAATCATGAATAAATCAACTCAAGAACACTTTAATGTATGAATAATGAACATTCCAGTCTTTGTAGTGTGTGTTTGTTTGTGTGTGTGCTTATGTGTATATAAGTGTGTGTTTTCATACGGCATAAACTTTTCATGGATACCCAATGTTGTACATGATTAGCTCTTTGTATAACAGAGAGGTCTTTGTTAGGTTATAAAAGATTTTCCCAGTGTTCAAATTGGAATCAAGTTAAGAGCATCTCTTTTGCTTTGATGTGAGCATGATCTGTGTGTTTGTGGTGTGTGTTCGTTTATGTGTGTGTGTGTGTGTGTGTCTATGTGTATCTGAGAGTGTGTTTGTGGTGTGTGTCCGTTTGTGTGTAGCCTATAAAGTTAGGATAACATCATATTATATGCATCTAGATGAAATCAGTGTGTGTGTGTGTGTGTGTTTGTGTTTGTGAGTGTGTTTATGTATGTGTATGTGTGTGTTTGTGGTGTGTTTGTTTATGTGTCTGTGAGTGTGTATGTGAGTGTGTTTGTTTGTTTGTAGTGTGTTTGTTTATGTGGGTGTATGTGTGTCTGAGTGTGTGTTTGGGCTGTGTGCTCATGTGTGTGTGTGGGTGTATGTGTGTCTGAGTGTCTGTTCATGTGTGTGTGTGTGTGTGTGTGTGTGTGTATGTATGTGTGATTTAGGATGAAGTATACGATTTATGATCAATGTATATTATGCATATATTGTCTATGTTAAACGTTTAGGAAACATTGTTAAAATTCAAGAATGAATCCTTTTATTTTATGAAGATCTTCCTAAACAAATTTACTGATTTCTTCTTATTTTGTTATTGGCAGCAGAACATGGGTGATTCTTTTCCTACAAGTGTCACACTGTCTAAGCTCCATTTCAACATAGGAGATGAACCGAAAACAGGGGCAATTGTAAACCAATTTGCGAACTACGAATACATCAAGGAAGTAAAAAGCATCCTCACTGATGTAGAATTCCAGAGGATCAAAGACTCATTCTTAGGACCAATTCTGAAGGTTAGCACAAGGGGGTTGACAATGTCAGGGAAGATGGTACACTGTTTGCTAAGTAAAAGTTTGATCACATCGAAAGAGAATGAGATCTGGTTTCATTTTGGAGCACAACCTTTGAGGTTCTCGATAAGGGAGTTTCATATGATCACAGGATTGAAATGTGCTGAATGGGAACCTGATGAAGATGCTGATTATGATCAACATGACTGGGCAAAGACAGAAGATGCACACACATTAGAAGATCTTATTGAGATTCTGAGAGAGACTGACGCAGACGCAGAAGATGAGAGGTTCTCCTTAGCTATGCTGGTACTCATTGAGAGTATACTGCTTCAGAGACACAAGTACTACAGATTCCCTGCGAAGAATCTAAAGATTGCCCAAGATGCTGGTGTACTGGTTGAGTATCCGTGGGGAAGGGAAGCTTACAATCTCCTGCTGAAATCGATAAAGAAAGTTGTGCCATCAAACCTGAAGAAGGCAAAGTATGATATACACGGGTATCCATTGGCCTTAAACCTGTGGATACTCGAGTCTATACCGCTGTTACAAACAGCGTTTAGCAGAGTTAGTCTCATAGAGAGACAGAATGGATTCTTGTGTGAAAGATACACACACATTGCTACTCCTACAATTGCTCAGGTGGAGAGCATGGAATCATCAGAACAGGTGAGTTTTATTATCTTATTCGCTTTTAGGAAGGATTTATAGTAATTTAGGAAGAGATTCATAAATCGGTTTTTTTTTTGTTTTTGTGCAGCTTAAGGTGACTTGCATTTTACCTCCAATACCTGATGATCCAGAAGATGGAGTCTTGTTGGAAGACACAGATGATGCAGATCTGAGTTTGATGGTCGAGTTATTGAACAAAGGATACAAGATGACAGCTGAAGACTGGAGAAAAGGATCACTGGATGTTGGGGATGTGATTGAACAGGTTGCTGTGAATTCATATCAGTTTGGTGCCAAGGAGAGAGCCAGACCATCTTCTTCGGGTGAGTCACTTGTCTCGATGATGAACAATCTATACAAGATTGTTGAAGACGGTTTCAGAAATGTCAACAACCGTTTATCAAAAATAGAGGAGAAGCTGGGAATATATGATAATATAAACACAGACAATCAGGTAAAGTAGCTTGTTCTAAGTACACTTAAGGACTTTGGATAATTTTTCTTACAATTAACAATTAACCGTTTGCATTTTCTGTTGTAGCAGCATAACAGAGATGATGGAAATCCTCTATTCAACAATTCCCCAACTCAAAACTTCAACACAGATACTGGGATCCCTCCAGCTAACAAATCTCCAAATGAACAAGATACAATTCCAGTGACTCAGAATTCAGAGACTCAGAATACTACGAAGGCGACACAAGAAGAAGATCCTACTGTTGATTTAACTCAGAAGCTCAATTCAACAGATGAGGTAAAGACAATATTCATAAAAATATTTTTAAACAATTGAAAACACATGGAGAAAAAGAACTGACTCTAACAATTACTGTCCAATGTTTGAAAAGATGAATAAGGATGATACAAATGCCGGTACACAAACACAAGAAGTAACCCAGAAGCTCGATTCAACTACTGAGGTAAGATTTCTTGATTTTTTTCCTTATATGTTAAATGTATGAAAGGCTTCTTAAACATATACTAAAAATGTTTTTTATTTGCAGGCTGATACAGAAAATGTGACTCAAAGATGTGGTGATGATGATGGTATGAATCAAAATGAAGATGATAATAATCAACATCATAATGTGGACGAAACAACCAGAAATCAAGAGGTTAGGTTTATGTGTTTTATTGAAAACTAAATTTATAGGAAGCTAAAATAGATCCTTGTTGCAGAGAGATAATGCTGAGGATGGTGTGGATCAAAAGAATGATGTAGAAGAAGACAATCAACATCATAAGGTGAGCTTTTAGCATCTTTTTAATAGCTTTTAGCATTTACATTTTTTTGAAATTTGATGTGTGTATTTTAGCATCTTTTCAATATCCATTAACTTCTGCTTTTTTTTTCTTGCAGTTTGATAGAGCTGATGGAACACCATCACTCTCTCAGGAGATAACATTGCCAGAGCTGATGGAAGAAGTTGAAGCTAAATACGAAAACAAATGGAGGAAATGAGTAGTGCGAGCAATTCTTAAAACACACATCCGTGTTTTACTGCATGACTTGGGCATAGAACATGATTTTAAAATCGAAGACATATCCCACCTGCTGGGAGAGAAAGAAGGTGAAAAGGAACCAAAAGAGAAGGTAAGTATAAACAATATCCTCTAAAATACTTTTAGATAAACAACACTGTTTGCTTTTTGACTTTTTGTTATGTTTTTATGTTGCATAAGGAAAAAAGTGAAAAGGATGTGAAGTCACAAACTAATGAGCAAACATTTGATCTTAAATGTTTTACTCCACCAGAGGTTTGTTAAAAAACATACTACTTTTAGGAAGACCTTCTGAACACGGATTTATTTTGGTTCTTTAATATTAATTTCAGGAAAAGAAGAAGAAACGGTGTAAAGAAGTTAATAATGTTGTTCTAGCGAAGAAACAAAGAATTGACGATGAACAGCAGGTTCCAAGGCGGTGCACCCGGCTCATAACTCCATCAATGCAAACCATCACTCCATATAGAGCACCAAGAAACCCTGCAACATCTGCTATACATCCTAATTTCAACCCTTTCCTTTCTCCAACTCTCAACATTATGGAAGAATTGATTTATTGGAAGAGCACAAATATCAAACAAGGGTTAGTGTGTTGTTTTAACACTTCTTTTCTATTTCAAAAGTAGATTTTCTATCTCAAAGTAAGATAAATCGTTTCTAATATTTACAAAGAGATCACTGATACACAATTATTAACGCCACACTGGTTTGACGTGCTAGAGAAACCAGAGTCATATCTTCAAGAAACGATATTTTTATACACTGTAAAAAATTGTATATGTTTACCATCGAAAGATCAATAGTAATTTGGATCAGAGATACTGTATTGGTTATTATCAGGAAAAATCTAAGTTTGTTTTCATTCATTCTGTTTATTTTATGCTTGAATATATTCATGTTTGTATTAGAAACATACACTGATTACTTGTTTTGAATTTTGTAAAAAACAGCATGTCGATGCAGAATTAGGAGTAATTTGGATCAGAAGGAATCAAGACCCAGTCTACTTCCATAACAAGAGGCTCCCAAAGTTTGCATTTGTAGGAATTAGCTTCCTCAGAAGATTGAGTGAATGCTACAAGTATTTCAAGATATCAGATCCATGGAAATCACGATATGAGTTTCCAAAGGATTTGTTAGATATTGTCAGAGGCAACGTACCTTCTATTTGCCTTCCTGCAAAGAAATGGCATGACATTGATGGAGTGTATGGCGTCGCCTATTGCTACCAACACGAACAACACATTGGCATGGAGATACGCTTCACTACAAGAACAATCACAATATTAGACTGTAAAAGCAACAAGTGTACAGGTGATTTGATACACAGTCTCATCAGACCATTTGCAGGTATGAATCCATAAAAAACCCTTTTATGTAATATAACTATGTTAGTTTGCAGTATATATACATAATGAGTGATTGTATATTGGTTTTCATTGCAGAGATGATACCATATCTTCTTCGTTGTGCTGGGGGGAAGGTACACCCTATTGATCAAGACCTCACTCCATACAAAGTCTACTGCCCAAAGAAATACATTATGCATACAACCATTGATGAGAATTGTGCACTCTTCATCATTAAGATGATTGAGTGCCACTCTATGGGAATAGAGGACTTGATGATCAAACTGACAGATATAACTGCTGAAGACACAAGATTGAAGATGGCATTTGATATCTATCGAGAATTTGTAGTGAATAAGATAGATTTGATTTCTGTTTGATTTCCTGATCAATGTAGGTAATGAGATTGATATGGTTTTATTTTGATGACATTGTAAATATTTGAAATTGTTATGTTTATGTCAGTGTTTTTGGGCTAATGTTTGTGTCAAATACCAGGTTTCATAATATTTAGGAATGCGTAATTATAATTTTAGGAATGCCTTTATAATGTTTAGGGAGGCCTTCTTAAACAATAATAACCTTAGGAATATTTTTTAGGAAGAGTTTTATGAATATTTAGGAAGCTGTTTTCTAATTTTAGGAAGGTATTCTTAAAATTTAGGAAAAGTTTAATAAACACTAAATCCTTCAAAAAAAAATCAAACATGACATGTAACCAATATGCCATGCTTCTCATACTGCTCAAAATACTTAACAAAATAAATCAGGATAAGAAAACCATTTTAAACCAGGTTTATTTGAAATTGGGAAGAGTTTAATAATATTTAGGAAGGTGTTTTTTAATTTTAGGAAACTATTCTTAAAATTTAGGAAATGTTTAATAAATATTTAGGAAGTTGTTTCAAAAGTTTACAAAAGAAAATTACTGGGCATTTGCGGCCAAGGAGACTCGAACCTAGGTTTATAGTGTTTTTGGAGAGTGTGTAACCAATATGCCCATGTTTCTCATTCATGTATTCCATAAACTTAATTATATATATACATTAAATACTAAGTCAATTTAAAAAAAATGATGGGCATCCGCAGCCACGGAGATTCGAACCCGGGTTTATAGTGTTTTTGGAGAGTGTGTAACCAATATGGCATGTTTCTCATTCATGTATTTTCTCAAATTAATTATATATATACATTAAACACTAAGTCAATCTTAAAAAAAAAAAAAGATTAGGATGCGTACAAGCAAATCAGTATCCATCAGTAAACCCTAAACACAAATGTAGTTATATCTGATACATGATAGGCAAAACAAATTTTAAAAACATTTAAAAACATGCTTATTTGAATTTAGGAAGTGTTTCATAAAATATAGGAAGGAGTTTTAAAATTTTAGGAATGCTTTCCTTTATATGTTGTTATAACCAATAATTCGAGTATACACTCAAAACAAATTTAGTTGAAACCACTAATGTAAGCCACAATATCTTATTGGGTCGTCCTCAGCCACATGATCTGCAAAAAAGATTTGATAAAATGTTAAAAACGTTTCACAAAAAAATGTCACGTATTCAACATAAAACTTTAAAATCGAAATGAATGTATGCAAGATACCTTTAACAAGCCCTTAATCATATCGCAACTTTGCACGTACTCTTGTTGTGTCCTCCTCTACCACATCTGCTACACTTGTGACTCTGAGACTTTGAACCCGGTACACCAAACTCTCCAACAGAGCGCAATCTCTTTTTTGGCGGTCTACCACTGCTTGGTTTACTACCTGGAGGTGCACATAAGAATCCAGTTACAGAATCTGGGAAAATCCAATTATTTTCGTCTCCATTTGGGTGTATGCTTTCAGAATATGCTTTAGCCCATGTCTCTGTCAAGTAGCAATCATGAACGAGCTTATTTTCATCCATATTTGAACGTTTCGCAGCAGCAATGGCATGAATACAAGGTATTTTGTCAATGTCAAAAACACAACAGCTGCACTGCCTGTTCTTTAGGTGGACAATAAACTTGTTCATGTTATCCTTTACCTCAAACTCGTCTTGATTGACTTGGAAGACGTCAAGTTTCATTGCATCTGGGAACCTTAACACCAACTTATCCACTACTTTTGGCGTGACAAGCTTGTTGTGTTTAGCAGCCATTTCACGTCTTTCATGAAACCACGAAGTCAGCGTTAACCGGATTGGCTCAAGAAGGGAAAGCACCGGCAACTCCCGTGGTCCTGTCAACATTGAATTAAACGACTCTGCAATGTTTGTTGTCATCATATTGTAACGGTTCGAAAGAGCATAAGAACGAGCCCACTTGCTGAAATCAGCTTCTTCTAAATATGTGGCCAGCTTAGGATTTGCAATTTGTATATCTCTGAAACATGTAGCAAACTCTTGACGAGTATAAGCATTAGCTGCAGATTCAAAAAGTGGCAAACACGAATCACCTTTAAACTTGACTTTAATGTTGTTTCCGAGATGAAATCTGCAGATTCCATGGTGTGAAGCTGGATACAAGTCTAAAAGTGCTTTCGCAATGGATGGAGCACGGTCAGAAACAAACACCAAATCTTGTGCATCAAGTATGATACAACGCAGGCACCTAAAAAACCAATTCCATGACTTGTCATTTTCAGAATCAACAATAGCAAAGGCTATCGGATATAAGTGATAATCTTCATCCTGTGTTGTAGCTACTAACAACGTTCCCTTGAATTTTCCCTTTAGGAAGGTTCCATCAATAACAATCACTCTCCTCATCAAAGCAAAACCTCTGATTGACGGGCCAAATGCAATAAAAACGTATTTGAATCTACTATGAGGATCTAACTCAAGATTAAACACTGACCCTGGATTTTTTTCATTAACCATGTACAACCACTTTGCTAGGTTGCTGTAACTGTCCTCAGGAGTGCCTCTTACCAAAATCTGAGCTTCCTCTTTTGCTCTCCAAGCTTTTTTGTAATTTATATGGACACCATGATCTAATCGAACCTTCTCAACAATCTGTTTAGGCTTGAGACCAGCCTTCTTTTCTCCATAGTGGCTGCAAATATATGTACCTAACAGTTTTGCAGTTGCTTGCCTATGATTTGCATTCCTATGTGTTGTATCACAATTGTGTTCATGCATGTACTTCCTCACCACAAAGAAATTAGATGACTTGAGCTTTGTTGCACGCATCTTCCAGCTGCATTTAGCATCGAGACAACCCAATATCAACCTTGTTGTGTCTGACCACAATGACCTGAACTCAAACTTCCACTTAAGTGCCCATTTTCTCATAGCCATCATCAACTCTTCTTTGTTCGTGAAATATCTGCCCTCATGTATATCATCACATCCTTGAGTGTGTTGTGAACAGCCTATAGATATTGGATCTGGATTTGGATGAGATGCAAGAATCCCTTTATCAGCAGTTGAGGATGTATCATTATGTTGTGCAGAAACTGACATGCCACTTCCACTTGGTCGATTATACTCCTAAAAACAGATACACAAATGTGAAAACATATGTTAGGAATGCCTTCTTTACTCACAATATCTATACCTATCACCTTATCTATCATCTCATTCACAAATACTCACCATATCTATATCTATCACCTTCATTTTCACAATACTATCTATCTTAGACACACCATCTCATTTACAATAGTCGCAGTATCTATATCTATCACACTCACCCTTCAAAAAACTCATAAATCGTAATGTGTATAAAACAAAATATTTTACCTCAATCACTTTATGAACGGATGCAACAAAGGATGAATCACCACTCAATTGCTGCAAAAATCGAGTGTTCTCTATTGTATTGGATTGAAGGTTGCTCTCTGTTTTCTCAAAAACAATATGGTTATTGGGAACCTAAAATAAAGGGCAAAGTGAGAGTCAATCAAAGAAATTACTAAAGCGGTAAAGAAAACATAATCACTAACCGTTACAAACAATCGAATCAGGTCTGAATCCTCTTGAATCTTCTTTATAAACATATTCAATTGACGATCATTCCGTATATAGACCGGTGGAGAAGTTTCTACCAAACTCTTTATTCGTTGAGGAAGTTCATAACTAAGTGTTATACAAGCAAGTCCAAAATCCTCAACTAACATCTCAGCATAACAATTCAATGTGATATCATCATGTACGTCGCAAAGCGATCCACCTCTATTTGAATCAATTTCAAAAAACCAATATCATTTATCAGCTTGTGTCCACTTCCCACAAACTGAGTATAACTCTACCATATTCAATCTGAGTCAAAGGCAAAATAGAAAACAGAAATCAAAATTGTTTCATAGCATAGGAACCAAATGCTCAAGAAATAACAACACACGATTCCCCTAATCAAATTCACAGATCAAAGGAGTAGAAAACACTGATTAAGAGGAAACTAACAATGATTAAACGTTCGCTAACATTGATTAAACATTCGCTAACAGGTGACATCTACTTAGTTCGATACTTCGCTCCCCAATGTCAAAATCGAAACTAATCAAAGCATATATCTACTTAGTTCGATACTTCGCTCCTCAATGTCAAAATCGAAACTAATCAAAGCATGTAGAAGCTGAGAATGACAGAAAGAAAGATGAAAGGAGACTAACCGATCAAAACAAGAACAAGAAGCAAGAGAAGAAGAACTCGACGGAGAAAAAGGATTGCAAAACAAAGACCTCGTTTGAATCTCTTTTCAAATACAGAGTGCAGAAGATGGATACCTCACCAAACTTAGCCTAAGACATCGCCGGATCAATGTCGATGACAGAAGAAAACAAAGATGGAGACATCGCCGGAGTCGGAGAAGAACGTCGGAGAAGAATGTCGAAGCAATTAGGAACTTAGGGATTTTTTATTGTTTATACCACAAGGGTAGGTTAGTAATTTGATTGTTTAATGAATGTTAATAATGGAAAAATAAGGAGGGTGTGGTAGATTAGGAAAACAATCTAATTAGAGTGCTAATCTAGGGTATTTCTCTTTTTATTTTGTGTGCTTAAATTATTTTATATTAAATTTAGTAGAATTATTTGTGAAAGATATAATTACAGGTACCAAATAGAAAATAAAAAATAATTTTGAGGGCTTGTTGGAATGCCAAAATCCTTAAATTTGAGGATTTGAAGATTGTTGAATATGCCTTTACACCGAATTTTATTCCTATGTCACAAATTGCTTTCTTACTTTTTATTTTGTAAAGACGGTTACATTATTTTTATTTTTTAAAACTAGAATAAGACCCACAATTATGTGGATAATTGATTAAAATATATTTATTATTCATAATATCCATATTTAAAATATTATATTCATGTACATTATTTTATATATGTTTTTAAATTTTAAAATCCCAAGAAATTTGATGTGCTTATCAATTGTAAGTCTTCCAAATTAAATTGAATACCATGCCAGTTACACATAATTAATTACCAAACTTATCAACACAATGATTTTCTACAGCTAACTTTACTTTTCTAATGGAAAATATGAAAATATTTTTGCTAGATGAAATAGGTAAGCTATATAGTATATACCAAAAACAAAATAAATATACCAATTTGCATCTATAAATTTTCTGTTTTTTTTATTCATTATTTTTCATCTTTTGGTCCGTCTGAACAAATACATTAATACAATTTTTTTTCTCTGAAACTTTATCTTACAGAAGTGTTACAAAGTTACAACTTTCCTACTATTACAGACTGAACTTGAGTCTTACAGCACTGGAAGATGAAACAGATCATGATACTCCCATTGCCTCTTAGTCCATAACTCAAAAAGAGATTACAAATAAGAATTGCTCCAAGTTACAAGTTCAACTATAAGAGTAAACTATAAACTGAATTACAAACTTAAACGAATATAATCTTGTACCACGAAGGCCAAGCATTATACCCCATTATTCAGTACCCATTGGTTGCCTCTTTAAACTGGTAGAAGTACGCAACCTGAAACAAAAAGTGTTACGGTATTTGCAGAGTGGCTTGTTGTTTATCTCTTTTTAGGAGATTTCAGAATACCTCCTTCATTCAGATTAGGAACTTTCTGTCTTTGATTCTTCTCCTCTTCTTCAGTCTTGATGATTTCTGAGAGCTTACGTTTGGATGGTTCACCAACCTCAAGGGTTCTTGATGTTCTTGCTTTCTTGTTGGGAATCCCCCGAGTCAAATTATTTGATCCAGTATACTCTTGATGGATCCTTTTCTGTATCTGAGGAATTGGGACAGTAAAATGTTGTAACTTGTCTTCACTGGATGGTGGAAAGTAGGAGCTAACTTCAGCGAGTTCTTCAAAATTGGGTGGTGGAGTAGCAACCCTTGTAGGTTGAGATATAGGAGCTGGAAAAGACTCATTTGAATTCTGAGACTGGGAGTTCATTTCAGACCTATTTCTTTCATCATGGAAAGCCACCCTTCCCAAACCAGATCTAGAAACGTCGTGATCAGCCTCTCTTGCATCATGTGAATGATTCATTTAAGGGCAAAAGGTACTGTGGTGAGTGAACCGATAACAATGACTGCAAATTCTTCTCAAGCGTTCATACTGGAATCTAATCATTGTAGTGTCCCCAGATTGAAACCTCACCCTTCTAAAGAACTTCAAGCTATCTGTTATTCCAAATTTTATTCTGACTCGTATGTAGGTTATCTGAGCAGTAGTAGGCTCATGGAAATCTAACTCAACTACTTCACCAAGGGTCTGAGCTATAAACCTTATTGTGTTCTCAGAGACATAGAGTAGGGGTATTCCTCTAATCTGTACCCAGATGTTGATTGATGTAACGAAGTCAAAATCCGGTAGATCCTCCCATCTCTAGAATGCTACAAACTAGTTGTTGAAAACCCAAGGTTCTCTTCTTAGTACTGAAAGCTGATCCACCTCAGATCGGAATAAGATTTAAACATATGTATCATTCAAAACCCTACCATGGACTCTGGTAGCCAAACCCCATGATATCGGTAGGGAACCACTGTTTGTAATACGCCAATATAATGAATCTTCTGACGAAAGCAAAGGTCTTTGTTGGAGTATAAGATCTATATCCTTCAATGGAAACATGTCTCTTAATTTGCTTAATGTCAAATTGCCAGATTGAGGGTCAATAAGCTGATTCATTTGCAATTCTATATCAATTTGAGCCTGCAAGTTCATTGGTCTTCTATTTCTTCCATCAAATAACAAATGATCTATCCATACCTTTGTTTGGTTTCCATTACTAATGACTCTTTGCATACCAAGATTGAGTAGGTCTCTACCAAATAATATATTGCGCCAAGCATAAGAAGGTCTTGATCCTATTGTAGCATTAAAGAAATCTGAATTGAGATAGTACCTACTCTTGAATACTTTAGAGAAGAAACTGTATTTATCACTCAATAGTCTCCATGCTTGTTTGGCTAATAATGCTTGATTGAAACATTGAAGATCTTTAAACCCAATTCCTCCCGGTACTTTAGGCATTGTTAGTCTTTATAATCCTACCCAGTGAATTTTGCTTTTGTTTTGGTAGCTATTCCACCAACAGTCCATCATTACACTCGCAATGATTTGCATAAGCTCAATGGGAGTTTAAAACAAGTCATGGCATACACTGGTAGAGTCATTGCTATATATTTTAACAAAACCTCTTTGCCACCCTGAGATAAAGTTTTTGCATACCATCCAGTCATTCTAGATTGCAGTCTCTCCTTTATATACCCAAATAGTTCCTTTTCGATCCACTTAAGCATTCTGGTAGGCCCAAGTACTTCTCAGTACCACCTTCTCTTGTGATACCTGATCTCTGCTTACTCCATTCCTTAATGGTCTCTTCTACCTTTGCTCCAAAGGTAATTGCAGACTTATCTACATTAATGATCTGACCTGATATTTTTTCATATCTAGCTAAGCACTGCATGATCTCCTCAACTTCTTCATTTTGTTCTTTACACAATAGAAGAGTATCATCCGCAAACAATATATGGTTTACTGAGATTCTTTTATCATGAAATTGTATTCCTAAAATTTTTCTTATCTTTCTCAGCTTGGTTTAAGATATGGATCAGAGCCTCTGTACAGAGCACAAACAGAAAGGGTGACAAGCGATCACCTTGCATGATTCCTCTTTGTTGTTTAATATGACCATAGGGCTGTCCTTTTATAGAAATGGAATAAGATACTGAAGTTACGTACCCCATAACCCAAGAGATCCATTGTTTCTCAAAACCTAGAGCCTTAAGAAGTTCTTCCAAGAAATTCTATTCTACCCTATCATAGGCCTTGGACATGTCAGTTTTCATAGCCAAAAATTCTTTGGAAATCCTATCATTTGTTCTCAAACTATGCACTAATTTGTGAGCTATGAGAATATTATCCGAGACTGACCTTTCTGCCACAAAATTTGACTGAGTGGGAGATACTATAGCTGACAAGTGTTTTTTTAACCGAGCAGACAAGATCTTGGAAACCACTATATACATCACTGAGCATAATTTGATTGGTCTGTAAATAGTCAGTCTTTGGGGGTTAGTAGATTTAGGGATGAGGCGTAAATGAGTGTGGTTCCAATCTTCTGGAAGAGATCCTGTGTTGAAAAATTCTTGCACTTCCTTACAAAGCTGATCTTTTATTAAGTTCCAGTGAGTTTGGAAGAAAAGGGCAGTGAATCCATCAGGTCCGGGAGCACTTTCCTTATTGATGGATAAAACATCTTTGGAAATTTCCTCTTCGTTAACCTCTGTAATTAAGGCATGATTCATAGTAGTGGCAACTCTGTGTTTAAAGCCTTTCAAATGATCTACTATTCTATTAGGAGAGGAGGAGGTAAATAAGTTTTCAAAAAATAGTGCAGCTACTCTCCCTTTGGCTCTGTTCAAAGACTGTGCTTCTCCATTTTCATCCAGTAAATGACTCATATAATTCCTAGCTCGGTTTGATTTAATAGAAGCCTGGAAGAAACGTGCGTTCTTGTCTCTCCTGCATTAAGCCATTTTTCTCTTCTCTTCTGTCTCCAAAACAATTCCGCTTCTCGAAAGGTTGTACCTAATTTCTCCTTGATGCTCGCAATTCTTGACCAGCATGGAAATTGATAACTCTGATGATCATCTAATTCCTTTCTTAAGGAATGAATTCTACTTTGTGTATTACATCCAACACTTCTCTTCTAGTTACTAATAGCTTTACGACATTCATCTATCCTGATCATAGTAGATAAGTATTTGTTGAACTATTCTTATTCCATGCTCTTTGAATTGTAGTCCTACAAGGAGCATCCTCAACCCATCTTTTATCGAATCTGAACTGACCCCTGAAAAGTTCTTGATCATCAATGAATTTCACCAATACTGGTATGTGATCTGATCCTAATTTTTCAAGGAAATACTGATGTGAGTTGGGAAACATAGAAAACCATGAAGAATTCCCAAATCCTCGATCAAGCTTGCATTGTATCCATTGATTATTTCTCTTTCCACCCCAAGTGTAGCTATTCCTTGAACTACTCATTTCATGCATATCACATGTTTTTATCCTTTCTATAAACGGTTGAAAGGAACTTCTCAGCCTCTGAAGGCCTCTAATCTTTTCCTTATTATATAAGATTTCATTAGAATCCCCTATCATACACCAAGCCTATGTAATATTTTCTCCTATCTTATTTAATCTTTCCCAAAGAACATGCCTAAGATGTACTAGAGGTTGTCCATACACACAGGAAACATACCATATTCCTTAGTTCTGTTTGTAATCTTCAAATCTAGTAGATTGCTATCCTCAAACAGAATCTCAATATCTAGATGACTTTTCCAAAAAATTGCTAACCCTTTTCTCCCTGCTGGTTCTACTGTATGGACTTTATCATACCCCAGCCAATTAAAAACATTTAAAACAAAAGTATCATAGTTCATCGTCTCCATGAGGAAAAGAAGATCTGGGAAATGAGTTTTTCTCATTTCCTTCAGATGACGAATTGTCCAAGGATTCCCTAATCCTTGGCAATTTCAGCTCAATATACATATTGATCCTTCAGCAATTCACCGGGAACCACCGTATCTTTCTCTCGTTTGGGAGCTTTAGGATTAGTTTTTTCTTGTGATTGTGCTTTCCTCTTAAAAACCTTAACAGACTTCTTTTTGGTGTCCAGAGTACTAACCTTGTGTTTTTGAAGATGGCTCATGTCCTCCATGGAATTGGCCAAAATCTTCCTGGTTCCATACATGTGTGGTTGATGTACCTGCTGCTTCGACGAGACTTTCATTGCATCAGCCATGAGTTTTGACATCAGCTATGGTATCCTGATTTTAATGATCTTGTAACAATACCTGTTTCTTTGTTGGTGTCTCTGAATAATGAAAACATCTCTTCCTGATTCTTTCATAATCAAATGAGACCCCTGAGGGAAGTTGAACTGCTTTAGAATTCCTCAATGGTTTTGAAACATCCACTAGTATACGAACTCCAACATAATCTTGTATTTGTGATTTTTCCGCATCGAAAGCCACCTCCAATACTTTCCCAACACACGCCGCAATCTCTTGAATTGTATCCTTACCCCAGTATAATAGTTGACGGGAATACTCTTCAGGCCCAGCGCAGTCATCATGTGTCCATACCCCAGTCTTCAAAATTTCAATCAAATCCTCCTCATACTTTTGATAACACGATCCCATGAACCCTATTGTATAATCGCCAAATACGAGGCATATCCAAGATCCAGTTAGACATCCTCTGATAACTGAGGTTTGTCATCAGATATCGACATTTCTTGAATAGGTTTGTCGATTTTCATCTTTACTTAGCCCACAACCTAGAAAACCAAAAACTCAGACCCGAAATTTAAATCTTGAAACCTATAAACTTACCACTCTGCTTCAAATTCCCACCCTTAATAATTAAATCTGAAACTGCCACTAGAAACAACTAAAGTATCAAACATGATGAAGTTTGAAAGATTCACGCTGATATCTTCGGACGAAGGCTCTACTCAAGTAAAGGAAATACTCTGTTTGAGAAACAAGTTCTTAAGCCTAAATGAGGGACGGCTTGCAAGCTGCATACACTAATACAATTTAAATGTTCAATAATAAGATAATTTGTTCACGCAACAATCGGGTAAAAAGAAAAACCTATAATGTATGATTCAGATTCAGATTCAGATTCAGATTTTAGTTTGGGTAAATGGATGATTTAGTAAACCTATAATGTAATGATTATGACTTGCATGGTTCATGATATTGTCTCTAACATAGTCATCAATACATCTTTGCTAGATCAGCTAGACTAGCGTTTTGGACGTTGCTTTATTTCCTGACCTTAACATGGGGCTTAACTAGTTTTTAAAGTTTATATATTTTCTCCTGAACATATTTCATATTGTTGCTGCTTCTCTTGTATTTCCGTGAATTCGAAAGTGGATTAAAGTAAGTATTGAAGGATCAAATTAAGACGATAATTTTAATTTCCATCAAACACAATTATTTACAAATACAACCGAAAGACTCTCTACTTAATTCAGGTGAATTATCGCATGTATCATCGGTGTCAAAAAAGAACTAAAACTTGGTCCATCATTTTTGGATTTTAGATTTTAAAACATACCAAGACGATTACAAAATAGGAAAATACGCATTTTCAATGCAAATGTTTGGCTTTAGCCAATATGCAAGTTGTCTCAATAATGGTCAGAGTTCAACCACTGGAGAGTATATGGACGTCAAGGAAAGAACCTACAGGGTCCTAAAGAGCACTAGAGTGTGCTTCCTGAAGACTATGTCACTCTAGTCAAGAAATATCTGAGAAATAATTAGAGAGTATATCAGGGTGTCAAATGTTTCAGAGTGTTTTTTCTCATGCATGGATTATGAATTTTTTACGAGTTGAGTTCGAAGGAGAATGCCGCAGCCTACAAAACAATTTAATGGCCGAAGAAACTAATATTGAAATTGAACCAACATATTCGAACAAAAAGATTTTGTCCCCAAGAGAACAAATTATGAGAAATAACTAATATGATAAATAATTTATGACTTTCCTCCAAAACAAATAAGTTAATTCAACATGCTAACATTTACAATGCATACTAAGCGACATGATCTCATCGTTTAAGAAACAAAATGATGGAAAAAAGAAAGAAAAGTAAACTTAATTAATACAAGAGTTAGCGTGTTGGTCGGATCCGTGTGGGATCAGCGAAGCGAGAAGAGAAAGACCTAGAAAGATTCTCAGGTTCATCTTGGTCATGCCATCCTGGCCCTTGATCAAAATTCAAAGAGTAATCGTAAGGCTCATATGCTACAACCTTAGTGGAAGAAGAACGAGAAGGCAGGAGCTTAAGCTTCATCAACAAAACCTTCCATTTGGGCAAGAGTCTTTCTCTTCGTTGTTGCTTCTGTTCTTTGCAACTCTTGCTGTATCTTCCAAGTACAATTGTCTCTTTGTAAGATGAAGCTGATGATGACACGTTCCATCTCTTGCTTGCAGATTCAAACATCATTTCTCTAGTTCTGTCTTTTTGTTTTTTTTTTCTGGTTGGTCGAATATTTTGTCTTCTGTGACTATCTTAGCTGTGTGTTATATATATATTTTGTAGTAGATGGATGGATAAGGAGACGTAAAACTGAGACTAATTCAAAGTCAGCTTTGAAAGGCTTATGAAACTGCGTTAGCCAACTTGTATATATGAATAATTAATTACTGAAAAGGTAGCATTTTAAACGCCGGTTTCTGACTGAATTACAAAATAATAGTCAAAAGTAAACCTGTTTATTCTTTGGATCTGACTTTTTTTTTTTTTTTTTCGTTCTTGACATAATTAGATGGTGAGATACATACATACATGAAAAAATAAGCTAGTGATTTATTTGGAGAGGTTGTCTCTTATCTATAATTTTGAGTTCTAATTTAGAACAAAAGAAAACCAAGTTCTAGTTTGCCATTAGAAAATATATAACCTTATAGTAAAAACGTTAATGGTAAAAACATTAATTGTAGGCCTAGATCTTTTTGTATTCTAGGCCTACAATTAAGAAGACACCCGTATTTTCTTACATATATATATTTCTGTTAATATTTTCGACAAGATTCTGACAAAAACTTAGTTTGTGTTAAAACAAAAATAACTAGATGAAAATTTTCCGAATAACAAAAAATTGGAAAAGAATCATTGGTAATATCAGTCATTTTTCGAAATATACTACCGTTCGAAAGAAAAAAAAATCGTTAAAAATGTTGTTAACTTTCATGAAGGTCTTGAAAGAAACTGAAAACCAAAGAAGAAGAAAAACAACAACGAATGAAGAGCCATTCATGGTAGCTTCAGTAGATTTGTTGCGATTGCATAAAACAGCTCATCG
Source organism: Crucihimalaya himalaica (assembly GCA_004349715.1). Taxonomy (NCBI): domain Eukaryota; kingdom Viridiplantae; phylum Streptophyta; class Magnoliopsida; order Brassicales; family Brassicaceae; genus Crucihimalaya; species Crucihimalaya himalaica. The sequence continues at coordinate 1,414,556 of SMJT01000085.1, read as the reverse complement.
TTCAACTTCTCAGGCAACGCTGGCATACGCTTCATTGTCTCCGACACATTCTCATTCAAACTGTAAGATCAAAAATGAAAGTTATGATGATATACTTAAACAATCAAGAGATTAACAAAGACATGCATTTTGCAGAATTGATGATATGTTACTTGTTGGTTAAGCTTCAAAGCCATCAGCTTAAGACATCCTTGATCGAGTTGGATAAGGATAAGACAAGCTAATTAACATTTCTATAGAAATAGAAATTGTCTAGTTCTAAGAGAAAAAGAAAAACTGTTTTAGATTAGGAAAAAGAAATCCTATATCTATATAAGTGATTGCCGAGTTGTGGTAAAAATCACAAGATAGAATTAAGAGCTTTCTGTTTAGTTTTTGAGTGAGTTTTCTAAACATCAATAAGAAAGAAATCTTTATTCAAAGCTAAGCTTGTTCTAAGATAGTTTATTTGGTATCAGAGCCTGAGTTATAGGTTTTGGAGACGTTAGTATACCCGAGCCATGGGAGATACTAAAACAACGATGAAGACAAAGGACCACGCACCATCAGCTGTGCTTTGTCCGATGCTGAACTCATCAAACTACACCATGTGGTCAATGATCAGAATGAAGGTGACCCTGCTTGTTAACAAAGTATGGGAAACAATAGAGCCGGGTTCACGCGACGATGAGAAAAACGATGTTGCAACAGCTCTGTTGTTTCAATCAATACCCGAGAGTCTTATATTACAAGTCGGTGATCAAGACTCTCCGAGAAAAATCTGGGAAGCAATCAAGGCGAGACACCTTGGAGCAGATTGAGTTAAAGAAGCTCGATTACAAACCCTAATGTATGAGTTTGAAAGATTAAGGATGAAAGACTCAGAATCAATCGATACCTTTGCAGGAAAGATATCGGAACTGGCCTCTAAATCCGCAGCCCTAAGTCAATCTCTTGAAGAAGCGAAACTTGTGAAGAAATTCTTGAACAGTCTACCTCGGAGCAAGTATATTCAGATCATTTCTTCCCTTGAACAAGTACTTGATCTGAATAACATTAGCTTTGAAGACATAGTTGGGAGACTTAAAGCATACGAGGAGCATATACTTGATGAAGATTCACAAGTTGAAACACAAGGGAGTCTGTTGTTTTCAAATTTCAGAATCCTATGATAACCAAGGGAGGTTTGAAAATTCAAGAGGACGAGGAAGGGGTAGAGGCCGTGGAAGAGGAAGAGGGAGAGGACGCAGAAGGTTAACTCCCAAAACAGAGAAAAGAAAGATAAATAAGAGATTGTGTGTTTCCGATGCGATAAAACATGACACTTTGCCTCTAGTTGTCCCGAAAGAAAGCAGAAAATTCAAGAGCTCAACAAAGCCGAGACAGAAGAAGCAGATGTAGCTCTATACATGCATGATACCGTGTTTCTTAATGAAGAAAACGTCATGCCAAAGAAGTATAAGACAATCAAAAGTGAAGATGGAATTTGGTACCTAGACAATGGTGCAAGTAACCACATAACTGGTGAGAGATCATACTTTTCTGAGTTAAACAGAAACATCAAAGGGAAGGTTAAATTTGGAGACGGATCTTGTGTTGACATTAATGGCAAGGGATCGATTCTTTTCGAAGCAAAAACAGGGGAACAGAGGCTTCTAACTGATATATACTATATTCCAGAGTTAAGAAGCAATATACTAAGTCTAGGTCAAGCCACCGAGCAAGGATGTGATGTTAGAATGAGACATGATTATCTAACCCTGAGGGATCCTCATGGAAGGCTGCTAGTAAAAGTATTAAGATCTCCTAATAGACTGTACAAAATAAATTTCAAGGTTGGAGAACCAGTTTGTTTACACTCAAGAATCGAAGAAGAGTCATGGAGATGGCACGCAAGACTCGGTCATATCAGCTTTGAAACTTTAAAAACTGTGGCGACTCAAGAGTTGGTTCATGGCTTACATGAGATTGGAGGCGAATAGCAGATATGCGAATCTTGCTTGGTCGGAAAACAAGCAAGATAAGCTTTCCCAAAAGCTACACAGTATCGGTCCTCTCGAGCATTGGAACTGCTACATGCTGACTTGTGCGGTCCAATTACTCCATCCACACTTGCTCAAAACAAGTATATATTTGTCATAATAGATGATTATACAAGATATATGTGGTCGATCTTGCTGACGGAGAAGAGTGATGCTTTCAAAAAATTCAAATCATTCAAAACTCTTGTCGAAAAGGACTTCGACAAAATGATTGTGACACTGCGCACGGATAGAGGTGGTGAGTTCACTTCAAATGAATTCCAAGATTACTACACTAAAAATGGGATCAAACGGCACTTGACAGCTCCTTACACGCCGCAACAGAACATAGTGGTAGAGAGGAGAAATCAAACGTTGATGGAGATGACACAAAGCATTCTTAAAGCAATGAGTGTTCCGAATTATTTGTGGGGAGAAGCTGTTCGACATTCTACGTATTTGATCTACCGAGTTCCTACATGAGCTCTAAAAAACCAAACACCGTATGAATGCTTGAGAAACAGAAAGCCCAATATTGAGCACCTTAGAGTTTTTGGCTGCTTAGCTCACGCCAAGGTAGATTCCGTACATCTTAAGAAGCTAGATGATCGGTCTCAAACTCTAATTCATCTCGGAATAGAACCAAATTCTAAGGCGTATAGACTCTACAATCCAACCACGAGAAAAATCATTGTAAGTTGAGATGTGATTTTTAATGAAAAGGCATGTTGGAATTGGAAGGGAGCAGATCAAAGTGAACCGGGTATGTTTAGTTTAACTTCGGGAGAAGTCATGGATGATGGTCAAGGACCATTTGTGATCAGCAACTCTCAAGGTGACAGTAATCCAGAAATCAAAACAGAGCAACATCACGAGGATGAGATCAACGATGCAGAGACAAATAATCAGATTCCGGAACCTATCCATCAAACACAACTGAGAAGATCAACACGACAAACAAGTCGACCAAGCTCTCTTGATGATTATGTTCTGTTAGCCGATCTAGAATGTGAGAAATTGCTGTTATCTCTCAACAATGAACCAATAAACTACCAAGAAGCAAAGGATTCTGTTGAATGGACAAATGCATGTCTCGATGAAATTGAGTCAATTAACAGAAACAAGACTTGGTCATTGGTAGAAAAACCTGCAGGAGTGAAGGTGATTGGTCTCAAGTGGGGTTTTAAGATCAAAAGAAACGCAGACGGATCAATCAACAAGTTTAAGGCTCGGGTGGTTGCGAAAGGATATGTGCAACAATCAGGAATTGACTTCGATGAAGTGTTTGCTCATGTTGCTCGAATCGAGACCATTAGATTGTTGATTGGCTTGGCTGCTTCTGAAGGATGGGGAATTCATCATCTCGATGTTAAGACGGCATTCCTGCACGGAGAGTTAACTGAAGATGTTTACGTGTCTCAACCCGAAGGATTTGAAAAGAAGGGAGAAGAAAATAAGGTTTTCAAACTCGCTAAAGCTCTGTACGGTTTGAGACAAGCTCCACGAGCTGGAACACTAAGCTTGATCAGATTTTGAAAGGAATGGAGTTCAAAAAATGTTCAAAAGAGAGTTCCGTGTAATGAAAGGAAGCAGGAGCCATATTACTAATTGTTGCAGTTTATGTCGATGACCTTTTTGTCACAGGAAACACAATTGAGATCATTAAGGAGTTCAAGGAAGGAATGTCCTCAAAATTCGAGATGTCTGATTTTGGAAAGCCCACCTACTACCTTGGCATAGAAGTGAAACAAAACAGAGAAGGGATAGAAATCAAACAAGAAGCATATGCTCGTCGGATTCTGAAGGAAGCAGGCTAAGAAACCTGTAATCCAACTCAAATACCAATGGAGTTTGGTTTAAAGTTATCTAAAGCTCAAGATGAACCCGAGATTGATGCATCTCAGTATCGTAGAAGGATTGGATGTCTTAGATATCTCCTTCACACTAGTCCTGATTTGACATTTTCAGTTGGAATGTTAAGTAGGTATATGCAGTCTCCACAAGAGTCACACGGAAACGCATTGAAACAAGTCCTGAGATATCTACAAGGTACGTTGAGTTTTGGTTTGATGTTTAAGCTAGGAGGAACAAAGGAAACTCGTGGGTTATAGTGACAGCAGTCACAATGTGGACTTAGACGATAGAAGAAGCACAACAGGCCATGTTTTTTATTTTGGTGATACACCAATCACTTGGTGTTCTCAAAAGCAAGAAATAGTTGCTTTATCATCATGTGGAGTCGAGTTTTTATGGCAGCCACAGAAGCAGTGAAGCAAGCAATATGGTTGCGAGATCTCTTGAGTGAAATCACGGGCAAGAATTGCGAGAAAACAACTATTCGTGTGGACAACAAATCCGCCATTGCACTCACCAAGAATCCTGTCTTTCATAGACGCAGTAAGCATATCCACAAGCGATACCATTTCATCCGAGAATGTGTGGAAGAAGATCATATCGAGGTGGAGCATGTACCCGGAGATGAGCAATGCGCAGACGTTCTAACAAAGGCCTTAGCAAAAATCAAGTTTAAGAGGATGAGAGACCTGATCGGAGTTCAAGATCTCACAAAGGATGACTTGAAGCTTAAGAGGGTGAATGTTGGTTAAGCTTCAAAGCCATCAGCTTAAGACATCCTTGATCGAGTTGGATAAGGATAAGACAAGCTAATTAACATTTCTATAGAAATAGAAATTGTCTAGTTCTTAGAGAAAAGGAATAAACTGTTTTAGATTAGGAAAAGGAAATCCTATATCTATATAAGTGATTGCCGAGTTGTGGTAAAAATCACAAGAGAGAATTAAGAGCTTTCTGTTTAGTTTTTGAGTGAGATTTCTAAACATCAATAAGAAAGAAGTCTTTATTCAAAGCTAAGCTTGTTCTAAGATACTTTATTACTTACTTGTTGACAAGGGTATTTATGTTCTTCCGAATCTTTTTGAAAAGGTATTGTTGGATGTGATTCAACTTGATATCACCTTAAGAAGCTGTGAATGAAGCTTGAAGTGAAGAAAAACAATCGGATATAAGAGAAGAAGAAACTACAGAAGAATCAAGGTGTGTCAAAGACACCAGAGGAAGCAGAGGTGTCAAACTAAAGAGAAGTGAAAGCTTCTAGATAAAGTAGAGTCTCTCAAGTGTGTGCTGGTGTTGTCACACGAATAAACACACGTACATACATGTGCGACAACGCCGAGATTCGGACATAAAACCAAAGGAGCTTGGCGTGAGCAGGTTGAGGGATCTCATCCTTCCTGGACATACGATTCTTGTAGAGAGTGAGAGAGAGAAAGAGAGAGCTAAGGAAATTGATATATTAAGGTCTGTTAGCTCATCTCAAACCTTCTTCTTCTTCCTTGGTTTGTAACTGAGGTGAAAAGAGAGAGATCTCTGGTTGTAAACACTTGTATAATCCCGAGTTCTTAGTGGATTTGAGAGCACAACCTCTCCCCAAACGTAGCGGTTGCGGCCGTGAACTGGTTTACCAAAGCTTGTGTCGTCCTTGTTTCATGAAATCGATTGAGAGATCTAGAGAGGATTGAGAGATTAGATTCTTAACAGGTATGTGTTCTCCTTGAGCTGTAAGAAAGAAAGAAATAAATAGGAAGATGAACCAAGTTTTCTAAAAAAAAATTGGTTTCTCGAGAGATCGAAATTGGTGTTTTGAAGGGATATTTATACTTACATTTAAGGGTGTGATCAAATTTCGAAAAATCTGACTGAAACATTGCTCATTTTGTTGAAGAAGCTCGTTGGTGATCTCTACATATCATTGCTCTTTAAGAATATTTCCATATATCTATTTTTCGAGATTTTTCTGAAACCTTGAAGCATCCTTAAGATTTGTTGAGATACATACCTCGTTGAGATGGTTCAACCACTTGTGAACCCACCACCTTATCAGTAATCTCCTGAGAAAATCTAACCTAAAACATAAATTACATCAACACTATGAGGTTAGAGCGAAATCTGAAATATTTAGATAACAAGAAGAAGAACTTGTAGACAAGATCAGAAGAGACATAGAAAGATTCTATTGTCAACTCTGCTAATCCATTGTTGATTGCTCGAGTAATTAACCCAAAATTCTTAAACCGCAAGAGCGCGGTGAAGTGCGTAGTAGTATGTTCCGGGACGATCCACAAAGACCAATGGGACTCTATAGACTTAGGAGATTCGTAAATAGCTAAAGCGTAGAAGATATGTTTTGGTTTTCACAATTGTAAATTAAAATGCAGAGAATAAACGATGTAAACTAATAGATTAAAGACATCGGGCCAAAGGGTATTTCAGAGATCTAATGATTAACAAGATGAATGAATCAAGAAACTCAATAGATAAAAACCGTTCTCAAACATGAACACTTAATTAGACTAATTCTCTTTCAAGAACATATTGCTCAATTCACATCAATTCAAGCAGCCTATCAACACTTTCATGCATAGTAAACCTAAGATCTAAAACAAGGTGATCAATCCTATTCTAGCATTAAACACATATGAATTGAATAGCCATAGAGTTAGACTTTCCTAGAACAGTTAAAACATCAAATCATTAAATCCCCTATTTAGAATCCTAGAACCCAATTAAGAGATCTACTCAGACATAGCAAAACGAATAACAAAACTTAAAGAAGAAGACATAATAGAATTGCAATAGAATAAGAAAAAGGGTTTAGAAATCTTCTCCAAATTGTCACCAAGATGAATCTCAAATCCCAGGGAGTAACTTACAAGATGAAAGTCTCTCTAGAAAAATAAATAAACGTAAAAGAAAACGTACGAAATAAAATTAGGTTTTTGGGTATTTATACCCTTTTTGCAACAAGAAATAAAAGATAGGATAATTTTAATTTGTTGCACTATCCGATCGATCGATCTCCTCCTCTTGAGCACATCCGGCGGATACGATCGATCGGTCCACTTGTGGATCAATCGATCCCTTGGTTTTTCCTTCATCTGGCATCTTGGACGGATCGATCCTTAAATAGATTGATCGATCGATCTCTCTTCTTTCATCCGGTGGCTTGGATCGATCAATCCTAGTACGGATTGGTCGGTCTCCTCTTGTTCATGCTTGCTTTGTCTTGCAATCGTCCCGAAAAAATATGTAAATGCTTTCTATTCCCGTGTAATGTTCCGTAATATGCAGAAAACTTAAGACTCGACCAAAAATACACTAAAAACGCTACAAAGACATAATGGACTTAGAAAAAACGCTAAAACTTGAGATGAAAGACGTCAAAAAAACAACATATCAACTCTCCCGGACTTAAACCTTTGCTTGTCCTCAAGTAAAGCAAATGTTTTCATCGAAAGAAGAAGTTTGAAAACATGAAAACTCACACATTCTCCTGGGATCATGCCTTGAGTCAATTGCCTGCAAACTACCGATACAGGGTCAATATCAAACTGTACTGTATCGTACTTCTTCATACATGTAGCAACAATACTAAACCTCAAAATCACAAAGAACTTTCAGAATCTATGAACTCAACTTTTTAACATTCATTGAAGTAATGTGTGCACTCTCACAAAAAGGGTATCAAACACGTTATGGTCTAGGTGTTAAGATTAGTTTTTGTTGGCTCAAGTGTTTCGGGTTTCCTGTGAATGTGAATGGATGCAAGTCATTATGCAAAATCACAGTGAGACACATACCAATATAGAGGTACATAGCTTCCCTTTTGCCTAGATTACCAAATCAACTCAAACCCTCATTAAACTGTAAGTTCCCTTGATGCTTTTGAAAAATAAAGATAGCAATTCAACTTTTTCGGTTCTTTTCCTTCTCCTTTTCCCAATTATTATATATATATATATATATATATATATATATATATTATTAGTTTTTTTTTATTTTTTTTCGAGCAGGGGAGTGGAACCGGTTTTCGTCTTATGTAAGCTGATCAAAAGGTAACTTAGTCATACATTCTCAGTTTATTCCCATAGATATCACCATCAATCCTAACTACTAAATCAACTTACAAATTCATCCATACAAACTACACAACCTAATCCTAACGAAAGAAAAGTTATATCGGTTTGTATACTCCGTAGGTTTTGCATATGGTTGCACATAATGATAATTACATAAAGGTGCATGGGGTTTGAAACATGGTAAGGCCAAGGTAAGGTACTAGACTAAAGGTGAGTCTAGCTATTCAGAGTTTACATAGAGTGATATAAATGATGCAAATAAAACTCTGAATATATAATCCATTATATGATTATCAAGCCCCTAAATGAGATATAATAATTCTAGTTTAAATTCCAATAAGCAAGGTTAAGCTCACATCATCTAAATTTCTAAGTAATAGGGATTACCGTATTGTGATCGACGCATAAATTTTCCAGCATTTCCAGGTCATCCATTAAACAATGCAAAAGCAATCATAAGATAATGATAAAAGGCAAGGTGCAGATCCCTGAGAAAAAGCTCATAGTTTTTGACAAAGTTTTGACTCAATAAAATTGGCAAGGTTTTGAATCAATAAACATTAGAAAGAATGACATAAGTAAAACATACGAAAGATAGCGTCAGTAGACGAGTGACATCCTCCCCCAGACTTGCTTCACACCATCTCGGTGTGAAAACAAACCCTAGAGGGAATGCCAATGATACATATGATAGAAAACAAAAAAGAAGAAAATAAAACAAAGGACAATACGGGGGACGAGGAGAGATTACTAGTAGTCAGTGATGATGACGAGGACTCTTGCTGGTGCTCTGGCTCTGTCCGGGATGATATTTCCTACTCCTACCGGCAAGAGTGATCGATCGATCGGTATGGAATCGATCGATCGTTCACTCGAAAGTGTGTTCGGCAAGATGGATCGACTGATCCAAAGGGGATCGATTGATCTGAGAGACCCAAACCATTCCGGCAAGAATGATCGATCAATCGGGAGGGGATCGATCGATTGGGGAGTTCTAAACCCGTCCGACAAGAATGATCAATCGATCCAGAGGGGATCGATCGATTGGGGAGTCGAAAACCTTTCCGGCAAGGATGATTGATCGGTCTGCTGGGGATCGATCGATCGGGGAGTCCCAAACCTGTCTGGCAAGAATGTTCGATCGTTCCTATTGAAAGATCGATCGATCTGTCATGTTTAGGTTCCACTATTTGTATCACACGTACACACGGGTAAATCCTACTAAAAACGATCAGTATGATAGCTAGACGAAACGTTCAAAAATCAAACAGCCAAAGAAATTTGTACAAGGTACCTAGTAGGTTGCCTCCCACCAAGTGCTTGTTTTAGGTCGTTAGCTTGACCGTATTTTCACGGATCAAGAGGCGAGAGCAGAGGAGCTTGCCCCAAAACAAGGTCCCCAATCATTCATCTTCAGCTTTTTAGCTCTACTCATAACCCTTTTCACAGCTTTTTGACATTTTTCTTTAAACTGAGAAGTGAAAATGCTCCTAGCTCTGGAGAAAGTTTTCGAGGTTCCCTTACACTCGCCTTTAGCGTATACCATCTTGACTGGAGAATGAGAATCCTTGTTCAAGACCTCTCGCCTTATCCAATGCATTTCTTTTCACGCATATCACCAAACTCATCATTAGTGTCAATAGACAATGACCTTCAATTGTGGGGTTCTTTATAGTCTTTCTCATGTCAAACTCCAAATTATGGTCTCCGATTTTTACTTTGATCTTACTGTTCCTCACATCAATCTCAGCTCTATCAATGTTTAAGAATGGCCTACCAATGATGAGAGGATCATGTGGTTCCTTATCTAGCTTCAAGACAATGAAATCAGTTGGAATGTAGAAATTTCTAACGCTCACGTGTACGCCTTCTGTTAAACCAACAGGAAAACGCACAAAGCGATTAACAAGTACTAATGAGATCCTCGTTGGTTTGAAATTGGTGATTCCTAAATGTTCTGACACAGAAAAAGACAACAAACTAACACTAGCTCCCAAGTCACAAAGGCATCTATAAAACTTGAATCTCTCAATCTGACAAGGTAGTACAAAACTTCATGGGTCATTTACTTTCTTTGGTATAACGGCTGAAATGGTGGCATTGCATTGAAGATTAGCCATATTCGTCTTTGCTGCCACGTCTACCTTATCGGGAAGTTTTGCCTTGCTCCGCTGTTTTCTCTCAGACTCCTTTAACTGAACATATTCTTTCCCATTGGAGATTATCATGACTCTTTCAATGCTCTTCTTGGTAGACAAAATGTCTTGCAAGTGGTTTCTGTAGAGTGGAATTTTCAAGACCAGTTCTAAGAGAGGAATTTTGATGTGCAGTTGTTTCATTATCTCATTAAAGCGTGCATACTCCTTCTCCCTATGAATCCTCAGCTCACGATCTAGGAATGGAAGCTTAGAAATATAGGGTGGTAACTCCACACAAAGTGGTTTATCATCTTTAGAAGCCTTGTCCTCAACAATGGCATCGAGGGCAACAACTTTAGCTTCTTCATGATGGTCCATATAAGCTTCTTTAGGTTCTATCTGAATCATAACTGCATAACAATGCTCCTTAGAGTTGGAGTCTGCTTTTCCTAGAGGGTTACCAACTGGTCTCTTAGAAGTTGAAGAAATTTGAGCTACGTGATTCTCAAGAGCTTTGACATGTGACAATAACATTGAAGCTTTCCCATTGAGATCATGGTACATGCCATCTACCTTAGCGTTTATGTCAGCATAACACTTTTTCTGTCCCTCTAGAAGTTGTTGCATCTTATTCTTTAGCTCATTATTCTGAGATGTTGGAATAGGTGCACTTGCAGGAGCTTGAGGAGTATGGTAACTTCCTTGGAAGTTTTTATATTGGGGCTTTTGCTGGAACACCCCCGGTACAAACTGCTTGGGCTAAAACTGCTGACTTTGTGTTCTTGCAAGTGCTGGATAAATCTGATCCTGAGGATTTTCAACGTTAGTGCTTCTGTAGGAGAGGTTGGGATGATTCCTGAAGTTTGGATTGAATCCTTTGTTCTAAAAATTCCCTTGTCGATTCACGTAATTTAGCTCTGCTAGTAAGTTCTCAGTACCATCTCTAACTACCTCATGGTACTTCAGACCGTCCCCTGAGTCTTCAACAAGATGCACCCCTCGCTGGTCTCGCCTCAGGAGCTGCTCAACCTTAGCTGTTAATTCTGCAATCTGGTTTGACTCTGAAACTCCGCTGCTCTTAAGCGATCTGTCATAGTCAACGCAGTGATTGCTGTTGCTGGCTGCAAGGTTATCAATCAAAGTTTGAGCTTCTGCCTCAGTCTTAGTCATGAAGTCTCCATTACTTGCTATATCTAAAGCCATTTTGTACCTCTCATCAATTCCTCTGTAGAAAGTGTAAATGAGTGCTACAGATGTAAATTCATGGTGAGGGCATTCTCTGTAGTAGTCCTTGAATCGTTCCCAAGCCTCATGAAACGACTCTGTGCCTCCTTGCTTGAAATTGGAAATCTTGTTCCTAAGTAGAGTTGTCCTACCCTGAGTGAAGTACTGTGACAGAAATACAACCTTATAGTCTTGCCAAGACCGAATAGAACCTAGTTCCAAAGACTTCAACCAACGGTAAGCTTTATCACATAAAGAAAATGAGAACAACCTGCACTTGAGATCATCATCAGGGATTCCATTCATCCTAGTCGTGCCACACACCTCCTCAATGTTATCCAGATGATAAACAGGGTTCTCAGAAGGGAGACCATGAAATTGATTCTGCTTCACAAGAGCTTGCAATCCTGGCTTGATCTCAAATTCATTCCTGTTGATTGGGGGTGTTGGATTCCAGAACGGTACATCCTAGCATTGGGAGCATCCTGATCCCTTGAGTGCGCCTAGCAAGCACATGCCTCTGATTCTCACGGTTTCCTCCAGTGCCAAACCTGCTCCATTCGCAGGAGGAAGAGGAGGAGCCTCCAGTTCCCTCTGGTCATCATCGTCATGTTGAACACTAGCCCTGAGCAAGTTGTTATCATTCGCACTGAAAGCAGCCATTTTTTCTTTCTTCTTAGAAAGTGGTTCTCTCTTTCTTTCTCTTTCAAATTTTCCCAGATCCTCATGATATTCAATCAGATGTGCTGAGCCTTTGCTACGGGTCATACAACCGAAAACACCAAGGAGAAAACACGAGAAAGAAGATAAGTAACGAAAAATAAAAATGCCTTAGTCTACGAACTAATCCTAAATCTATAGGTAACACAATTGGTCCCCGGCAACGGCGCCAACTTGATTGCTCGAGTAATTAACCTGAAATACTTAAACTGCAAGGGCACGGTGAAGTGCATAGTAGTATGTTCGGGGTCGATCCACAAGGACCAATAGTACTCTATAGACTTGCGAGATTCGTAAATAGCTAAAGCGTAGAATATGTGTTTTGGTTTTAACGATTGTAAAAACTAATTTCACAATACTTCCTAACATTAACTGTCGTTGGTGGGAGGCAACCCACTAGGTACCTTGTACATATTTCCTATTTAAATTTTCTTTCTTTGGCTGTTTGATTTTTGAACGATCCGTCTAACTATCATACTGATCGTTTTTAGTAGGATTTACCTGTGTGTTCGTGTGATACAGATAGTGGAACCTAAACATGACAGATCGATCGATCCTTCAATAGGAAGGATCGATCATTCTTGCCGAACATGTTTGTGACTCCCCGATCGATCGATCGATCAGATAAGTTCACAATATTTCTTTCATCCGACAACTTGGATCTATCGATCCTAGTACGGATCGGTTGGTCTCCTCTTGTTCATGTTTGCTTTGTCTCGCAATCGTGCCGAAAAAACATGTAAAAACATCCTATTCCTACGTAATGTCCCATAATCTGCAGAAAACTTAAGACTCGACCAAAAAGACACTAAAAGATACTACAAAGACATAATGGACTCAGAAAAGACACTAAAACTTGAGAGGAAAGACGTCAAAAACATAACATATCAATTGTGATCTTGGTTTCTTCTCTTAGCATTTTCATTCTTCTGCAACAAAAACAAAATTAACCCGAAAGAAAACAAAATAAATGATCAAGGACCAGGAAAAGAAGAAAAGTTGATGAAGAAGACTTTACATATATCCAACGTCCCTGACGCTCTTGTCTAGATCAAGCTATGACTTGATTTTCACGTAACGCGAACAACTCGAATACGAGGAATACCGTTGTGAAAGACAAACATAACAATAAGAAAACAACAAAATTGTAAACCCTAAGTTTGATTCTCGTGAAACTAAAAGCAAATTTTGATCGTAAGACAAACCTAGCAAGGCCTTGAACCAGAATTTCATCTTCTTCTGAGGTCCATTTCATGACATTTCCCGTGTAGTGTATCATCGATGAGCCCTTCGACGGCGTCGTCAAGTCATGGTGATGATTCGCCATCATCAAACACACACCAAAACCTAACAAAAACACAAGTGAGGGAACAACTTGCACAAGGAGAGAACAATCGCTCACTATTTATTCTTACTCTTTTTGGCTTTTCGATAGGATAACTAATAATTATAATATTTTTGCCTATATTTAAGGGTTTGTATTATAATTTCAAACACTATTCGGTTATATGTTCTCTTAGAGATTCCTCTGAGAAACGTGACTGCAGGCTAATGAGAATGCCACAGACCAATTAATAATCTCCACATGGCTTGAGAATGACTTTCACCATGATGATGTTGGTGAACTTTTGTTTGTTTTGAATTTTTCCTCTATTATTACTCTATATGTTAAACACAAGTATGTAATTTGTTCATATATGAGCCATTTTACAATCAGAAGATAAAAAAATATATATAAGTAGTGTGCACAATCTTTGGATTTGTTAATTTTAATTAGGGAAAATTAGTTATTGTAGATAAATATACCCTAAATTTATGGATCTAAACCTTTTGGTAATTAGTTGGTAATATAAACCTTATATTAATTCAAAACCAACTATACCTACATATATAAAATTATAAAAAAGAGAAATATATGTTATTTGATTTTTTTCTCTCGTATAATATTTGATTTAAAACAGATTTTTGTCTAACATAATATTTTTTTTGGAAAAGGCTCGTCAATCTCGTATTCCTCTCTCTCTCTCTCTCTGACCTTATCTATATAAGTTCTCTCTCTCTTCCTGACCTCTTCATTCTTTGGGAGTTCGTCAAATCGAGTAAGACTCTTGTGTGCATCTTTAAAAACAGTGGCTCCATCAATTTGATCTAGGTAAAACGTATTGGGACCCAAATGCATTTGTATTATGGAAAAGACGTATTCTACCATACGTCATCAATAATACGACTTTCATCTAAAGGTAAAATATTTATTCTATCTTACGTAATCTAGAATACATCTTTTATTTTATTGTAGAATACGTCTCCGTTCCTAATGTAGAATACGCATTCTACTTCACGTAATCTAGCATATGTATTCTACCTCCGTATTCTACCTTACGAAAGGTAGAATATGTACGTAATATAGAATGCACACTCTAGCCTACATTAAGTAGAAAACATATTCTACCTTACGTAAAGTAGAGTTTAGATTACTAATTTATTATCTTCTTTCATATCTCGAATCGGAAGTAAGAAATTAAGCGAAACAGTTTAGGAGTTACAACAAACTCAATAATTAATTTAAGAACTTTTCACTTTACCTTCTATAATTTGCCAATGGTTTGTAAGAGACAAAAAAATTGATCAGGGAGAGATATAGTAAAACCCGCAAATTTTAACAGAACTAGAAACTTTAACTTTTGCTTAGTCGAAGTGAAATTTCAGCTTTTTAACATTGTAAGTTATAATAATGAAAAAGAATAGATAACTTACAATAGAGTGACTAAAGAGAATGATTGAAGGAGAAGAGATTGTTAAAGAACAATTAAACGAGAGGAGAAGGAAAACGATTGAACACATGTTAAGAGCTGATTTATGTTTTAACACATGTTAATCCATTATACTTAATCATTTATATAATATTGTTTTCAAAATTATAGCAAACACATAAAAACCAATTACTCCCTTCTTAGTCGCTATGCCCATCCTGGGAGACTAGTTTTAGAGCTGATTTATGTTTTAACACATGTTAATCCATTATACTTAATCATTTATATAATATTGTTTTCAAAATTATAGCAAACACATAAAAACATATTCTTAACCCCAAAATTTTATGATTTTCATTAAAATTATGAACATAAGTTATTGTTAAACATCACAAACTCCCTATCTAGAAATCTGAATAACAAAACAGAATGTTATATACTTGCAATTCAAAAATAATCGAAATATGTAAGATTAAGCGAAAAGTTATCGGGTTAGGCGGAAAGTAATCGGATGACTGATTTTTTTTAAGGGATTACTCATTAATCGATGTGGATGGGGTGGGTCTAGTGACTAAGCGAGGAGTAATCGGGTCTAGGCAGAGATTTTTATAATTGGGGTATTAGCTATTCAACCTATTCGCTATGTTTCGTCCATATCAAATTATTTATCGAATATCCAATTTATTCCGTAAAAAATTTTGAAAAAATTATTAAATACCCTAAAAATATGTCATGTTGTTTTGTTTCATTTAAAACAACAATTAGTTTCGTTAAACATAAATAGTTTTTAGTTTAGGGTTTTTTTTTACTAAAAAAATAGTTTAGGGTTAAAAAATGGAACGGAGCAAAGTTGAGAGTTTTTTTTCATTAAATTTCCTTTCCTTTTTCTAACGCAATCTTTACACGATCTTAATTTAGTTATATAAAATTTATATAGATATTAAAAAGATTTAAGGTTATTTTGGTCCTCTATAACACCTAACTACTAAAAGGTAATGACATAATAAACAAATCCACATAATGTAATTTTTCAATTTAATTTGATATCCAAAAGAGTATCTCAACATTATTATATTAATATTTTAGTATATTAGTTATTTATTTAAATTTTAATTTTAGAATAAGAAATCAACCAATTTTAAAAAGACAAGTGTATATAGAGGTTCTAATTGGTATACCCAAGGTTATATGAAAACTCTTCTCTACTTCTCTCTCAATACATTTGAGGAATAAAATACCAAATGGAGATGCTCTAGATGGTGAATAAATTGACTATGTACATTTGCCCGAAAAAGAAACATAGTGCATTTGGTGCATACATGACGACTAATAATTATCGAGTCAAAATCTACTTTTTTTTTTTATATTTCACAAAACAATAAATAATTAAACAACAATTGTAGTATTTAATGTAATTAGTGTGAAGTTTTTCGCTTAAAGTTTGATCCAATAATTTCTAAATGAAAGAAAAAATTGTTGAATTTTGTTTGTTTTGTTCTTCTTCTGTGTTTAGTTAATTTGTTTAAATTTTTTGTTTTTAAGAATGTAAATATTATTATCTAAAAATATTTTTTTTAGGTTTTAAAATAGGAAAACTTTCCACGGCAAAAGAAAGTAAAAAAAATGAAAGCAAATACAACTCTACACACTTTGATCCATCGAAACAAACTTTAAACTTTTAAATTCACAATGTCAAGACGAACAGATAAAGATCTAGAAAGAAACCGAGAAGTATAAAAGAAGAAAAAAAGTAATTTCGACAACTACGACCAGAAATATTGGAAACGATTCTCTTTATGAAAGAATATGTTTCATTGGCAGCTCGAATGGACAAGTGTTATACTTCGAAGGACCATTCAGAACCAACGATCTAGACAGTCCTCTTAATCACCTAATCATGGCTCTCCATCCTCATCCAAAGACTAACACTTAAACGAAGTACACCAACCAACAGGAAACTGATAGGCTACGGGTTCCCATTGCTTTCATGAAGAAGAGGGAGAGAACTAAGGGAAGAACGGCCAGAGTTTGGGAAAAGAAGGAGTTGGCAAGAAGTGGCTGAATTGGATTAAGTGTAAGAGAGCCTCTGTCTACAATAGAGGGTTCTAACTTTATACTATGTCGTTTTAATAATGTTGCCCTAAACTAAGGTTGTATTTAAAGTTGAATTCCAGTAATAGGAAGGGATATGATTTACGATCACATTAATCAATCTTTATCCTCTTTTTTCTCTCTCTGACGGCCGATTAGGTCCTTACTCATTCTCTTATATCTTCTCTTCTCTTCTCTTCTATCAATCATCTCTTCTTGTTTAGCTCAATCTTAACAAATTGGTGCTTTCATTGAGAGCAGGTACCATGGCTTCCGGACCTGAAAGACAGATTGGCTCACCGGAACTCAAGGCTTGTGTGGAAGACACTCCTCTTCTACCTAAAACGGCGGCGCAACGAGAAGCGCAGAGGGACAAGGATATGCTGTGGATGAAGGAAGCTGTTTGCAGTCTCCTAAGAAACATGGTATGGGGACCAGCGGATGTCGACACCAGGAGTATTCTCGACCCCTCCGGCTGTTGCTCATTCGTCAATGCCAGTGACAGTAGCGACCACCTCAGAAACATGCAGGCATGAGCGAATGGTGCCGTTTACACCTCGCGAGTGGGTGAAGGATTACTGCCAGCTCAACCCTTGAACCAACGTTTCGAACCTACTCATCCGCAATTAGAGACATCAATCAGAAAAGTGGAGCTTTTGATGTTTGAGGGGGTTAACCCGGATGACTGGTTGTTCCGTATGGAGCAGTGTTTTGCTGCGAATCACACCTCCGAAATCGATATACTGGATCAGGCTCTTGCTTGTCTGAGTGGGGCTGCTGTGACGTGGTGGAGGCTGTCTCAAGTAAGGGAGAAAATCACAAATTAGAAGGAATTTAAGGAGAAATTTAAGGTGAGGTTTAGGCCAAGTCGAGGTAGCTCATCTATTGATCACTTGTTGAGCATTACCCAAACTAGCAGTGTTGATGAATATCGAGACAGATTTGAATTGTTGTCAGTTGAGCTTCCACAAGTTCCCGACGAAGTGTTAGAATCCGCCTTTCTCAAATGATTGAAGAAGAACATTAGGGACCAGGTCGTCAGGTGTAGACCGGTCAATATGGCAGACATTGTCGAGATAGCCAGGTTAATCGAAGCTCAAGAGATGGAAACGGCTAGCTACCAGGTGAAGTTGTAGCCTAGACAGACATCTTCTCCACAATACTCTCAAGCACACAAGCCGCAGTCACAAGCGTTTTCCAAAGGAGGAGACTATTCAAAACCTCTAGCTACGAGTGATAATCGAAACCCCAATCCTTGTAGGCACTGTGGGGAAATATGGTTTCAGGGCATAGATGCAAACAAAGACTCAAATGTCTAGAACTGGAAGAAGAGGAAGGACTGGAAAGAAATGAGGAGGATGACCAGGGAAACAACAATGTGGAATCCAAAGGAGTGGCTGAGCCAGAGATAGTCACCTTACACTCCATGGGGGGGACTAACGGCTGAGAGATCAATGATGATGAAGGGAAAAATTGGAGGTAGATCAGTGGTGGTGTTGATAGATTCTGGAGCTACTACAAATTTCATCTCCGAAAGGTTAGCACCTGAGTTGAACTTAACGTCCACGGAAACAAAAAAACTTTGGTGTTCGTGTGGGTAAAGGTCAAGTATTCAATGGAAAGGGCAAGTGTTCTGGAGTTTTGCTGGAGATTCAAGGTGTGGAGATTATGGAGGAGTTTCTGTTGTTTAAATTTGGAGAAATAGATGTGGTGCTGGGATATACATGGTTGGCAACTCTAGGAGATACCAGGATAAATTGGGGATTGCTCACTTGATATATCATGGTTTTTACCCACTTTTAACCATGATATAAGTCCTTTTTGTTGAGTCTTTTCTTTAGTTTTAGAGTCTTTCAGGTTCTTTTCAAGCTATAGGCGCATATGGAGCTAATTGGAGGATTTGGAAGCTTTTGAAGCAATATGGAGTTGAAGCCAATCGGAACAAGCTCAGCATCGATCGAGACTGAGGAGCATCGATCGACACCGTTCGTTTGGGAGAACCACGACCAAAGAACCTAGCATCGATCGATGCCAGTGACCAGAGCGCGAAACAAACCCGAAGATTATCCAGAAGTTTTCCTTATTTTTCGAGATAACTCCAAAACGTTTTGATTAGCTATTTAATTAGGTTTTTGAGCCTCCAGAAAGTGACCTTGTGATTTCTGGAGATAGAGAATTTTCTGCAATTGAGTTTTTGGAGAAGAATTCTTGAACCTCTTTGTATTCTTACTCTATTTCATTATTTAATATATCAATTTTCTGCAATTGATATATATTCTATTCATGATGTTTATTGCATTCACTATGTCTGAGTAGATTCCCTGTTAGGATTACGGTTGCTTAAAGGTATTTGATGAATTATTAGATCTGAATTGATTGTTAGGGAATAAATCTATAGAGCTTTTCACCTAGACTTGAGATTAATGCTGATTTTAGCCTCGCGAACTAGAATCTGATGCTAGGTTGTTTGATTGGCACAAAAGTGTGATTGATTGTCTGATCTAGTGTTTGGTGAGTAAAAGCCCTACTCGCAAAGAAATTTGGTTTAAGGATTTTGTGAACAATTGAACTTGACCTTTAATGCTTGTTTAAATTCATAGAATTTGCAAAGAAATTTGGAATTCTAGGTTTAGGCATAGATAGTTTTCACAACGACAGTTGGTTTACTTTACATCTGTGTTTCAAGTTTGAAAGCTGAGCTTAATATATTCCTGACAATTGATTTGATTTGATAATTCTAATTTGTCTGCAAGCTTCCCTAAGCCTAGCGTTTTTCGTCCACTGAATTACTACCTGTCTTTAATTGTTTTGCTATTCTTAATTTCATCTATTTTGCTTAGCTTAATTCACATTCCTGAATCTATTGAGTGTTATCTTGAGTCCTTGTGGATTGACCCCTAAAATACTATTGCGACTGCTTAGATACTTTAGGGTATTAGATTTGAGCATATCAAATTTTGGCGCCGTTGCCGATTACGGTTTAAGAATTTCGACTAAGTGTTCACATCGATCGATACCCTCTTAGTATCGATCGATACTCGTTGTTACTTTCATCACTTACGCGTTTTGCCTTTGTCTTTCAGGTGTATGCAGCATCGAGAGACCAGAGGAAGCAAGAACAAGCAGTTGATCAACCTATCTAACGAAGAACTAGCTGAACTAGAGCGTACAATCAGAAAGCAAAAGAAACAAGCTGAGATGAATCATCTGATTGTGCTTGCTCGTGATGAGGCTGGGGTTTTGAGAGATCAGGAGGGTCACCTGTGTGTCGCGCAAGGACAGAGAATTGATGCAGAAGGTAACATTATTGCCCCTGCACCGGTTGCTAATGCCGGTATCCCACCAGCTGTGCGTGGGAATGTTGGGAATGTTCAGGGAAATCGCGCCAGAACGCTTGGAGAATACAACAGACCAGATCAGTTCTATGCGAACCGATCTACTATTCGTATTCCGACTTTTCAGAGGAACGACTTTGAGCTGAAGCCTGCCTACTACACTCTTGTAGGCCAGCATCCATTTCATGGTCTTTCTCATGAGCATCCCATGGATCATATCGAGAGGTTTGAGGATTTGGTCACCAGTATCAAATACAACGGTGTATTCAATGATTTCCTCTTCGGTAAGCTCTTCCCCTACTCTCTTAGTGGAGATGCAGCTTACTGGTTGAAGCAGTTACCTCCAGGTTCTTTGACCACTTGGGAGGAGACCAAGACTGCTTTTCTGAACAACTTCTATGATGATGCGAGATCAGAGGAACTCAGGAACAAGATCTCCCAATTTTCTCAGGGAGCGACAGAGGCATTCAAGGCCGCCTAGGTTCGATTTCGATCTTATCAGAGGGACTGCCCTCACCACGGTTTCTCGCAGGTTCAGTTGTGGGTACTTCTTCAGAGGATCGATTGAGGTATCAGATGGCTTTGGACGCTGCAAGCAATGGTAACTTCAACACCAGGTATCCCGAGGACGCTTATGTGTTGATTGAGAATCTGGCATCTAGCAACAGCACTAAGAATGCTGATTTTGAGAGAAAGAAGCAGAATGGTAGTGCTGATGGTTTACAGATAGATGAGGTAACATGCGAAGCTGGATTAGTTCACAATCTGTTATTGGGTAAGTAGCAGAAGGCAGTGCACTTTGCTGAGGAAGTCGAGAGACATCGAAGAAGGTGAAGCAGAGGATGTCAACTACATAGGTGGTAATGGGTTTCAGAATTCATACAACCGGCTCACTAACAACTCTAGAGAGGAGGATTCAAATCTGATTTCAAGACTGCGAATTTCGGAGCTCAGAAGCCATTTCAGAACAGTGGGTACACTCGCACTTATGGAAATTCGTCCTATCAGACGCACCTCCCAAGACTCAGGAAAGCAGGTTGAGACTATGCTTGAACAGATTCTTGTGGGGCAGCAGAAGATGACCGTTGACTTCAACGGGAAGATGGACGCCTTATACACTGATCTGAATGGAAAAATTGAGGCTTGAACATCCATCATAAGAAGTTGGAAACCAATATTGCTCAGACGCAAAAACTGTGAAGAGACAAGATGGTTTCTTACCGGGAAAGACGGTGAATCCGAGGGAACATGTTCATGCTATCACTTTGAGGAGTGGAAGAAGGTCACTCCAAGGCAGAAGAAGGTTACTCACCTTAGCAGCTCGTCGATCTTGCTAGAGACGACGATGAAGACGATCAGTTTCCTGCAAATTCACCAGTATCGATCGATACTCATCCACTATCGATCGATACCCCCCTTCTCGATCATTGCCTGTTCAGACTTCTACAGAAACAGTTGAAAAACCGAAGGCATCGATCGATACTCCTCCTAAGGCCGACCATAAGAAGCAGACAACAGGTCATGTCGCTAAGTTTATGTACCGAAGGTTCCTTTCCCTCGACCCCCTGCTAAGTCAAAGAAAGAAACAGAAGAGGCTAGATGCAGAGCGATGTTAAAGAAGAAGTGGCGAACTCCGTTCGTCGATGCTCTCAAGACTGCACCAGCTTTCAGAAGGTGCAGTCTTTGAATCTGCCGCTGAAAGAGACGAGCATCGATCGACACCCTGGGGTATCGATCGATACCCTCAGAGTTGCTGCTTTCAGTTCACGATGCAAGCATCGATCGATACCCTCCTTGTATCGATCGATGTCGGAGACTTTCCACTACCGAATTGTCTGCAGATCAGTCTGAATTTGAGGAATCTTTGGCAGTCACTTCTCCTACTGAACCTTGGTACGCCGACATCGCCAATTACCTTGCTGCTGATCTAGAACCAAAGCACCTAAAGAAGTATGTGAAAAAGAAGTTCATGAGAGATGTCAGACGCTATTTCTGGGATGAGCCATATTTGTACAAGCACTGTTCTGATGGGATTTACAGACGGTGTATAGCTGAGTCTGAAGTGCCGAAAATCCTCTTTCATTGCCATGGATCTGAGTATGCTGGGCACTTTGCTACATTTCAAGACGGTCTCTAACGTTCTGGCAAGCCGGTTTCTGGTGGCCATCGATGTTTTAAGGATGCTCACACTTTCATTTCTCATTATGATGTGTGTCAAAGACGAGGGAAGATCAGCAAGCGCCCATGAGATGCCGCAGAAACTTCATTCCTGGAGGTTGAGGTTTTTTGATTGCTGGGGTATTCGACTGTCATGGGACCATTCCCTCCATCGCGACAGAACCGCTACATCTTAGCCGCCGTCGACTATGTCTCTAAGTGGGTCGAGGCAATTGCTAGTCCTACCAACGATTCTGGCGTGGTCCTGAAGCTGTTCAAGACTATCATCTTCCCACGATTTGGAGTACCCAGAGTTGTCATCAGTGATGGGGGTACTCACTTCATCAACAAGATCTTCGAGAAGCTGCTGAGGAAGTATGGTGTACACCACCGCGTTGCCACGCCATATCATCCTCAGACCAGTGGACAAGTAGAGGTCTCCAACAGACAGATCAAAGAGATACTGGAGAAGACAGTTGGTGCTACAAGGAAGGATTGGGCGCTGAAACTCGATGACGCTCTTTGGGCCTACAGAACAGCGTTCAAGACGCCACACGGTACAACACCTTTCCATTTGCTGTATGGAAAAGCATGCCATCTACCTGTTGAGATAGAGCACAAAGCAGCATGGGCTACAAAGCTGTTGAATTTCGACATCAAGTCTGCTGCACAAAGGCGACTGGTTCAGTTGAATGAGTTTGATGAGATCAGACACTCCGCCTATGAGAATTCTATGCTTTACTTGGATATGACCAAAGCTTATCATGACAAAAAGATCCTTTCCCGACACTTTGAACCAAATGACCAGGTACTTCTGTACAACTCTCGTTTGCAATTGTTTCCTGGGAAATTGCGTTCTCGTTGGTCAGGTCCCTTCACGATCAAAGAAGTCCGCCCTCATGGTGCTGTAGTGTTGCTGAGTGCTGAAGGTAAGGAGTTCACTGTCAATGGACAGAGGGTAAAACACTATTGGGCACAATGTGGCCACCATTCCAGATGGCCACATTGTGCCTCTGGCTGAGCCACCAGCTGCCTGACTGTTCTCCATGTCAAGCTAATGACATTAAACAAGCGCTTAGTGGGAGGCAACCCACTAGTGAGTCTGTACATAGTCTTTATTTTGATTTGTTAGTTCTGTTTTTGTGTTGTGTTTTTACGTGGAACCAGGTCCAGACGACGAGCATCGATCGATACTTAGGAGCATCGATCGATACCATTGGCCTAAAGGGAGTTGTGCTATACGCTGAGCATCGATCAATACCACTTACTGTATCGATCGATACTCAGCACCCAAGTAAGTTTTTCTATAAAACCCTCGGGTCTTTTGCTAAATCTCTCAATCTCTTTTATCGCTCAACGCCGCCCCTTGTTTCTCTCACCCTCTCACATCTTTCTCGATTCTTCATCGTTTTCTTCGATTTCAAATCCTATTCCACTCAGATTTTTGAGCACATTGTCATTCCATTTATCATACCTTCAATCTACCAGGTAATGTACTCGATTTCATCCTTTTAGATGTGTTGGCATATTCGATTTGGGGTTTCCTTTGTTGTTAAGCTTTGGTTTTTTTTCTTGTCATCATTAGCTATAGGTGAATGAAATTGCCATATTAGGATGAGAATGGATATGATAGGGATAGAGTAGATTTAGGGATTCAAATTTTAGGGTGATAGAATGGAAATTGGATACCATCTGTGATGAACTTTGCGATTCTGTCTTGAGCATCGATCGATACCCGCCCTGTGATAGAATCAAATTTAAACTGCACTCTGTCAGGAACCTATGTGCCTATACTTCCAGTATCGATCGATACCCCTTGGTATCGATCGATGCCTGCACTTACTTGACGTACGAGCTATTCTAACTTCTGTTTTTGTTTTGAATTTTCTCAGATGGCTCCCCGCAAGAAGGCACGACAGGATGACGCTTCTGGTTCCAATCCTCCATGCCACGAGTACAGTCTCCAAGACGAGGTGGAGGCATTTTATGACTCCCATTGGCACGCTTGAGTCATCACCGCCATTCTGACCGGCGATCGCTACAGAGTCTTGAAGGGCGGTTTCACAGAGGACACTGGTCGTCAGAGCTTCATTGACGCTCACATCAGTAATCTGAGGCCTGCGCCGCGACGTTCACCATCTCCTTCTACCCCTGTACCTATTGCTCAGCCTCCCTGGCCTAAGTTGGAGGGGAAGAGGATCATTCCACGGCGCGATTGGGCAGGTTTGCCCAAGGATGAGACTGAGAGTGAGGCTTGCGTTTACAGGCCCAAAGCTGAGGAGTGGGATGACTACGGCACTCTGTTCTACAACGAGTGGCTGCGCGTTGTCATCCTGCCTACGCTCTTCATCGATCCTCACACCATGCGTCGTCTCGGCATCGACGTGGATCTTTCTACCATGCTCGAGAAGATTGGATTGGGGACTCTTTACTCACGGCAGTATGATCTTTACCCAGACCTCGTGCGTCAGTTCCTCGCCACATCTCGAGTATATTACAGAGACGAGGTCCACCGCACTGCTTCAGAGGGCACGTTGACTTTCCTGATCAGAGGGGTTCGCTACAGGCTGCCTATCCCTGACCTCTGCGCTATCTACGGGTTCGACCCTTACCCTCATCAGATAGCTCTCCCTTCCTAATTTCAGGATCTACAGAACTTTTTGCGACACATTGGTCTTGGTGCCTACAGCTCCAAGACCTCCACCCAGATTGATATCCGCCACCCGACTCTGCGTTGCATTGCCCGCATTCTGAGCACCACTCTCCTCTGCAAGATGGAGCCGAACAAGTTGAGGATCTCAGAGCTGATGTTGTTGTACAAGGCAGTTGGTGACATAATCCCTGAGGATAGGTTTGAGTGGCCCGAGCTGAACCTCGCGGTCAACATTGGCGCTATCTTTGCACACCATCTGGTCTCTCTGAAGACCAAGCCTTTCTCTGGTCGCAACTACGCCACAGCACGGAAGACTGAGTCAGTCGGCAGCCTCCTTACCCATATCTTCGAGCACTTTGGGATCTCCACTTTAGCATGCTCGATCGTCACTACTCGCTCACTCATGGATGAGGAGCACATGCAACATATGCGTTGGTTGAAGGCCACTCGCCGCTGGTGCCTGCCCACGACAGATGGAGAGCTCTTTGTGCAGCTCCCCAACCGCGATCTGACCTACATCGGCACTCACCCTTCTTGGCTACACTTTGATCCAGACCCGAGTCTGCTTTCGGTTGCCCCATCCGCTCGTGTCCGCGCACCATGCCAGCTTCCATCCACTCCTGTGGCTGTCGACGAGACACCAACTGCTTACTCTGCTGGGAGTCAGCCTCGCCGTTCACAGCGCCACTGGACGTCTGCTCCTACACCTTCATTTCCTCCACCACCATAGCTGCCAATGGAGACATCTACTTTTCAGAGATATGTGGTGGAGAGTCTTCAGAGCATCTGGTCCGCTGTTTCTCGTTGCCGCTGTATGTCGTCCACTAACGCCGATCACTCCGCTCCCGGTCCTTCCTCGCGCTACGCTGTTTCAGATTCCGATGATGATGAGGATTCGGACTAGTTTCTGCTCCTGGGTTTCACGTTTTCTGTCCCTTTTTTCTTTTCATTTTCTTTTCTTTTGTTGTGTTTGATAAATATGGTAGACCTCTCCCCTAACACATAATGATACATAAAATGCATAAAAGATGAGATGATTTCCGCTGAGTAGAGGGCTAGGAATATATCCTGTGATCCCATTGTTCTACTTGGATAAGGAATGATCACACGAAAGTCTGAAGCGAGGGGTAGGAACATTTCCTGAGACCCCATTATCCGCCTAAGACTTTTGACACTTTGAGATGGGAGAACCGGGGATTAGGTGGCCATCACCATCAATACTCGCGTCTCGAACCTTGATTTGTGTATGCGAAGCTTAATTTAAAATCAGAAACATAAAAAGAGATAAGTCTGGGGGAGAGGAAATCAATACCAAAGTATAAAATCTGGGTGGTTCCTTAGTCATGATATCGCATGAGGAAAAATCTAGAAGGTTCTTGAATATCAACATCAGTGATGAAACGGCAATGAAGGATTTAGTATGATTGATGCTGTGAGATAATGAGTGGATAATGGGAAACTGCAATGGTCTAAGGAGAAGTACATGGTGGTCCGATCTGAAACTGTTTAGGTGACAACTTGGAGCTTGGAAATAGGGTCATTACTATGTCTCAAGAAAAAGGTGAGTCTCCATGTTTTCAAACCTCTTTCTCTGTTTAGTTTTCTGTTTGCTTGAGGGCAAGCAAAGACTAAGTCTGGGGGAGTTGATATATCATGGTTTTTACCCACTTTTAACCATGATATAAGTCCTTTTTGTTGAGTCTTTTCTTTAGTTTTAGAGTCTTTCAGGTTCTTTTCAAGCTATAGGCGCATATGGAGCAAATTGGAGGATTTGGAAGCTTTTGAAGCAATCTGGAGTTGAAGCTGTTCGGAACAAGCTCAGCATCGATCGAGACTGAGGAGCATCGATCGACACCGTTCGTTTGGGAGAACCACGACCAAAGAACCTAGCATCGAGCGATACCACTTACAGTATCGATCGATGCCAGTGACCAGAACGCAAAACAAACCCGAAGATTATCCAGAAGTTTTCCTTATTTTTTGAGATAACTCCAAAACGTTTTGATTAGCTATTTAATTAGGTTTTTGAGCCTCCAGAAAGTGACCTTGTGATTTCTGGAGATAGAGAATTTTCTGCAATTGAGTTTTTGGAGAAGAATTCTTGAACCTCTTTGTATTCTTACTCTATTTCATTATTTTATATGATATCTATTCTATTCATGATGTTTATTGCATTCACTATGTCTGAGTAGATTCCCTGTTAGGATTACGGTTGCTTAAAGGTATTTGATGAATTATTAGATCTGAATTGATTGTTAGGGTATAAATCTATAGAGCTTTTCACCTAGACTTGAGATTAATGCTGATTTTAGCCTCGCGAACTAGAATCTGATGCTAGGTTGTTTGATTGGCACGAAAGTGTGATTGATTGCCTGATCTAGTGTTTGGTGAGCAAAAGCCCTACTCGCAAAGAAATTTGGTTTAGGGATTTTGTGAACAATTGAACTTGACCTTTAATGCTTGTTTAAATTCATAGAATTTGCAAAGAAATTTGGAATTCTAGGTTTAGGCATAGATAGTTTTCGCAACGACAGTTGATTTACTTTACATCTGGGTTTCATGTTTGAATGCTGAGCTTAATATATTCCTGACAATTGATTTGATTTGATAATTCTGATTTACCTGCAAGTTTCCCTAAGCCTAGCGTTTTTCCTCCACTGAATTACTACCTGTCTTTAATTGTTTTGCTATTCTTAATTTCATCTATTTTGCTTAGCTTAATTCACAATCCTGAATCTATTGAGTGTTATCTTGAGTCCTTGTGGATTGACCCCTAAAATACTATTGCGATTGCTTAGATACTTTAGGGTATTAGATTTGAGCATATCATCACTCTAAGTTGGAAAATCAATAGTGCTTGGGTGACTCTCAAGGGTGATCCGAGTTTGTGTAGAGGGCAAGTATCTCTGAATGTTATGAAGAAAGTAATAAGGAAGAAGGGAGAACTTTATTTGCTGGAGCTCGACACTCTTTTTCGGAACAAGGAGCAAACTAACAAGGAGTTGAGGTCTATAGCTATACAAAGGGTCATTTCTCAGTTTCAACGGGTATTTGAAGCACCACAAGGATTGCGACCCGTGCGGAACAGAGAGCATGCTATCACGTTGGTAGCAGGCACTTCACCCATCAACATCAAGCCCTATAGGTATTCCTTTGCTCAAAAGAATGAAATTGAGAAGTTGGTGCAGGAAATGATAGAAGCACAAGTGATAAAGCCTAACATCAGCCCATATTCTAGCCCAGTCTTGCTAGTGAAAAAGAAGGATGGAGGCTGAAGGTTTTGTGTGGATTACAGGGCCTTGAATAAGGCAACGATTCCGGACCGATACCCAATACCAATCATTGAGGAGCTGTTAGATGAGCTTAGGGGTGCCACTGTGTTTTCTAAACTAGACTTGAAATCTGGATATCATCAAATCCGAGTAAAAAGCAGCGACGTAGAGAAGACTGCATTCAAGACTCATCAGGGCCACTATGAGTTCAAAGGGCATCACCAACGCTCCATCCACCTTTCAGTCAGTAATGAATGATCTCTTCAGGCCGTTTCTCAGACGTTTTGTGTTAGTGTTTTTTGATGACATTCTCATTTACAGCCAAGACATGAAACTCACTTAAATCATTTGCAGCTGGTTTTGGAGAAGATGCAAAAGCACCAATTTTATGCAAATGCAAAGAAGTGCTCATTTGGAAATACAGAGATATCCTATCTGGGCCACATCATCTCAGGAAAAGGAGTAGAGGCTAATCCTGAAAAGATATAGCCATGGTGAAGTGGCCAGTTCCAAGAAATGTCACCGAGTTGATAGGATTTTTGGGTTTAACCGGTTACTACAGAAAGTTTGTGAAGAATTATGGGCAAATCGCAAGGCCCCTCACAGAGCTGCTCAAGAAAAATGGGTTCACGTGGACAGAATCTTTTGGAGTTGCTTTTCAAGCCTTGAAGTCTGCGGTAACAAGCCTGCCTATTGTAGTGCTACCGGACTTTGAAAAGGAGTTTACCATTGAAACCGATGCATCTGGGGCTGGGATAGGAGTTGTTTTGTCTCAAGAGAGGCGTCCCATAACTTTTCTGAGTCAAGCCTTCTCCTCTACGGGCAAGGTTAAGTCAGTTTACGAGAAGGAACTGTTGGCCACTGTGAAGGCTGTGACTAAATGGAAGCACTATCTCATGGGTAAGGAATTCGTGATTAAGACAGATCAGAGCAGCTTGAAGCACTTGCTAGACCAAAAGGCAGTTACTTCTGTACAACAAAGGTGGGCTGCCAAGTTAATAGGCTTGAACTACAAGATCGAGTATAAGCCAGGTGTAGATAACCGAGTAGCAGATGCATTGTCAAGAAGACCAATAGAAGAAGAGCTAGTTCAGCTGACTTTAGATGCTCCCCTTATGTTGGACAGGGCTGAGTTAGCTGAACAAGTAAGAGCTGATTCAGAATTGGGACATATTTTGAGTGCTGTTATCAGTGGTGAGGTGAAAACAGGGGGTTACACTGTGGACAGAGGGTTGCTCTACAAAGACGGTTGTCTAGTGATTCCTAAGGGATCTTACTTCATTCCAACATCGCTACAGCAATTCCATTCCAGTGCAGTTGGAGGCCATGAAGAGGCATTGAAAACTTATAAGAGACTAGCACAGGAGGTTACTTGGAAGGGAATGCGAAAGGATGTAGTTAAATTCATCATCAATTGCCAGGTTTGTCAAGAAAACAAACACACTACACTGTCGCCTGCAGGCTTACTTTCTCCGCTTCCGATACCTCAACAGATTTGGTCCCATGTGAGCATGGATTTCATAGAAGGACTACCATCTTCTAAAGGATTCACAATCATAATGGTGGTAGTGGATCATCTGAGCAAGTATGCTCATTTCATACCCTTGAAACAACCCTTTAACTCGAGAATGGTGGCTGAGATTTATATCAAGGAAGTAGTGAAGCTACACGGGTTTCCTGACAACATCGTTTCTGACCAGGATAAGGTATTTCTAAGTAACTTTTGGACAGAGTTGTTTAAGGTGCAAGGGACTACTCTTCACAAAAGTTCAGCCTATCACCCTCAGACAGACGGGCAAACCGAAGCTGTCAACAGGTGTTTAGAGACCTACTTGATGTGTTTTGCGAGCAGGAAACCAACCACTTGGGTGCAATGGATACCATGGGCAGAATTCTAGTATAATTCTTCTTATCACTCCACAATTAAGGCCACCCTATTTTTTGCTATATATGGGAGAACACCTCCTAAGATTCTGTGATATGAGGAAGTGCCAACAGTAAATGCTGAAGTAGAAGAGTTACTTAAAGACAGGGACGGCTTGTTATGGAAGTAGCCCAGTCCAAAATGCAAAAATCTGCCAATAAACATAGAAGGGACGTTGAGTATGCTATTGGCGATTGGGTATATCTAAAGCTGAGACCATACCGACAGACAACTGTGGCAGGAAGGAGGAATGAGAAGCTGTCTCAACATTATTTTGGCCCATATCAGATCATAGCACGCATGGGAAGGGTAGCTTATAAGCTGCAGCTACCACCTCAAAGTCGAATTCAACCAGTCTTCCATGTGTCTCAACTGAAGTTTGATGTGCCCAACAACAAACATGCTCAAGAGATTCCAGCATGCCTGACACCAGCCTTGGAGTGGGTCTCAGAACCAGAAGAGCTGCTGGACGTTAGAAGACCTAAAAAGGGAAGTGAAACAGAGGTAAAAGTTAAATGGAAAGGGTTGCCTGAGTTTGAATCCACATGGGAGCCAGTCACTGTTTTGTTGGAACAATTTCCAGAGTTCAACCTTGAAGACAAGGTTGCTTCACTACCAGCGGGTAATGATAGGCTACGGGTTCCCATTGCTTTCATGAAGAAGAGGGAGAGAACTAAGGGAAGAAGGGCCATAATTTGGGAAAAGAAGGAGTTGGTAAGAAGTAGCTGAATTGGATTAAGTGTAAGAGAGCCTCTGTCTACAATAGAGGGTTCTAACTTTATACTATGTCGTTTTAATAATGTTGCCCTAAACTAAGGTTGTATTTAAAGTTGAATTCCAGTAATAAGAAGGGATATGGTTTACAATCACATTAATCAATCTTTATCCTCTCTTTTCTCTCTCTGACGGCCGATGAGGTCCTTACTTACTCTCTTATCTCTTCTCATCTCTTCTCTTCTCTCGATCATCTCTTCTTGTTTAGCTCAAGCTTAACAGAAACTTGACAAGCTAACTCACTTTACCAAGTACACTATGCCGTAGTTGGCTAGCACAAAGTCACGCGACTCACTGTTCAAAGGCCTTAGTAGCTCCTCCCAAATAAGAGAAAATGAGACTAGTGCCTTCCTATACGGTTCACCGTCACCAAGGTGGAAGGGGAGACAATGTTGGAAGAAGTTGGAGCCGTCGCTCTCAACTTATACAGAGACGATCACGCCTAAACAACTCCGATAAAGACTGACTTTTCTTTAAATCCGCCATAAAGTTACATTTGGTGCCGATTTGATAACACACATGCAGTGAGAGCATTCTCATGACTCCGGCAAAGAACGCAGGATGCCGAAGAGACCAAACTACAATGGAAATCAGATTCTAGTCAGAAATCTTTTCGAAAAAGAAATATTAGAGACTCGTGGATTAACGCAAACGCGCCGATATTGCATTTATTCTCCAATAAAAAAGTTTTATTATGTTCTACAATTAGTTATTCCACTTTTGGCTTATTTTGTAGTAATTTTCATACCACAACAATTTGAAGCACGCTTATTGATTATAATTTTACTCAAAGTAACTAGTAAGAAGGTAAGAGAGAAAAACATGACTACAATCTTATATATTAAAAGAAAATAATAAAATGGTCACATTTATCTTCAAAATAGTTGATTACCAGTAAATATTATTGACGTTTTCAAAATATACAAAACAGGTGATAAACGAAACGCTGAGAATAAAAAGATGTTCTCTCTCTTGGCGATCGTAAAGGCGATCTGGCAGTTACCTTCTAGTCATCCTCAATGGAGGATTCTGACGGTTTTTGGCAATGGACGTGGGTGGTTTCTTCTTTCCCACGATCAAGCAGTTTTCTCCAGTAAAGTAGCCCAGACTTTACTCGAAGACATAACCCTCAAATGGACAAGGCATTATTTAACTCTATCGATTGAGGATCTGTGTGTGATTTATCTCTTCCTTCTTCTTCTATTATTCCGATTCAATCTCCTCTGGTTATCAATGGCGGACGGAATTCGACGTTCTCTACAAAACATCAACATGGGTTTGGATGCGCCTCTTGTAATCCTCCCTCAACCTGTGGTCCAATCGGCAATTGATGAAAACCGATATTGCTTGATTGGTCGGCCACTAATCCCCCGAAAACAAAATCTTTGGCAAATCATAGCAACTCTACCCAAATCTTGGGGACTTGTCGGATTGGTTCGAGGCAGGGTTATTGCTCAGAGGCGTTTTCAGTTTGTTTTTCCTTTGGCCAAATCGATTGAGACAGTGATCCGTCGTGGTCCTTGGTCTTACGCTGATCGAATGCTTGTTCTTCAAAAATGGGACTCGTCGATGAATTCCATCAATTTGAACTTCATCCCCTTCTGGATTCAAATCAGAGGCATACCACTTCACTGCCTCAATCTGGGAGTTATTGATAGTATTCCTGTTCTCTCGGTGATACTCTGGAAGTGGATTTTGATGCAACCTCGGCGACAAGGGTCGAGTTCGTGCGAGTCAGGATTAATTGGAACGTTGAAACTCCACTCACTTTCCTGCGAAACTTCCAATTCATTCCAGGAGAAAACACGATACTAAGTTTCTTCTTTCAAAGACTTAGAGGTTTTTGTGAAATCTGTGGCCGACTTACACACGATTCTGGTAACTGTTTAATCCAGAATGGAGGTGGCCCTGAAGATTCAGACGACTTGGATCAAGATGATGGAAATAATGTTCCTCCACCTAATAGCAGAAACGAAAACAGAGGTGTATAGATTCATGAGATCGATGAAGATGGTGAGCCTGTCACAGACATTGAAGTTTACACCGTTTCACTTCCTCGGGTGGAACCAGTCCTTGCTGATGTTGAAGAGGACGAAGAAGACCCAGAAGAAGATGAAGATGAGATGCTCTCCGATATTGATCCACATCATGATGCGTTAGCCCATACTCATTCGGAGGATACGAAAAACACCAATTATGGAAATGGTTGGGAGACAGATGATGATACCCTCTTTGTTTTTGACGACCAATCCCAACGAAAGTGTCGATCTCTAATACCAACTTCGTACAATCCAAACTATGAGACTGGAAGCGGATCGGGAACTCCTTTCTTCGATGATGAACAAGACAGAGCCGCGGTGGGGCCGATACCACCATCGAGTCCATGAGGGATGGATTTTGGAACTGTCAAGGAATAGGACAACCCTTGATAGTTCGACGCCTAAAAGAGATACAACGGATGTATCTCTTGGACGTGTTGTTCTTAATCGAAACAAAACAACAAGATGCTTATATGAAGAACTTAGGAGTCAGTTTGGGATTCAGTAGCATGAGCCTTGTATCTTCTAGAGGTTTAAGTGGGGGTTTAGCTGTTTTCTGGAAAAATTATGTTGATGTACATGTCCTTTCTAATGATGTAAGACTAGTAGAATTATCTATTAAATATAAATATTTTAACTACTACTTGTCTTGCATCTATGGGCATCCTAATCCAAGTGAACGTCACCATCTATGGGAAAAATTACAAAGGTTATCGATACATAGAACTGGTCCTTGGCATATAAGTGGTGATTTCAATGAAATTTTGAACCAAAATGAGAAGAAAGGAGGATGCTCACGCCGACCTGGTAGTTTCCAAAATTTCCATAATATGGTCACTAGCTGTAATATGACAGATATGCTTTCAAAATGAAATCGATTTACCTGGGTAAGTAAACGCAACCAGATCACGATAGAATCATGTCTTGATCATGTTTTTATCAATTCAGATTGGCAAACATCTTATCCAGCATCCGAAACAGAGTTTTTAACCCTTGCCGGATCAGATCATGCTCCTGTCATATCCATAAACGAGGCCAATTTCGATACGATAAGCGCTTCTATAGAGATATTGATTAAACGATAAGCGCTTCTATAGAGATATTGCTGACCAATATCTCTATACGATAAGCGCTTCTATAGAGATAAGTATTTCACTATGGCGGATTATCGTCCTATTAGCCTATGTATAGTTAATTACAAAATCATCTCAAAAATTCTGGTTATGCGACTGAAGAATTGCTTAAGTGCAGTAATTTCTGACTCACAAGCTGCCTTTGTTCCCCGTCGTCATATTTTGGATAACGTACTGGTTGCTCATGAATTACTCCATGCTTTGAAAACGCGAAAAGAATGTCAACAAGGGTATTTAGCCATAAAAACTGATATAAGCAAAGCTTATGATCGAGTTGAATGGAACTTTTTGGAGAAGGTTTTACTACAAATGGGATTTGCTCCAATATGGGTTCAATGGATAATGGCCTGCGTCAGTACTGTTAATTATGAAATATTAATTAACGACAAGGTGACCCTCTCTCGCCCTACTTATTTTTATTCTGTGCTGAAGTCCTTAGCCAACTCATTAATAGAGCCGCGACTAATAATCAGATTCATGGCATGAAAATAACTAGAAACTGTCCCTCAATATCCCACCTCTTTTTTGCTGATGATTCATTATTTTTTTGTCGGACAACAACGTCTGATTGCGAAAATATGGCCTCTATTTTCGAAAAATATGAACAAGCTTCTGGTCAAAAAATTGATTACAATAAGTCATCTTTGATTTTTGGTATGAAAACTCCGGAGTCAAAACGAAGGCAATTACAACATATTTTTGGCATCACGACAGTGGGTGAGGGAGGTAAATACATAGGTTTACCCGAACAATTCGGAAAGGAAAAAAGGGAGACGTTTCAACATATCGTAAAAAGAGTTAAAGAAAGAACAGAGGGTTGGTCAGCAAAATACTTATCCCCGACAGGTAAAGAGATATTGATTAAATCAGTCGCTTTAGCGCTCCCAGTGTATTCGATGAGCTGTTTTCTCCTCCCAAAATCGATTTGCAATGAAATCAATAGTTTACTATCCTCATTTTGGTGGGGCAAAAAAAATGGTAAGCGGAAAATTCCTTGGGTAAGTTGGAGTCGCATGACATTACCAAAAAAAGAAGGTGGTCTAGGATTTCGTGATTTACATAAATTTAACAAGGCGATTCTCGCGAAACAAGCTTGGCGGATTCTTATCAACCCAAATTGTCTGCTAGCGCGACTCTATAAAGGTCTTTATTACCACAAAACATCTTATCTCCAAGCAAAAACAACTGGATATGCATCATATGGCTGGCGTTCAATTCAGAAAGGAAAATCCTTATTACAACAAGGACTTCGAGTTAGAGTAGGAAATGGCAGAGATACAAGAGTATGGGAGGACCCCTGGATTCCCACTATACCTCCTCGACCAGCCCATGGACCGGTTCTGGATAATACATTAACGGTGGCTGACCTTTGGATTGATAATAAACGGGAATGGAACCCCGATATTTTCGAAGGAGTTTTGACACCTGAGGATCAACAAATAGTTTCAACAATGTACTTATCTCATCACGCAGATCATGACTCTTATGAATGGGTCTATAATGTGAATGCTGCATATACAGTTAAATCAGGATATTGGGTGGCTACGCATGTAGGTTTGACTAACGACGATATCATTCAACCTCCACCTGGATCCATGAATCTCAAACAGGAAGTATGGCAATTAAACTTACCTTCCAAACAAAAACATTTTCTATGGAGATGTCTATCTGGAGCGTTAGCCACCAATACTCAGCTCCTATCTCAACAAACTCAAATCAACCCAGTGTGCAACGCTGCGTTTTGCATAATGAAACGACAAACCATTTGTTGTTCACATGTCCTTATGCTCAATCCATCTGGGATGTGCGTACCACTCACTCTGATCATCAAATTACCTTTACAGATACTCTCGAGACCAATATAAACATGTTAATCCAATACTACAAAATCTCTACTGAGATAAAGCACTTACTACCTGTTTGGTTACTATGGAGAATATGGAAATCGAGAAATAACTACCTATTCCAAAAGATTACCCGCAGCCCAGATTCTGAGTTTACAAAAGCACTTACTGAAGTGAGTGAATGGTTGACAGCCATACAATCAAGCGACGTAAGTACTTCGGCAGCCTCTACTTGTTTGCATCACCAACAAACTAGAAGAAATCGTCAAAGTGCCTGGTCTCCACCCCCAACAGGTTGGATTAAATGTAATTTCGATAGCAGTTTCAGACAGGGGCACACTTCTACCGCTACGGGATGGATTTTGCGGGACTCTACTGGGAAGCTTATCCTCGCTGGAGGTTGAAAAATCCGTCCCTCCTTATCAGCCCTGCAAGCAGAAGCCCTTGGGTTCCTAAATGCTCTCCAAGTCATATGGACTCAAGGATTTCGGTGTGTCTGGTTTGAAAATGATTGCCAAGAACTAGTTCATATCATCAATCAGGGGAAAGATCATATCGAATGGGGACGATTCTGTATGATATAAGACATTGGATGAAGCGACTTCCTCTATCTTCTCTAGATCATGTAAAACGCGAAAAAATACTGCAGCAGATGTTCTATGTAGGAAAGCTTATTCTTCTCCCTCCATGTATTCTTCTTATTCTGTACCACCTCCATGGTTGGTCAAATATTTGTATGAACCTTATACAATCTAATAAATACTAAGTTGTTAAAAAAAAAAAAAGAATCTACATATTTAATTTTTTGCCATGTAAATTTTAAAATATATATATCCAAATAAAATTTAAATAACTATAAAGAAATTCAATTAAAAATTTGAATATATTAGGAAAAAGTTTTAATTTTTTTTTTAAAATTAGAAGAATTAAATTAATATAAAAAACTAATTTTATTTTGAAAAAATTAAATCACTAGAGAAAATTAGAAAATTATAAAAATATATTTAGATAGTTCTAATTAAATATTTTGCCATTTAGGTTTAAGAAAAAAACTAAAAATGAAATTTGAAGTAAAATTTAAATTACTATAAAAATAATTTTAAAAATAAATAAATTAAGAGAAGATATACTATTTAAAATATTTCTAAAAATCAGAAAGTTAAATTACTCAAAAAATGAAATATCAAATTTTTAAAGTACTAATAAAATTATAAAAGAACAAAAAACTATTTAGGTAGTTCTTATAATTTTGTGGAGATAAAGTTTACTTATTTTGTAACTTTCAATTTAATTTAAAAACTTATATGATACGGAGGTTATATGTATTTTAAACTCTTTAGTTTTTTTTTTAAATATCTGTTTTCTATACAAAAAATATTACGATATATATGAAAGATTATTTGAAAATTTTGAATTAATCCAAATCTAAGTTAAGTTAATATTCAACTCTATATAAATTTTATTAAACAATACAAATTTTAGAAACAAAAATATTATATTTCACTACTATTTTGTTTTACATTGTCCTTAATAAATCCATCTATTTAAATATTTTCTCATTTTGCTTTAAAGAAACATCTAATAAAAGTTCAATTATTATAAATTATTTTTAAAACAATTTGAATATATTATAAGAAAAGAACTACTCTTTAAAATTTTTATTTTTTTAAAAAAATTCGAAAAATTAAATTACTTTTTTGAAAAATTACAATTTTTTAAAAAATTTTAAAAAATTAGAAAAAGTTGAATTACTCTTTTATAAATTTTTAAAAGATGGAGTAAAGTTTTATTACTTTTAAAGAATAGTTTTTTGAAAATTTTGAATACAATGAGAGAAAAATAATTAATATAAAAAAGATTAAATATTAAAAAAAATTCGAAAAAGTTAAGTTACTCTACATTAATTGATATTTTAAACCATCAATGTATGCTATAAATAAAATACTCGACTAATAGAAACGGATAAACACGCTGGTTTCAACTTTTAATCTCAGCCCTTAATCGATGGTATCTTTAATTATATTAAATCTTGGCCTTTGATCTCATAAACCCGTTACTCGATCTTTAAAAAATTAAATCCTAGCAGTTTATCTTTGGTAGAGATGATATTCGTTGAATCTTAACAGTCCTAGTTTGGAGGAATCGTATATTACTGGATATTATCTATATTAAAATCTTAACATCTCTACATTAATTGATATATTAAATCGTCAATGTATTCTATAGATAAAATACTCGAATTAATTATATTAAAAAATGTTCAAAGTTTCTTTACTTAGAAACATATCTTATTAACTATATTTACCATAACCACTTACCAAAATATTTGTCATTGATTACACGAATTTACCAAATCTCATTAGTTATATATATTTTGTATTCAATTAATTATTATTTTTAAAAGATTTGGAACCGAGATTAATTTATAATCTTGATAATTAAGTAAATCCTACTAATATGTGGAAGTTAAAATATTCTTTAGGTATGATCTGAATTAAATGAGTAAAATAACTGACTTAAATTGATATTCCATTAACCAATTTGAATATTTTTAAACGTGATATCATTTATTTGATTAGATTTTTTTTTTAGGCTAAACCTAAATTGTTCAACACATTTGCCCTCTCTATAAATAAATGCCAACGGTGCTACAATTTTTCTTACGCTTGCATTGTTCATTGTCAACATATATAGTTCCTGTAATTTTTTTTGAATATTTAATTGTGTTATTTTTAAATGCCAGTGGTGAAGACTTTCAATTCTTCTTCATGTCGTTTGTGTTGCAGAAAAATTAGAAACTTAAACAAGAAAATGTTTAATATTTTCATGTTAAGAGATATGGAAAAAGAAACTGCTCAAATCAGCATGATCTTTGATGTAGTTATATAGAAAACTCGGTCTTTTCATAAGAGCATCTCCAATGTATTGCACTATTTTTTACTCTATAATAGAGTAACTCTAAAATAGAGTTGGATTTCTCTCCAATGTATTACTCTATTTTTCACTCTAAAAAGAATATTCTAAGTATATTCTTATTTTCAAGTTTGTTATTAATTGCTAAATAATACACTTTATTTATAGAACTTAGAAATTAACCCACTAATTTTTTTTTCTTTTAAAACTTCTAAAAATTATGAAAAATATTTATAACTAACCATAAAATAACAACACAAAAATATCAAAACAAAATAGAATTAAAATAACAAAAAAAATTTTATTAATATGAAAAACACAATACACCACATAAAAATAACAAAAGAAAATAGATTTAAATTTATTCATCATCATTCGTATATTTTTCCCCTAGGTGATCAATTAACACATTTCGAAGCGAAAAATGAGCGTCTTTATTTTTAATTTGTCTAAATCGAGCAAGAAAGTTTTGAAATCTTCCAGATCCAAATCTTCCGGATCCAAATCTTCGGATTAATAAAAAAGTTCAACTCTAAAATAGAGTGGAAAATAGGATTACTCTATATTTGGAGTAAAAAATAGGTTTACGCTATTTTTGTGTTGAAAATAGAGTGGGATTGGAGCAGATTTTACTCAAAAATCGAATTTGGTGTAGGATATAGAGTGGGGTTGGAGAATTGTAGGTCTCTCGTTGACTAATTTGACTAATTTTATATGAATTTAATCCTACCATCAAATTGGATCTTAACCATTTGAAAATCTTAGATTGTTCTTAAGTTCGTTTTCGAGGTGTATATTCAACTAACATCTAAAGAAGTTGGGCCAGAGACATACCGGGGAGTGTTCATACGATTTGGTTTTATGATAGATTTATGTTTATCGCTTTCTTGATAATCAATTCAAAAATCAGTACATACAATGTACTCTTATCATTTTTTTTTTTTTAGTACATATACATTAACTATAGCAATGTACTTTTATGCTCTAAGATCTATTGGTATTAAATAATATTACTGTTTCTGAATTCTTCTTTATATAATTGTTTTCATGTTTCATAAAGTATATTTTTGCTTCATAATTTCAGCTTTGCAAAAAATTTACAAACATAATATTTATTTCTTTCCACTCTAAATGATCATAATAATGATGCTGTTTTTTGGAAACTTTTAACTATATCGAATATAATAAATTTTAACTTTTAACTATACCAAATATTTGGTTGAACTGTTTAACTATATCGAATATGGCATGACGGGTTTGAATCAACACTAATATACCATAAATATGACTGTAAAATAATATGAGACGGGTTATATGGCAGAGCGAGTTTCTGATATGTACTATTTTGAAAATGAATCATTAATTAGATAACCTCAAACATGTATTTATTACCCTATTATTTGTTATAAAATTAACAATTAAATTTAAACTAAACAATCATAATAATTATCAAACAAACTCAAACAACAACTAAAAATTACAAAAAATATTTAAATTAAACTTAAAAATTACATTTACACATAGTAAAAAATTTATAATAATATTACTAATTAAACTTATAAAAATTTTAAAACAAAACGGGACGGGTTATATGGCAGGATGGATTTGAATTGACACTAATATATCATTAATTCGACGCTACAACACGGATTAAATCCTCATGTTATTAATTTGTTAACACCTCCAATACTAGAATATTAGATATGTCGAATTAGATTCATTTAGTTAAAATTTTGTGAAACAAAAATTGTCCCGCAGTGTACCGCGGGTTAAATCCTAGTTGCATATTATTTTTTGACTTCGTATGATTAATTTGCAGTTTTCAGAGATGGAGAGTAATGGGTTTCTTGCTAAACTAGACCATTACTTGAAATAAATTCCAAAACTAGACCCCTCTTCCCCTTTCTTTCAAAATGCCTTAAAATACTCTTCCCACCTTTTTTCACAAAAATACCTAGCGCAGACTTCTCTTGTGAAATCTGGTGGCTGGGTTTAAAAAACAATAACCCAAAGATTCTCACGTAATAACGAAAACACCATCATCTTTAATAGTTCCCAACCACCATTATCAAACAAAATTGAGCTCTAAATGCTTCAAACAACCGAATTAAGTGATGTTAATGCTCTAAAACTGAGTGAAAAGCTCCATTTTTTGTCGATCTCCTCTCTCATTTCAACCATTTAACTATATATTATCGTTTTCAATATTTACCAACCATATATCTTGCGATTTACTAAGATTTGGGCATAATAACGCTTGGGTTGCTTGGGTATTGGTGGCGTGATCAGTTCTTGGCCGTTTAAGAAGCTAAAAACAAGCTCAAACCGAATCTTGGTAGTTTTTGCTACATTTTCTCCGATTTTCCAGAAGGCAGACTTCATGAGTGAAGTCTCAATAGTCAACTGGGGGTTAGTTTTGCAATTGATTTTTTAGGTCTCAGACTTCACGATGGAATCACGATGAAGTCTGAAGTTCTCCTTTGAAAACAGAAAACGATGTTGAGACTTCACCGTCGAAGTTTGCTTACAAGGGGTATAGTTTTGCAATTCACCGTAAGTTTGACTTTGTACAAAGACTTCTCCTGTGAAGTTTGCGAAAAAGGAGGTTAGTATTAAAATTGACCAGAACGAAGACTTTTCATCGAGACTTCATCTAAGAAGTCCGCATGAAAAAGGGGTTAGTTTTGCATTTGACCAAAATTCTAAAACATTGACTATTGGTAGACTTCTCGAATGAAGTCTACAACAATCGGTAACTCTGGAATTTAAAAAATAATTTTTTTTGTCAATTGCAAAAGTAACCCTTTTTCTACATAGACTTCTCAGACGAAGTATCATGTAAAGTCAACGTGGTCAATTGCAAAACTAGACCCTACTTTATGGGTAGATTTCGCCGAAGAAGTCTCTGAAGGGAAAAAGACTTCATCGTGGAAGTCTAATTACGTAATAGACTTCACAAGCATAGTCCCTTACTAGAGAGACTTCCTAGATGAAGTCTACTGAAAAAGTCAAAACAGTGGTCAATTGCCAAACTAGAGCCCAAACTGGTATAGACTTTTCCGACGAAGACTCCTTGTGTGGGTGAAGTCTGCTAAAAAGTCAATTTCTGGTCAATTGCAAAACTAGACCCCTGCTTTAGACTTCTCGGGCGACATTTTCTTTAGATAGCAAAGCAAAATTCATCCAAGAAGTCTATTAACAGACTTCGCATGTGAAATCTCTAATTATAATTTCAGTAAAAATGCAATTTTAGCTTATTTGTAATTAGTTTTTTTTCTTTTCTTGTCCTAACATGTGTGGTACGTATGGCTTTGATGTTTTAGAAATTTGAACTATTTTAATCGCATAATTATTTTATATATATTTTCTAACTTATTTGGTGTTTAGCTTATAAACTTTAGACTTCATAGAGGATGTCTGTGCGTACACTTCGTTCGAGAAGTCTCTTGCACTATCTTTTTAAAAAATAGATTTGTATTATATATAATTTGTATTTTCGAGATTTTAATTTTTTACATGTGTATTAGTTATTGTTGTTGTTTATGTATGAATTTCACATCTCAATGTCTTATATTCTATCTTAAATCGATTTTATGAATTTCTGATAATTAATTTTCAACAGACTTCACCTTTGAAGTCTACTGTCAAACTAATAGTTTGCATTTGTTTGTTTCAAATTTTCAGATAATGGTTCAAATACCTGCTGTCTATGGAGAATGGGTGATGAGAGACTGTAAGTGGCATTTTGAGGTGGATAATCCCAAAGGAGGGAGAATTTGATTCTTGAGTGATTCTTGTACATATCGTGAACTCATTGAAATGGCACAAGCAGACTATGAGTTGGACAAGAACGACTTCGTCGAGTTAACTTACTTGTTGCCTGATTCATTGTTGTAACTAACGTACATGGATTGTCCTACACCACCTATGCATGTCTCAAATGATAGACATGTGCAGTCCTTGGTTGAGTTATGTAAAACGCATGTTGTACGCCTTTGCGTCTTGAGTCGTTTTGGTATGGCTAGTGGCAATGAGGTTGCTGGTGAAAGTGTTGACGAAGACCTAGAGGACGATGTAGAAGAGTTTGAAGACGAAGATATGGATATATCTAATGGTGGTGAGGGTAACGTCAACGATGATGATGATGATGATGCGGAAGAATCCCATGCTGGTGAGGATGTTAGTGAAAAATGATGATGATGATAATACGTGTCTTGTTGCGGAAGGTGGCTTTTTTGGTGAAGGCGCAAGATCTAACATGACATGGTCAGACGGTATCTATACGATTGAGATTTTTCCTACAAAGGATGCGCTTGTATCCGAGCTGCGGTTGACGATGATAATGTCGAAATTCACGTTCAAAGTGCATAAGTCTACACAAAAGTTGTTTGCAACAATTTGCGGTGTGAGAGGATGCAATTGAGGATTAGAGCGGCTGTGAAAAACGAACCAAAAAGGTTTTGGGTTACCTTAAACAAATAAGATCATACTTGCAATGTGGCGGACCGAATTTCTCTGCGCAAACGTCATGTATATTGCTAAACTGTTTTATGATGAATGGGGAACAATCGATGGACTAACACCGAAGATGATTAGATCTGCAATGAAGAATAAATATGGTATGCGATAAATTATACCACTTCCTAGAGAGCTTTAATATTTGCACAACAATTGGTGAGGGGAATAGCGGAAGATGGATATGAGCAGCTGCCGTCTTATATCTATCGCATCGGGCTAACCAATCCCGGAACCGTCACTGATCTTGTGGTTGATGATCAAAACAGATTCAAATATCTGTTTATGGCTCTTGGAACCTCTATTACCGGTTTTTAGTTTCTAAGAAGAGTTGTGGTGGTGGATGGGTGTCATCTACCTGGGAAGTATGGCTGTGTTATGCTAGTGGCTTGCGGCCATGACGAGAATTTCCAAATATTCCCGTTAGCTTTCACCAAGTTGAGTGGATGTGTAACGACCCCGAACCATCACTACGACTCCAATGGTTAGGACCGTCACATGTTGACATATACTTCGAATGATCCGTCCGAGGTTCTAACACAAAGTCAGCGTCCCTAGCCAAACCATCCTCCGCATAGTCCCTTCC
The DNA here is from genome assembly GCA_004349715.1 of Crucihimalaya himalaica. NCBI lineage: Eukaryota > Viridiplantae > Streptophyta > Magnoliopsida > Brassicales > Brassicaceae > Crucihimalaya > Crucihimalaya himalaica. The sequence continues at coordinate 1,370,552 of SMJT01000085.1, read as the reverse complement.
GGACTAGATATTAGGCTTGCCAACCCTTTACCTAGAACGGAAGTTGTGTCGACCCGGACTAGGTATTATCATTACAATACACCAAATTTTCACAAAACATGCTTTTATTACATATATCAAAATCAGAGTTTTTACAAAACAGTTTTATCGTGTGGACTATGGCCTAATGCCAAATCCACTGCATAATCAAAATACACCCCCATCACTACACTACTAACTATAAGGAGGTTCTACTTACAATATGCAACTTCAAATCTACACTAGCCTTCCTCCGTCCAAACGTCCTTTATTATTTATTTGTAGACAAAATTATAATCATGAATACCCTATTGGTACTCAATGAGCCCGTCCTACTCTACCATTAAACACGACTAAACTACCCCAAAATCCCCAAAATCCCCAAACAAACAACAAGCAATCAACAAGCAATCAAGCAATACAAGCAATAAACACAACAACTAAATAAACTAAAACTACAGTGATGCGATAAAACGCTACCACGATGCATTACAATGCATCCTACTACTCTACTAGAAGAATGCCCTCGCATTCCTTCTATACTCTACGGATGTCGTCACATCCATCCACACACTACACTACACACACACACACACACAATAGGGGCGTGACCCACTATTATCTCACGATGCCTAGCATCGATCTATAGGGAAGACCGTATCTTCCCTATGTCACCATTGGATCCATGGCCGCGCACATCACCGCTTCCCTGCCCTAAATGTATCCATCTTTCATTTCATTCTTTCCTTCATCCCTAGACACACAGTCTACAAGGACGGGATCCATCTTTTGAGCCATCGGGCGCTACTTGACCTTAAGCTTTGCAGGCATTACGGGGAAGACACGCGTGATTGCCTCAATGAGCAGTATATCAGCCGTAACCGTATATACGCTTTCAGGTACGCATCCATGCTACCCTCCCTACGATGTTCTACTTGACCCGTAGAGGATTCAGAGCCTCTACGCTCTCACACACACTCATGCGCTCCAACGCATTCACACTGCTACGGTTCTCACTAACCGTAGCCACACTAGATCTCTAATCTAGGTCACTGGTCCTATAGACCCAAGCGCTTCAACGCTCACACACGGTTCTCATTAACCGTAACTAACTATGCATTTCTATATGCATCTACTAATCACTACTCTAATCTAAATCTAAACTACTCTACTAAACAAGCAATAACTAACTAAAGCAAGCAATCTAATCTACTCAACCAATCAAGCAATCACTAAAGAAAGCAAGCAATTTAATCTACTCTACCAATCAAGCAATCACTAAAGAAAGCAAGCAATCAATCAAATTATACTAAATCTAACTACCCCATGTGCTACTACACATGCTACGGTCACTCACAGTACTAGGCGTGCTACCACGGCAACCTCCTCTCTTCTTCTCTCCTCTCCTCGTCAATCTCCTCGGCAATCGGCTTCCTCCCTCGGCGACGGCTCTTCCTTCCGCGGACGTTCGGCTACGATCACACGGTAAGGTGCAAAGGTACTTTCTCTCTCTAGAACTCCTCTCTCTAGTTTAGAAGTTCTCCCTTTGCAAAATGAGCTCACCCCATGATCCTATTTATAGGCAAAATGGGGTGCATGGAAATCGACATGTGTCTTCCACATGTTGACCCTCGGCCGCCATGTGTCCTTCTGGCCTACACTTGTTGCGAGCTTTGGGCACCAAGTCACTCCATTTCATCACATGTTAAAATTCATAACTTGGGCTCCAAGTCGACCAATCATGAATCGCCACCTTGCCTTGTCCTCCACGGCCACCAATCCGGGCGCGCCACACGCTCTCCGGCCAATTGGGTTCCGACATTCTTCCGTCGGCCAATCCCGTTCATGACATGACATAAATTCTATGTCAAGTCCTCCAATTAATCATTTCTCTCACTTTGACCCCGACATTTATAAATCATCGTCTTTGGTCCTCCATGTCTGTATCGTCGTTCGTACGGTCCACTCGTACGTTCGTACCGCTGATCCGTACGTCCTTGTACGTTCATATCGTTCATTCGTACGTTTGTTCGTACGCTCTTCTTTACGTCCATATGACCCGTTCATATGTCATGTCCGTTCGTAACCTCCGTTCGTACCGCGGATACGTACCACTTGTACGTACCGCTCGTTCGTACCGCTAGATTTGGTACGGGTCGTCACATTCTCCCCCCCTTATTAGAATTCGTCCTCGAATTCTCAGGGTCGCGCTGTTTTCTCCTATCTTCTTGTTCTTTTGCTTCTCCTCTTCTGTTCAAACTCAAGGCTCTTGTCTCAGAACATAGCACGTCGTCTCCTTTATCTCCTCCGTGCCAGTCCAAGACTTCTTCCTTAAGCCTGAACGTCAGAGGTTCTCAAAGTTCCTTCTTCTTCTACCTCCATGGGTTCTTTGTCTTCAAATAATCCTGGATACTCCTCGCTAAATCTCGCTTCGTCTTCCCAAGTAATTTCTACTTGATTTTTTCTTCCCCAGAACACTTGAACTTGCGGAATCTTCCTATTCCTCAGCTCTTTGATTCGTCTCATGCCAATGCGTAATGGCCCTTCTGGATACGTCAGGTTTACCCTTAATTCTTCTATCCTTTCCGGTTCTACTTCATTAGGATTGCGAATATATGCGATAAGGTCTGAAAGTTCTAGTCGATACGCCACTTTGTAGCATAGACACATGAAATACCGGATGTAGAGCTCCCATATCTTCTGGAAGTTCTAGTCGATACGCCACTTCTCCAATTTTTGAACATATGAGATAAGGTCTGATATACCTTACGCCCAACTTTCCCATTCCTCCATGACGATCCTTTCCTTTCTTCATGGAGATCTTCAGATACACCCAATCGCCAACGTTGAAGACTACTTCTCTCCTCATCTGATCCGCGTACTTCTTCTGGCGATTCTGGGCTTTCTTCATACACTCTCTGATGAACTTGATCTTCTCTGTCGTTTCTTCAACTTCTCGCGGTCCTATCTCTCCTCTTTCTCCGAACTCTGTCCAGCACAGCAGTGTGCGACACGGTCTTCCGTAGAGTGCTTCATACGGAGACATTCCTATGCTCGCGTGATAGCTATTGTTGTATGCAAACTCCACGTACGGTAGATGATCTTCCCATGATGCAGACCACTCTAGTACGCACATCCTTAGCATGTCTTCTATCGTCCGGATTGTTCTCTCCGTTTGACCGTCTGTTTCCGGATGAAACGCATTACTCATATGCAGCTCCGTTCCTAACGCTCTCTGCAGATCTCTCCAGAAATTTGCTCTGAACTTCAGATCTCTATCCGATATGACATTCGCTGGTACTCCATGGAGCTTGACTATCTCCTTCACATACTTGTTCGCCAAATACATCGAGTTGTCCGTCGTTTTAACATGTAGAAGATGAGTTACCTTTGTTAGTCGATCTATTATCATCCAGATTTATTCGTTCATCCTCTCTGATGACGTTGGTAAGCCAGTTATGAAGTCCATAGATATAGACTCCCACTTCCACTCCGGTATGGGCAAACTCCTTAGTAAGCCTGCTGGATGTCGATTCTCCGCCTTCACGAGTTGGCATGTCTGACATTGAGACACCCACTTTGCTACTGCCCTCTTCATCCCAGGCCAATGATAATATTGCCTGATGTCTCGATACATCTTGTTACTCCCCGAATGGATACTCAGTATCGAATTGTGCGCCGTCTTCAAAATTTCTTCGCGTAGACTTCCTTCTTTTGGTACAGTGATTCTTCCGTTAAGTAATAGGGTTCCATCATTCGCCATATGGTAACCGCTCGCATTACTTCCTTCTAGAATCCATAGTTCTTCTACAATTTTCTTCAAGTTCTCGTCTTTGACTTGTTCTTCCTTGATCCTCTGAAGTAGACTTGCTTGATTCACCGCTTGAATTCCCAATGGCTCGCTTGGTTCTCCCTCCAATGCTGCTAAACTTATGTTCTTGAATGCTTCTTCTAGTGATTCTAGATCTCTTCTTGCTAATACGTCGACTTTCTTCCGACTTAGTGCGTCTGCTACTATATTCGCCTTGCCTGGATGGTATTGAATCTTCAGGTCGTAGTCTGTGATGAACTCCATCCATCTTCGTTGTCATAGGTTGAGATCCGGTTGGGTAAACAGGTACTTCAGGCTCTTGTGGTCAGTGAACACTTCCACGCTTTCGCCGTATAGGTACGATCTCCAAATCCTCAGTGCGAATACTACTGCTGCCATCTCCAAGTCGTGAGTTGGATAATTCTCCTCATGTTTTCGCAATTGCCACGAGGCATAAGCGATGACCTTTCCTTCTTGCATCAGGACGCAACCTAGTCCTATTCGCGATGCGTCTGCGTACACGGTGTACGGTTCTCCTGGCTTCGGTAGAGTTAACACTGGTGATGACGTCAGTGCTTCCTTCAATTTGACGAACGCTTCTTCCGCTTCTTTACTCCACACGAACGGTACTCTTTTGCCGGTTAATTTCGTCAATGGTTTGGCTATCCTCGAAAATCCTTGTATACATTTTTTACTCCCCGGATGGATACTCAGCATCGAATTGTGCGCCGTCTTCAAAATTTCTTCGCGTAGACTTCTTTCTTTTGGTATAGTGATTCTTCCGTTAAGTAATAGGGTTCCATCATTCGCCATATGGTAACCGCTCGCATTACTTCCTTCTAGAATCCTTAGTTCTTCTACAATTTTCTTCAAGTTCTCGTCTTTGACTTGTTCTTCCTTGATCCTCTGAAGTAGACTTGCTTGATTCACCGCTTGAATTCCCAATGGCTCGCTTGGTTCTCCCTCCAATGCTGCTAAACTTATGTTCTTGAATGCTTCTTCTAGTGATTCTAGATCTCTTCTTGCTAATACGTCGACTTTCTTCCGACTTAGTGCGTCTGCTACTATATTCGCCTTGCCTGGATGGTATTGAATCTTCAGGTCGTAGTCCGTGATGAACTCCATCCATCTTCGTTGTCGTAGGTTGAGATCCGGTTGGGTAAATAGGTACTTCAGGCTCTTGTGGTCAGTGAACACTTCCACGCTTTCGCCGTATAGGTACGATCTCCAAATCCTCAGTGCGAATACTACTGCTGCCATCTCCAAGTCGTGCGTTGGATAATCCTCCTCATGTTTTCGCAATTGCCACGAGGCATAAGCGATGACCTTTCCTTCTTGCATCGAGACGCAACCTAGTCCTATATTCGATGCGTCTGGGTACACGGTGTACGGTTCTCCTGGCTTCGGTAGAGTTAACACTGGCGATGACGTCAGTGCTTCCTTCAATTTGACGAACGCTTCTTCCGCTTCTTTACTCCACACGAACGGTACTCCTTTGCCGGTTAATTTCGTCAATGGTTTGACTATCCTCGAAAATCCTTGTACAAATTTTCGGTAGTAACCTGCCAGTCTTAGAAAACTTCTGACCTCTGTTACTGTTGCTGGACGTGGCCACTCTTGAATTGCTGCAATCTTCTCTGGATCTGTTGAAACTCCTTCTTCCGAGACTCGATGTCCGAGAAATCCGATTTCTCTCTTCTAGAAACTGCATTTGCTTAGTTTCGCGAACAGCTTCTCCTCCTTTAGTCTTGACAACACTCTCGATAAGTGGTCTCGATGCTCTTCTTCACTCCGCGAGTATACTAGTATGTCATCGATAAAGATGATGACAAACTTGTCTAAGTAGTCGTGAAACACTTTGTTCATTAGGCGCATGAATGCCGCTGGTGCGTTAGTATGCCCGAATGACATTACTACAAACTCGTACTGCCCATAGCGTGTTCTAAACGCTGTCTTCATAATATCCGATTCTAGAATGGGGATCTAATGATATCCCGATGCTAAATCGATCTTCGAAAACCAACTTGCTCCACGCAACTGGTCTAACAACTCATCGATCCATGGAAGTGGATACTTGTCTTTGATAGTGATGTTATTGATTCCGCAATAATCAATACACAATCTCATGCTTCCATCCTTCTTCTTCACGAACAACACCGGAGCTCCCCATGGTGATGAACTTGACCGTATGAATCCCTTCTCCATCAAATCCTTCAGTTGTTTCTTCAATTCTGCAAGCTCCGCTGGTGCCATACGGTAAGGTGCCTTTGCTATCGGCTTTGCTCCTGGTTCCAAATTGATCGTGAATGGATTACTCCGAGGTGGAGGTAATCCCTCTAATGGTTTGAAAACTTCTTCGTAATTCTGGACGACTGGAATTTTGTTCAATCTTCGATTCCTTGACTTCTTCTCCTACCATAGTCAGTGAGACTAGGTACGCTTCGCCGTGCTCCAATTCTTTCTCTATCCTCATTGTCGTTGCCATTGCCGCTCTCGTACTAGGACTCACTCCATTGCTGAATCGATAAACTCCGCACTTAAGTCAGCTCTAGGATTTCCCATACCCTTTCTTTTGGAATTCATACGAGAGAAGCTAGGAAGATGGGTTTTTAAAAGGTGAGAAGATGCTATAAGTCTCACAACAAAACATAGCAAGGGAGTTGAATATTTGCTAACTATTCATCAGCATTATGCTGAACAGATGACTGTCAAACGCATAGACGGTTGGCGATTTCACGTGACAGGAGGACATAGAGATTGTATCGTTGATTTCCAACATCGAACATGTGGATGTGGTGTGTATGATGTTGAGAAAATACCTTACTCGCATGCTATTGCTGCTGCTCCTGAGCTTAAAATGGATGTTTCCGCCCTCGTATGCCCGTCATATACAAAGGAATATTTGTATTCGACGTACGCAAGCAACATTTTTCCCAAAATCGTCGATATCAAAGAGCCCGAGTTTGTCAAGGTTTTCCTTCCACTCATCCGGTGTCCTCCTGGAAGGTAGAAGGAGTCAAGGAGGCAAACGTGGCTTGAAATCGCAAGAAAGACTACGCCAAAACCGCGTAAGGCTCATAAGCAATATAGTTGTTCAAAATGCAGGCAATCTGGACATACTCGCGATAACTGTGCAAGTTAAAATCTTTGTTTGTGATTTCATGAATGTATATTTACATGGCTCAGTGCTTTTTTGAGGGGACTGTGTTTTTTATGTTACGTAGAGTTTCAAGGTTGAGGGAAAGCAAAAGTCTGCTCTTGAAGTCTCCCACATAAGTCTTTAACTAGGAGTTAAGGACGCATATGAAGTCTCTAGTAGAGGTTTGTACTTGAAGTCTCCCATAGAAGTCTTCAATTAGGAGTTCAGGACGCAGAGGAAGTCTCCAGTAGAAGTCTCCCATAGAAGTCTTTAACTAGGATATCAGGACGCAGATGAAGTCTCCTGTAGAAGTCTGTACATGAAGTCTCCCATAGAAGTCTTAAACTAGGGGTTCAGTACGCAGCTGAAGCTCTAGTAGAAGTCTACGCTGGAAGTCTCCTAGAGAAGTCTCTAACTTGGTGTTCAGTATGAAGATGAAGTCTCTAGGTGAAGTCTACTCGTAAAGTCTCTAAGAGAAGTCTCTGACTAATTTTTTAGGTTCCCATATGAAATCTCCACGAGAAGTCTACTTCTAAAGTCTTATTTTCAAACTTTTACTTGTATAGTTATGACCAGTTCTTTTTGTGTTTTTGCGGTTTTCTAACTTTGTATTTAATTTAACAAAATCAAGGTTCCAATAATAATAGGAGAAATTATAGATAATTAACATAATAATATTAAGAGAAATTAAAAGTTCCAAAAGATAATTAACATAATAAGAGAAATTAAAGATAATTGAAGGTTCGAAAATATAATTTACATAAACCCCCTCTCTGTTTCATAGAAATTAAAAGGATCAGGTGCTCTTTGATCGTCCAGCAAAAGATACAGACATTTCTCGTGCCTTCTCATTGAAATGGTCCCGATCGGTTATGTAGCCTTGAGCAATGAATTCCACAAACTTATCTCCTTCACCCAATTTTGGCTCAGTCAACTTCTTAACAAGAGCCTCAAATACTGTGGTTATGTTGTTTACGGGGCTACAGTGACCAGGTAGGTGCATATTCAAGAGGATACTCTCGCGATCCACATTAGGGTGGTAGATCGCTGTGTTGAAACAACCTACATTAACCATATGAACTGTCACGATATTTAAGGAATTTCCAATTACATGAAAATGACTTATTCTATTACGAATTGTTCCTATGTGTTTTACTAACTATTAAGCATGCGTGCGTTCCCTAAGTTCCATTTGTGTAACAGGAATATGATCAAAACTTACATGTGGGGGTTTCAGCGGGTACTTTGGTGGATAATGAATAGTCACTTTGAAAACCCCTCCCTCATAAGGGGTGCCAAGAGGGCCAAAGATCATACCCTCCCAATGGAATATGTCATTGGCCATATGTCCTAAAAAAATTTGGTAAGAAATTAGAAGCTTGCATGAACTTTAATATCTGAAAAAATATTGAAATTAAATTTTGGTGAAGCTGTATAGAGATTAACTGCCGTGAAGTGAGGATGTTTATTCTTCAAGAGGTTCCTCAAACCTCTTTTGATGACTCCTGTTGTGTACGACATTTTTTTTATAGATTTCTTTAGATAGCAATAGATGAAATTGAAATTTTTTGCAACTCAGTAATAGTGATTCAAAGAAGTAGGTTGCGTGTTTTGAATGGAGTAATAATGATAAGAAGCAACGTCTCACGAAGGTTTGCTTCGTTTTGCGTGCTTCTTATCGGGAATATTAGCCTTATTTACTGCCAAGCAAAATAGATGTCTATTCTTGAAGTCTAAATGAGGAGCACGAGTTAGAAGCATCAGAAACATAAGATATCCATAAGTTCAATGAGTACTGACAATGAGATAGACAAGTTCAAAAAGAAATGAAAAACACAAGAAAGGAAAAGGAACAGAAAACGTGAAACCCAGAAAACAGAGACTAGTCATAAGAGTCATCAGAGTTAGAGACAGCATAGCGGGACGAAGGGCCGGGTGTGGAGAAGTGGGCATCCGTGGATGACATGCAGCGGCAGCGAGAGACAGCGGCCCATATACTCTGTAAGCTCTCCACGACGTACCTCTGAAAGGTGGCAGTCTCCATCGGCTGATCCGGTGGTGGAGGAAATGAAGGAGCAGGAGAAAAAGTCTGGTGGCGCTGTGAACGGCGGGGCTGACTTCTAGCAAAGTCAGCTGAAGGTGTCAATTCAGCAACGACTGGAGTGGATGGGAGACGGGGTGGAGCACGTACACGCGTGGCCAGTGCAACTGAGAGCAGACTGGGGTCTTGATCGAAATGCAGCTGAGATGGGTCATTGTCAATGTGGGTTAGAGCGCGGTTGGGGAGCTGCACAAAGAGCTCTCCATCTGTCGTAGGGAGACACCAGCGGCGAGTTGGCTTCACCCTACGCATGTGCGACATGTTCTGCTCATCCATGAGGAAACGAGCTGTGACGATCGAGCATGTTGAGGTAGAGATGCCGAAGTGCATGAAGATAGGAGTGAGGAGGTTGCCGACCGACTCGGTCTTTCGCGCAGTGGCGTAGTTGCAACCGGAGAAACGCTTGGTCTTCAGAGAGACCAAATCGTGCGCAAAGAGGGCGCCTATGTTGACCGCGAGGTTCAACTCGGGCCACTCATACCTATCCTCAGGGATGAGGTTGCCAACAGCCTTGTATAATAAGATCAGCTCGGAGATCCTCAGCTTGTTCGGCTCCATCTTGCAGAGTAGAGTGGTGCTCGAAATGCAGACGATGCAACGAAGAGTCGGATGGCGGATGTCAATCTGCGTCGTAGTCTTGGAGTGGTAGGCTCCAAGACCGATGTGTCGCCAAAAAACCTGCACATCCTGAAATTGGGGAGGCAGAGCTACCTGCTGCAGATCGTGGTCAAAACCGTAGATGTCGCAGAGATCAGGGATTGGTAGCCTGTAGCGGATACCTCGAATCAGGAAGGTCAAAGTGCCCTTCAAAGCATTGCGGTGGACCTCGTCTCTGTAGTAGACTCGAGCTGTGGCGAGGAACTGGTGAACGAGGTCAGGGTAAAGATCGTACTGCCGTGAGTACAGAGTCCGCAATCCAATCTTATCGAGCATGTCTGAAAGATCCACGTCGATGCCCAGACGACGCATGGTGTGAGGATCGATGAAGAGTGTAGGTAGGATGACAACGCGCAGCCACTCGTTGTAAAACAAAGTGTCGTAGTCGTCCCACTCCTTAGCTATAGGCCTATAGATGTAGGCCTCGCTCTCGGTCTCCTCCTTAGGCAAACCTGCCCAATCACGTCGCGGGATGATCCTCTTCCCTTCCAACTTAGGCCAGGGAGGCCGAGCAACAGGAACAGGGGCAGAGGGAGATGGTGAACGTCACGGCGCAGCTCTCAGGTCACTAATGTGGACCTCTATGAAGCTCTGAGGACCAGTGTTGTCTGTGAAACCACCCTTCAGGACCCTGTAGCGATCTCTGGTTAGAAAAGCGGTGACGACGTCGGCATGCCAAAACGAGCCACAGAATGCCTCCACCTAATCCTGGAGACTAAACTCGCGGTGTGGAGGATTGGAACCGGAGGCATCGTCCTGTCGTGCCTTCTTGCGGGGAGCCATCTGAGAATAGATCAAGATGAAAACAGATAGCAGATCAGCATGTGTATCGAATAAGTGCAGATATCGACCGATACCAAGGGGGTATCGATCGATACTCGAAACATATTCACAGAGGTTTGTCACTGAGGCATCGCAATTCCAACTCTATCAACCTAAAAACGAATTCCTCATGTTACTCCATCCCTATCATAGCCATTCTATACCTATCATAGCAATTCCATTCCCCTAGAGCTAAAGATGACAGGAAACAGAACAAGAACTTCCACAAAAGAGGAAACCCAAAACGAATCTGTCAACGAGTCTAAGAGGAGGGATTTCGAGTACATTACCTGGCAGATCGAAGGAATGAGCAATGAAATGAAAATGAGGGCAAAACTCCGAGTGGAATAGAGTGTAAAATCGAGTAAAATGATGAAGAAATGGAGAATTGGTGAGAGAGTGGGAAAGAAATGGCGGCGTCGATCGATGGGAGAAGATGAGAGACTGAATAAGAAACCCGAGGGTTTTATAGAAAAACTTACCTGGGTGCTGAGTATCCATCGATACAGTAAGTGGTATCGATCGATGCTCGCAGCGTAACTGCACAATTCTCCTTGGCTTCGGTATCGATCGATGCTCCAAGGGTGTCGATCGATGCTCGTTGTCTGGACCTGGTTCACGTGAAGACACAAAACAAAAACAAAACGAAAGAAATCAAAATAAAAATGTATGTAATGACTCACCAGTGGGTTGCCTCCCACCAAGCGCTTGTTTAATGTCTTTAGCTTGACATGGAGATCAGTCAGGCAGCTTGTGGCTCAGCCAGAGGCACTATGTGGCCATCGAGGATGGTGGCTTTCGCCCAGTAGTGTTTCACCCTTTGTCCATTGAAAGTGAACTCCTTTCTTTCAGCATTCAGTAACACGACCGCGCCATGTGGTCGTACTGCCTTGATTGTGAAAGGACCTGACCAACGAGAACGCAATTTTCCAGGAAACAATTTGAAACGAGAGTTGTACAGAAGTACCTGGTCATTTGTTTCAAAGTGATAGGCTTTGGTCATTTCCTTGTACAGTTTGGAGTTCTCATAGGCGAAGTGTCTGATCTCATCTAATTCATTTAGTTGAACCAATCATTTTTGAGCAGCAGACTTGATTTCGAAATTCATCAATTTGGTAGCCCAGGCTGCTTTGTGCTCGATCTCAACCGGAAGATGACATGCTTTCCCATACAGCAAATGGAATGGTGTGGTGCCAAGTGGCGTCTTGAACGCGGTTCTGTAGGCCCAAAGAGCGTCGTCGAGTTTCAGTGCCCAATCTTTCCGTGTAGTGCCATCTGTCTTCTCCAAAATCTCATGGATCTATCTGTTGGAGACTTCGACTTGTCCGCTAGTCTGAGGATGATAGGGTGATGCGACGCGGTGATGTACGCCGTACATCCTCAGCAGCTTTTCGAAGACCTTGTTGATGAAGTGAGTGCCACCATCACTTATAACAACTCTGGGTACTCCACATCGAGGGAAGATAATGGTCTTGAACAGTTTCAGAACCACAGCAGAATCGTTGGTAGGACTAGCAATTGCTTATACCCACTTAGAGACGTAATCGACGGCGACCAATATGTATATGTTCTGTCGCAATGGAGGAAATGGTCCCATGAAGTCAATGCCCCAGCAATTGAAAACCTACACCTCGAGGATGAAGTTATGTGGCATCTCATGTCGCTTGCTGATCTTTCCTATTCTCTGACATACATCACAATGTGAGATGAAAGCGTGAGCATCTTTGAACAGTGTAGGCCACCAGAAACCAGCTTGCAGGACCTTAGAAACAGTTTTGAATGTGGCGAAATGCCCAACATACTCAGATCCATGGCAATGATACAGAATTTCTGGCACCTCAGTTTCAGTTGTACACCTTCTGTAAATCCCATCAGAACAGTGCTTGTACAGATATGGTTCATCCCAAAAGTAACGTCTGACATCTCTCATAAAATTCTTCTTGGCATACTTCTTGAGATGCTTTGGTTCGTAGTCAGCAGCAAGGTAATTGGCAATGTCGGCATACCAAGGTTCAGCAGGAGCAGTGACAACCAAAGATTCCTCAGTATCAAATTGATCTGCAGACAAGTCAGCTACGGATGGTATCTGGTATCGATTGATACCGAAGGAGTGTCGATCGATGCTCATCTTCTGTAGTGGACGAGTTGAATCAGAGATGTGTCGGCATCTAGTCTCAATGAACTAAATTCTCTCTTCAGGCAAGGAATCGTCAATAGGAACTTCATCACTGATCTTCATACGTGAGAGATGATCAGCAACTCCATTCTCCACTCCTTTCTTATCTCTGATCTCGATGTCGAACCCTTGAAGCAGTAGAACCCATCGACACAAACGAGGTTTCAGGTCCCTATTCTGCAACAGGTACTTAAGAGCAGCATGGTCAGTATACACAATCACCTTACTCCCTATCAGATATGAACAAAATTTCTCAAAAGAGAACACAACAGCAAGCAACTCCTTCTCTGTAGTGCTGTAGTTCTTTTGAGCGTCATCCAGTGTTCTGCTAGCGTAGTATATGACATGAAGCTTCTTGTCTTTCCTCTGCCCTAGAACTGATCTAACTGCAAAATCGCTTGCATCACACATGATCTCAAAAGGGAGGTTCCAATCTGGTGGTTGAACAATAGGAGCAGTAACCAACGCCTTCTTGATCATTTCGAATGCGACGAGACACTCTGGTGTAAAATCGAAGGTGACATCCTTGCAAAGAAGAGCAGTAAGTGGACGAGCTAACTTGGAGAAATCTTGAATGAATCTGTGATAGAACCCGGCGTGACCAAGGAAACTCCGAATGTCTTTCACAGATGTAGGCTGCAGGAGGCTTGTCATGACCTGAATCTTAGCCTTATCAACTTCATTCCCAGCCTTAGAAACCTTGTGTCCCAGAACAATGCCTTCTTGAACCATAAAATGACACTTCTCCCAGTTCAGGACTAGATGTTTCTCTTCGCAGCATTGAAGCACCTTGCATAAGTTGTCCAAGCATCCCTTAAATGAAGACCCATATAGAAAAATCATCCATGAACACCTCCATGAAATCCTCGATCATGTCTGAGAAAATGGACATCATGCATCTCTGAAATGTGGCTGGAGCGTTACACAACCCAAAAGGCATCCTCCTGTAGGCAAACGTGCCGTATGGACAAGTGAACGTCGTCTTCTTCTGATCATCTGGATGTATAGGGATCTGGAAAAAACCTGAGTATCCATCCAGGAAGCAGTAGTATGGGTGACTTGCCAACCTCTCCAACATTTGATCAATGAATGGTAATAGGAAGGGATCTTTCCTTGTTGCTGCATTCAACTTCTTGTAATCGATACACATGCGATGCCCGGTGATTGTTCTCGTCGGAATCAGCTCATATTTCTCATTTCTTACCACTGTGAATCCTCCTTTCTTAGGAACAACATGAACTGGACTGACCCAACTGCTGTGAGAAATGGCATAGATGATTCCTGCTTCCAAGAGTTTCATGATCTCCTTCTTTTCCACTTCCTTCAGATTCGGGTTAAGCCTCCTCTAATGCTCGATCGAAGCTTTTGACTCGTCCTCCAGGTGAATCCGATGCATACACAGATCTGGTGATATACCTGAAATGTCATTAAGAGAATAGCCGAGAGCTTTGCGATACTTGCGCAGCAGTAAGGCGACATCTGCGTTGTTCTAAGAAGAATTGACAATCACAGGATAAGTAGAGTTAGGGCCAAGAAAAGCATACCTCAAGCTAGCTGGGAGTGGCTTAAGATCGAGCTTAGGAGCTCTTTCTTCACTCCAATCGCTCCAGGAATCGGATCTGGCACGCGAGATAACCAGGTCGTCGGGAAGAAAGGGTTGGTATCGATCGATGCTCTCTGTGGTATCGATCGATACTTCAGCATGGTTGTCAAGGATCGTGGCATAAGCAGCAGCAACCTCAGTGGGAACTATTTCTGTCTCAGCTGAGCAAACCAATGCTCTCTCCAAGGGGTTCTCATGGTGTAATCTCATGAAGTACTCATCTGATAATTCACTGAAGGTGTCAATGAAGAAAGTTTGTTCTTCTATGGTTGGTTTCTTCATCATCTTTTCCATGTTGAAGGTCATAATCAGATCACCAATGTTGAGAGATATTCTCCCATTCTTACAGTCGATCAGGGCACCTGCTATGGCTAGAAAAGGTCTGCCTAAAATCAGCGGATCTCTTGGCTCAGCGTCGTACTCTAGGACTATGAAATCAGTTGGAACCAAGCAGTCTCCAATCGTGATTGGAACGTCCTCAAGTAAACCTTTAGGGAATTGGACTGATCGATCAGCAAGGATTAGGGAGATCCTAGTGGGTGTGAAGTCTGTCTTCCCCATTCTCTTAGCTACTGAATACGGCATGATGTTTACACTGGAACCAAGATCGCAAAGGGAGCGTTCGAACCTCTTAGTCAAGATTGTGCAATCCAATAAAAAACTTCCAGGGTCTGGTAATTTCTCTGGAATCTTGTTGAGAAGGATTGCACTGCACTCGTGGGTGATTCTCAATATTCCTTCCTCAAGATTCACATTTCTTGAAACCATCCTCTTGATGTACCTTCTGAAAGCTGGTGAAGTCATGATAGCATCGACGAACGGGAGTTCAACAACCAACTTTTCCAGCATTGCTCTGCATCTAGCCTCTTCTATCTCTTTCTTAGAATTGGCGGGGGGTCGAGGGAAATGTATTTTAGGTACATAGACTATCCCTACCTGTCATGTGGTCTGGTTCTGATCGACCTCTGGACTGGTATCGATCGACACTGGGGGGGTGTCGATCGATGCTTGTGGTTTTGCAATTTGTTCTGCAGAACGTTGAATGGGTATCGTTCGATGTTGAGTGGTATCGATCGATACTGGGTGAGTATCGATCGATACTGGGACAATTCCAAGAATCTCATCGTCATCGTTTCCAGCAAGATCGACGAGCTGCTTATGAGAATAGGTTTTCTTCAACCCTGGAGCGACCTCTCTTCCACTTCTCAAAGTAATGGCATGAACGTGCTCCCTTGGATTCACCGTTTTTCCCGGAAGGAAACCGTCCAGTCTCTTGACTGTTTCTGCAGTCTGAGCAACCTGTGTTTCCAGCTTCTTCTTATGGATGTTCAAAGCTTCCATTTTGCCATTCAGATCAGTGTACAAGGCATCCATCTTTCCATTGAAATCGACAGTCATCTTTTGTTGCCCCTCAAGAATCTGTTCAAGCATAGTTTCAACTTTGCTTTCCTGAGTCTTGGGAGGTGGTGTCTGGTAAGATGAATTACCATAGGTGTGAGTGTATCCACTATTCTAAAATGGTTTCTGAGCATAGGAGTTTGCTCCGAAATTTGCAGACTTGAAATCAGACTTGAATCCTCCCCTCTGAGAGTTGTTAGTGAAACCGCGGTTGTATGACGAATTCTGAAATCCATTACCTCCAATATAATTGACATCCTCTGCTTCACTTTCATCGACGTTCTCTACTTCTTCAGCAAAATGCACTGCCTTCTGCTGCTTGCCCATTAACAGATTTTGAACCGAATCCAGCTTCGCATGTACCTCAGCAATTTCCAACCCATCAACGTTTCCATTCTGCTTCTTCCTCTCAAAATCTGCATTCTTAGTACTGTTGCTAGATGCCAAGTTCTCAATCAGCACATAAGCGTCCTCAGGATATCTCGTGTTCAAATTTCCATTGCTTGCAGCGTCCAAAGCCATCTGATACCTCCAATCGATCCCTCTGAAGAATATACCCAATAACTGAACCTGTGAGAAACCATGGTGAGGGCAATCCCTCTGATAAGACCGAAATCGAACCCAGGAAGCCTTGAATGCCTCAGTTGCTCCCTGAGAGAACTGGGAGATCTTGTTCTTGAGTTCTTCGGATCTCGCGTCATCATAGAAGTTGTTCAGAAATGCATTCTTAGTCTCTTCCCAAGTAGTCAGAGACCCTGGAGGCAACTGCTTCAACCAGTAAGCTGCATCTCCACTAAGAGAATATGGGAAGAGCTAACAGAAGAGGAACTCATTGGGCACTCCATTGTATTTGATACTAGTGACCAAATCTTCGAACCTCTCGATATGATCCATGGGATGCTCATGAGAAAGACCATGAAAAGGGTGCTGGCCTACAAGAGTGTAGTATGCAGGTTTCAGCTCAAAGCCGTTTCTCTGGAAGGTTGGAATATGAATCGCAGACCGATTTGCATAGAACTGATCTGGTCTGTTGTACTCCCCAAGTGTTCTGGCGTGATTAACCAGAGCATTCCCACACACAGCTGGTGGTATAACCTCATTAGCTACCGGTGCAGGGGCAACAACGTTTCCTTCTACATCAATTCTCTGTCCCTACGCGTCACACAAGTGACCTTCCTGATCTCTCAAAACCCCAGCTTCATCACGAGCGAGCACAATCGGATTGTTCATCTCTGCTTGTTTCTTTTGCTTTCTGATCGTGCACTCTAAATCGGCTAGCTCTTTGTTAGATAGATTGGTCAACTGTTTGTTCTTGCTTGTTCTGGTCTCTCGATGTTGCATACACCTGAAACACAGAAATCAAACTGCGTAAGTGACAGAAATTATAACGAGTATCGATCAATACCTAGAGGGTATCGATCGATGCTCAACAACTTAGTCGAAATTCTAAACCGTAATCTAATGGTGAAATTAGAGTCCCCGGCAACGGGGCCAAAATTTGATATGCTCAAATATAATACCCTAAAGTATCTAAGCAGTAGCTGTAGTATTCTAGGGGTCGACCCACAAAGACTCAAGATATTCACTCAATAAATTCCAGAATATGAATTAAGCTAAGCGAAATGAATGTAATCGAAAATAACAAAGCAATTAAAACAAAGTAGTAAATCAGTGGGAAAAATGCTAGGCTTAGGGAAATTTGCAGGCAAATCAGAATTATCAATCAAATCAAATGTCAGGAATGAATTAAGCTCCACTCTTGAACTTGAAACACATATGTAAAGTAAACCAACTGTCGTTGCGAAGACTATCTATGTCTAAACCTAGAATTCCAAATTTCTTTGTAAATTCTATAAATTCAAACAAGCATTAACGGTCAAGTTCAATTGATCACAAAATCCTAAACTAAATTCCTTTGCGAATAGATCTTTTGCTCACCAAACACTAGTTCAGAAAACTAATCACACTTTCGTGCCAATTAATCAACCTAATATCAGATTCTAGTTCGCGAGGCTGTATTCAGCATTAATCCCAAGTCGAGGTGAAAAGCTCTATGGATATTCCCTAACAAGTGATTCAGATATAATAATTCATCAAATACCTTTAAACAACCCTAAACCTAACAGGGAATCTACTCAGACATGGTGAATGAAACAAACATCATGAATAATATAGATATTATAAAGTAAAATAGAGTAAGAATACAAAGAGGGTTCAAGGTTCTTCTCCCAAAACTCAATTGCAAGAATACTCTATCTCCAAAAAGACAAGTCTCGTTTTTGGAGGCTGAAAAACCTAATTATATAGCTAAAAACACGTTTTGGAGTCTATCTCGAAAAATAAGGAAAACTTCTGGTTTATCTTCGGGTCTTGATGCACGTTCTGATTACTGGTATCGACCGATACTGTAAATGGTATCGATCGATACTGTAAATATCGATCGATACTGGGATCTTTAATCGTGTCTTTTCCAAACGATGGTGTTGATCGATGCTGCATAGGTGTCGATCGACACTGAGCTCAATTCCCTGAACTGCTTCAACTCCAGATTGCTTCAAAAGCTTCCAATAATCCAATTTAGCTCCAGATATGCCTACATCCTGAAACGACTTCGAAAGACTCTAAAACTACTAGAAAGACTCAACAAAAGGACTTATATCATGGTTAAAAGTGGGTAAAAACCATGATATATCAAAGATCAATGAGAGGAAAGCGTTAAAACCTAGAGGAATTCGCAGGTAAATCAGAATTGTCAATCAAATAGAATGTCAAGAATATAATAAGCACCGTTCTTGAACTTGAAACACAAATGTAAAATCAACCAACCGTCGCTGCGAAGATTATCTATGTCTAAACCTAGAACTCCAAATTTCTTTGCAAATCCTATGAATTCAAACAAGCATTAATGATCAGGTTCAATTGTTCACAAAATCCTAAACCAAATTTCTTTGCGAATAGATCTTTTCAGGGATTGTGAAGTGTTCGCGATTGCTGTAACTCGTATGCAAGTTAAGCGATCCTGAGTACCCAAGTGAGTCAATCGATTTCTATTCTGAAATCCATTACCTCCAATATAATTGACATCCTCTGCTTCACTTTCATCGACGTTCTCTACTTCTTCAGCAAAATGCACTGCCTTCTGCTGCTTGCCCATTAACAGATTTTGAACCGAATCCAGCTTCGCATGTACCTCAGCAATTTCCAACCCATCAACGTTTCCATTCTGCTTCTTCCTCTCAAAATCTGCATTCTTAGTACTGTTGCTAGATGCCAAGTTCTCAATCAGCACATAAGCGTCCTCAGGATATCTCGTGTTCAAATTTCCATTGCTTGCAGCGTCCAAAGCCATCTGATACCTCCAATCGATCCCTCTGAAGAATATACCCAATAACTGAACCTGTGAGAAACCATGGTGAGGGCAATCCCTCTGATAAGACCGAAATCGAACCCAGGAAGCCTTGAATGCCTCAGTTGCTCCCTGAGAGAACTGGGAGATCTTGTTCTTGAGTTCTTCGGATCTCGCGTCATCATAGAAGTTGTTCAGAAATGCATTCTTAGTCTCTTCCCAAGTAGTCAGAGACCCTGGAGGCAACTGCTTCAACCAGTAAGCTGCATCTCCACTAAGAGAATATGGGAAGAGCTAACAGAAGAGGAACTCATTGGGCACTCCATTGTATTTGATACTAGTGACCAAATCTTCGAACCTCTCGATATGATCCATGGGATGCTCATGAGAAAGACCATGAAAAGGGTGCTGGCCTACAAGAGTGTAGTATGCAGGTTTCAGCTCAAAGCCGTTTCTCTGGAAGGTTGGAATATGAATCGCAGACCGATTTGCATAGAACTGATCTGGTCTGTTGTACTCCCCAAGTGTTCTGGCGTGATTAACCAGAGCATTCCCACACACAGCTGGTGGTATAACCTCATTAGCTACCGGTGCAGGGGCAACAACGTTTCCTTCTACATCAATTCTCTGTCCCTACGCGTCACACAAGTGACCTTCCTGATCTCTCAAAACCCCAGCTTCATCACGAGCGAGCACAATCGGATTGTTCATCTCTGCTTGTTTCTTTTGCTTTCTGATCGTGCACTCTAAATCGGCTAGCTCTTTGTTAGATAGATTGGTCAACTGTTTGTTCTTGCTTGTTCTGGTCTCTCGATGTTGCATACACCTGAAACACAGAAATCAAACTGCGTAAGTGACAGAAATTATAACGAGTATCGATCAATACCTAGAGGGTATCGATCGATGCTCAACAACTTAGTCGAAATTCTAAACCGTAATCTAATGGTGAAATTAGAGTCCCCGGCAACGGGGCCAAAATTTGATATGCTCAAATATAATACCCTAAAGTATCTAAGCAGTAGCTGTAGTATTCTAGGGGTCGACCCACAAAGACTCAAGATATTCACTCAATAAATTCCAGAATATGAATTAAGCTAAGCGAAATGAATGTAATCGAAAATAACAAAGCAATTAAAACAAAGTAGTAAATCAGTGGGAAAAATGCTAGGCTTAGGGAAATTTGCAGGCAAATCAGAATTATCAATCAAATCAAATGTCAGGAATGAATTAAGCTCCACTCTTGAACTTGAAACACATATGTAAAGTAAACCAACTGTCGTTGCGAAGACTATCTATGTCTAAACCTAGAATTCCAAATTTCTTTGTAAATTCTATAAATTCAAACAAGCATTAACGGTCAAGTTCAATTGATCACAAAATCCTAAACTAAATTCCTTTGCGAATAGATCTTTTGCTCACCAAACACTAGTTCAGAAAACTAATCACACTTTCGTGCCAATTAATCAACCTAATATCAGATTCTAGTTCGCGAGGCTGTATTCAGCATTAATCCCAAGTCGAGGTGAAAAGCTCTATGGATATTCCCTAACAAGTGATTCAGATATAATAATTCATCAAATACCTTTAAACAACCCTAAACCTAACAGGGAATCTACTCAGACATGGTGAATGAAACAAACATCATGAATAATATAGATTTTATAAATTAAAATAGAGTAAGAATACAAAGAGGGTTCAAGGTTCTTCTCCCAAAACTCAATTGCAAGAATACTCTATCTCCAAAAAGACAAGTCTCGTTTTTGGAGGCTGAAAAACCTAATTATATAGCTAAAAACACGTTTTGGAGTCTATCTCGAAAAATAAGGAAAACTTCTGGTTTATCTTCGGGTCTTGATGCACGTTCTGATTACTGGTATCGACCGATACTGTAAATGGTATCGATCGATACTGTAAATATCGATCGATACTGGGATCTTTAATCGTGTCTTTTCCAAACGATGGTGTTGATCGATGCTGCATAGGTGTCGATCGACACTGAGCTCAATTCCCTGAACTGCTTCAACTCCAGATTGCTTCAAAAGCTTCCAATAATCCAATTTAGCTCCAGATATGCCTACATCCTGAAACGACTTCGAAAGACTCTAAAACTACTAGAAAGACTCAACAAAAGGACTTATATCATGGTTAAAAGTGGGTAAAAACCATGATATATCAAAGATCAATGAGAGGAAAGCGTTAAAACCTAGAGGAATTCGCAGGTAAATCAGAATTGTCAATCAAATAGAATGTCAAGAATATAATAAGCACCGTTCTTGAACTTGAAACACAAATGTAAAATCAACCAACCGTCGCTGCGAAGATTATCTATGTCTAAACCTAGAACTCCAAATTTCTTTGCAAATCCTATGAATTCAAACAAGCATTAATGATCAGGTTCAATTGTTCACAAAATCCTAAACCAAATTTCTTTGCGAATAGATCTTTTCCTCACCAAACACTAGCTCAGGAAATTAATCACACTTTTGTGCCAATTAATTAACCTAATATCAGATTCTAGGTCACAAAGCTAGAATAAGCAGTATTCACAAGTCTAGGTGAAGAACTCTATAAATTTTCCTAACAATTCAATTTAATCTAACAATTCATCAAATACCTTTGAATAACCCTAAACCTAACAAGGAATCTACTCAGACATGGTGAATGAAACAAAACATCATGAATAAAATAGATTTCATAGAAGTAAAATAGAGTAAAGAATACAAAGAGGGTTCAAGGTTCTTCTCCCAAAACTCTGTTGCAAAATCTCTATCTCCGTGTATGAGTTGTTAATCTAAAAACGGCTGAAAAGCCTAATTATAATGCTAAAACACGCTTTGGACTTAATTGCAAAATAAAAAAATCTTTTGGGCCGACTTCGAACTTGTTACGTTCCTTCCAAATGTTAGTGTCGATCGATACACTGTGGTGTCGGTCGATACTGAGCTTCATATCGGCTCCCGAACTGCTTCAGCTACGAAATGCTCCAGATATTTCAATAGATCCAATTTAGCTCCAATTGTGCCTAATTCCTGAAAAGACTCTAAAAGACTCTAGAAATACTCAAAAGACTCGATAAAAAGGACTTATATCATGGATAAAAGCGAGTAAAAACCATGATATATCAACTCCCCCAGACTTAGTCTTTGCTTGCCCTCAAGCAAACAGGGAACCAAACCAGAGAAAGAGGTTTGAAAACACGGAGATTCACCTGTTCTTGAAGCATTGCAATGACCCTTTTCCCAAGCTTTCCAGATATCACCTAACCAGTTCTAAATCTAACCACCATGTACTTCTCCGTAGACATTCGCAACTCCCCAGATTCCACACATTATCTTACAGCATCATCCATCCAAACCCTCATCGCCAGTTTCATACTACAGCTAATGTTCAAGAACCTTTTAGATTCTTCTTCATACGATATCGTGATAAAAGAACCACCCAAATTACATACTTTTGGTACTGTTTCCTCTCCTCCAGACTTATTTCTTTTTATGTTCTCTTTATTTTGTTTTTAACTTCGCATATACAAATCAAGGTTTAAGACGCGAGTATTGATGGTGTTTGCCACCGAATCTCCGGTTCTACCCTCTCAAAGTATCAAAGGCTTTAGACGAATAATGGGGTCTCGAGAAATGTTTCTACCCCTCGCTTCAAACCTTTGTGTGATTATTCCTTATAATGGGAATATAGGAAATTTTCTTAGCCCTCTACTCGGCGGAAATCATCTCATCTTTTATGCATCTTATTTATTGATATATCATGGTTTTTACCCGTTTTTAGCCATGATATAGGTCTTGTTTTTAGAGTCCTTCTAGTGTTTTTGTAGTCTTTTTGAGTCTTTTCAGGTTTTGGCACGTTTGGAGCATAATTGGAGATATTAGAGCATTCTGGAGTTTGTTTTTGGCATTCGTTTAATAACTTCCCACCGTTGGATTGAGCTCAAATTTGGATACAAGGTAGATCAATGGATTCGCTTTCATTTGGAAGTGGTTTGAGGCCATTCTAACGGTGCGATCAAACGTTATGCCAGTTTTCGTGAAGACAGTCCAATCTGGCGAGCACAGAGTCCTGGTATTGACCGACACCCACCTGGTATCAATCGATACCGACTGCAGGAAAGGAAAACACGTGATTTTACAAGTCTGAAGAGTTTGCAACTTGGCCCAAAGGATCCTATTATTTACAATTAAGCCCAGAACGTGTTTTAGGATTATATTTAGGGTTTTCAGCCACTTTTAGAGGGAGACTTAGCTTTTATCATAATTCTGAATACTTTGAGAGAGATTAGTTCCGGGTTTTGTGGGAGCAAATTCTGAACCCTTGTTTACTCTTGATTTAATTTATGCAATCTATTTTATTCATGATGTTTGTCTCATTAACCATGTCTGAGTAGATTCTTTGTTAGGTTTAGGGTTATTCAAAGGTGCTTCATGAACTGTTAGGTTGATCTGAATTGATATGAGAGATTCAATAGAGTTCTTCATCTAGACTTGTGATTACTTCTTTTTCTAGCTTTTTGATTTAGAATTTTATTTTAGGTTGTTTTATTGGCACGAAATTGTGATTGTTTTTTTGAACTAGTGTTAGATGAGCAAAAGACATATTCGCAAAGAAATTTGGTTTAGGATTTTGTGAACAATTGAACCAGATCATTAATGCTTGTTTGAATTCATATGATTTGCAAAGAAATTTGGAATTCTAGGTTTAGACATAGATAATCTTCGCAGCGACGGTTGGTTGATTTTATATCTGTGTTTCAAGTTCAAGAACATTGTTTAATATCCTCCTGACATTTTATTTGATCTGCAATTCTGATTTACCGGCGAATTTCCCTTGGCCTAGCGTCTTTCCTCCATTGAATTACATAACATTTATATTCTGTTGCTTATTTCCTGCATCACTTTGTTCACTTAGCTTAATTCGAGCCTTAATATCTATTGAGTGAATTCTTGAGTCTTTGTGGTTAGACCCCTAGAATACTACAGCTACTGCTTAGATACTTTAGGGTATTATATTTGAGCATATCATTTATCAACGTGTGTCAAGAGAGAGGTATACCATTACTTTCAAACACATGGGTTCCTTTGTCAGATATGAATGATGAATCAAGCTCTATAAAAACTAACCACAGAGATGAAATGCAAATAATTTGGCTCAGGCTTTCAAAGGATTTTACTTGAGACATGAGAGTCTTCTAGTTGATTGGTCAGTCTTTGGATTTTTCATTAGTCGATCTAGAACTGATTCTGTAACACTGGTTAATCAAAAGCAAGGTGAGAACAATGGATTCAAGAAAAAAATCATAATCTCCAACATGTTTTGACTCAATAAAACAAATTTTTGACTTAAAAATGACTGACTATAAGAAAAACAAACACCATGTCAGCAACTACCTCCCCCAGACTTATACAACACTGTTCCCAGTGTTATCAAGCCCAGAGATGGCAAAAGAAAGCAAAAGAACAGAATGGCTGAATGAAGTGCACAAAGGTTACCTGTGTGTGGTAGTGGGTATCGACTAATACTAACCGGTGTTGACCGATACTATCGAGTATCGACCGATACCAAGAGTATATCGATCGATACAGGGAACTCATTGTCGTGAAACTGATGCCAAAAATTCGTGCCAAGAGAACCAGATGTTAGAACGAAGCACTGTTAGATCACTGGTAAAGAAGTTAAAAGCAACAAGATCTTAATAAAGCCACATGTTCAAGAGAAATAAAGTGCTAACATGAGACACAATAGTTCAAAAGAAAAGAAAAATAAAAAAAAAAAGAACAGGGAAAGAAAAACGTGAAACCACAGGAAACAGAGAGTCTAATCATCTGAATCATCGTCATCAGAGAGATCAAAACGAAAGGAAGGTCCAGGTGCTGATAAACGAGCGTCCGTAGAAGATCTGCAGCTACAATGAGAGACTCAAATACTCTACAAGCTCAACACGACATACCTCTGAAAGGTGGCAGTCTCCATCGGCAACTCCGGAGGGGGAGGAAATGAAGGTGCAGGGGCAGATGTAGACCGGCGCCGCAAGCGGCGAGAGTGACTTCCAGCAAAGTCAGGAGTGGGTGCGTCATCAGCGCTGTCGGAGTAGAGGGAATGCCTGGCGGAGCACGTACACGTGTGGCTAGGGCAACCAAGAGCAAGCTAAGATCTGATCGAATGGGAGGCATCGCCGCCAATAGTGGTAAGTGCTCGGTTGGGGAGCTGCACAAGGAGCTCGCCGTCAGTCGTGGGAAGACACCAACGCCGAGTTGGCTTCAGCCAACGCATGTGCTGTAGATGCTGCTCATCCATGAGGGAGCGAGCTGTGACAATCGAGCACTCTAAAGTGGAGATGCCGAAGTGCTCGAAAATGGGAGTGAGGAGACTGCTGACCGACTTGGTCTTCTGTGCAGTGGCGTAGTTGCATCCAGAGTGCCCTCTAGTGCGTCATGGTGGACCTCATCTTTGTAATAGACACGTGTAGTCGTAAAAACTAGCGGACTAGGTCAGCGTAGAGGTTGTACTGCTGCGTGTGCAAAATCCCAAAGCCAATCTTGTCGAGCATGCCTGAGAGTTCCACATCGATGCCCAGACGACGCATAGTGTGAGGGTCAATGAAATGCGTAAGAACCACAGCGACACGCAACCATTCGTTGTAGAACAGCGTATCATAGTCGTCCCACTCTTCGGCGATAGGCCTGATGCAGGCCTCGATCTCGATCTCCTCTTTAGGCGTACCCGCCCAAGCTCTCCTCGGAATGATCCTATTCCCCTCTAACTTAGGCCAGGGAGGTCTAGCAGCAACAGCGGGTGCGGAGGGAGACGGGGTGCGGTGTGGTGCAGCTTGCAGGTTGCTAGAGTGGACCACAAGAAAGCATTGAGGGTCTGTGTCGTTGGTGAAACCTCCTTTCATGACCCTGTAACGGTCATTGGTGAGACAAGCTGCCACAACGCCGGCGTGCCAAAACGACCCATCGAAAGCCTCCAATGGATCCTGTAGCTTCCTAGTGTCGTGGCCTCTTTTGTGGTGATATCTTTGAACAAAAATAAGCCAGCAACAAGTCATACCAACGTATCTATCTCCTGTACCATGACAGTAAGTAACACAACAGCAACAATCAACTATACACTTCCAGTTCGACACCAAATCAAAAGCACAACCGTTTTCCACATTGTCTGGAATCGAATATCTCAGAAAAACCAACATGCAAATCAAGCACATTTAATCCTATGGAGGGTGTCGAAATGCCTCTAAAACTATCTAGGAAGTGAGAATCATGCAAGAAAGTAAAACATAGGACGCAAAATCGAGTTCCTCAAACCTGTCATTGAATCTATAGATTGAGATTTTGAGTTTCATACCTTGCAGATCGAAAAAATGGATGCTAGAATGACAATGAGGATGAAAATCTGATCGGATTAGGCTTTGGAATTGCTCAAATCGGTGAAGAAATGAGAAAGTTGTGAAAGATTGTGCGAATGGTGTGCGGCGTCGAGCGATGAGGAAGTGAAGAAGAAGAAGAAGAAAAACCCGAGGTTTTATAGAAGGACTTACCTGGGCAACAAGTATCGACCGATACCGTAAGTGGTGTCGATCGATACTTGTGACATGCTAGTACTTCATTTCCCTGGACGTGGTATCGATCGATACTGAATGGCGTCGATTGATACTGCTCATCTGAACTTGATTCACGTGAAGACACAAGACACAAAACCAAAAATTAAAACGAAAGAAAAGACCTATGTACAGACTCACCAGTGGGTTGTCTCCGACCAAGCGCTTGTTTAAAGTCATTATCAACACGATTGCACCATGTGGGCGGACTTCTTTGATTGTGAAGGGACCTTACCAACGAGAACGCAATTTCCTAGGAAAAAAACTGTAAACGAGAGTTATACAAAAGTACCTGGTCATTCGGTTCGAAGTAGCGAGAGAGGATCTTCTTGTCGTGATATGCCTTAAGTCCTTTCCTTGTACAACTTGGAGTTTTCATAGGCGAGGTGTCTGATCTCATCCAGCTTATTCAGTTGAACCAATCGCCTTTGAGCAGCAGACCTAATGTCGAAACTCATCAATTTGGTAGCCCAAGCTGCTTTGTGCTCGATCTCGACTGGAAGGTGCCACGTTTTCCCGTATAGTAAGTGAAATGGTGTGGTTCCAAGTGGTGTCTTGAAAGCGGTCATGTAGGCCCAAAGCGCATCGTTTAGCTTCGTGGCCAAGTCCTTCAGTGTAGTGCCAACTGTCTTCTCTAGAATCTTCTTGATTTGTCTGTTGGAGACCTCAACCTGTGCGCTCATCTGAGGATGATAAGGTGTAGCTACGCGATGATGCACACCATATTTCCTCAGCAGCCTTTCAAAAATCTTGTTGATAAAGTGAGTGCCACCATCACTTATAACGATCCGAGGTACTCCAAATCGAGGAAAGATAATGGTTTTGAACAGCTTTAGAACCACTGAAGAGTCATTAGTAGGACTGGCAATCGCTTCCACCCACTTGGAGACATAATCCATAGCAACCAAGATGTACTTATGCTACCGTGAAGGAGGAAACGGTCCCATAAAATCGATGCACCAATAGTCAAAAATTTGACCTCGAGGATGAAGTTTTGTGGCATCTCATGTCGCTTACTGATCTTCCCTCTCCTCTGGCAGACATCGCAATGTGAGATAAAAGCATGAGCGTCCTTGAACAGCGTAGGCCACCAGAAACATGCTTGAAGAACCTTGGAGACCGTCTTGAAAGTGGCAAAGTGCCCAGCATACTCAGACCCATGACAGTGATACAACACCTCTAGTACCTCAGTCTCGGTGATACATCTTCTGTACATCCCGTCAGAACAGTGCTTGTACAAGTAAGGTTCATCCTAGAAGAACCTTCTGACATCGCGCATAAATTTCTTCCTTTCATATTTCTTGAGATGTTTTGGCTCGTCTTCTACATCAAGATAATTGGCTATGTCGGCATACCATGGTCGAACAGGAGTAGCTACAGCAACTAGAAATTCCTCAGCATAAGAGTCGCCTGTAGCAGAAATAGTTGCGACAGGTAACGGGTATCGACCAACACTAGAAGGGTGTCGATCGATACCAAAGTTCTGGACTTGGGGAGATTTCAGAATCTCGTGAGAGTATCGACCGATACTAGATGGGTGTCGATCGATACTGAAGTTCTGGACTCGCAGAATCTCGACAGGAATGCGTTGAATCTCAGTCTCAATGAAATAAATCTTCTCCTCAGGTAGGGAATCATCAATATGCACGGTTTCATCGATCCTCATTCGCGAGAGGTGGTCTGCAACTCCATTCTCTACACCCTTCTTGTCCTTAATCTCAATATCAAAACCTTGGAGCAAAAGAACCCAACGACATATGCAAGGCTTAAGATCTTTGTTCTGCAGAAGATATTTGAGAGCAGCATGATCAGTGTGAACAGTTACCTTACTCCCGATCAGATAGGAGCGAAATTTCTCAAAAGAGAAAACAACGGCGAGTAACTCTTTCTCTGTAGTATTGTAGTTCTTCTGAGCATCATCTAACGTCCTGCTGGCATAGTATATAACATGGAGCTTTTTGTCCTTCCTCTGACCCAGAACTGACCCAACTGCAAAGTCGCTTGCATCGCACATAATCTCGAAAGGGAGGTTCCAATCTGGTGGTTGAATAATATGAGCACTACCAATGCCTTCTTAATCTGTTCGAATGCGACAAGACATTCAGGTCTGAAATCAAAGGTGATACCCTTACAAAGAAGAGCAGTAAGTGGGCGGGCTAGCTTGGAGAAATCTTTGATGAATCGTCGATAGAACCTGGCATGACCAAGGAAACTTCGAATATCCTTCACAGATGTTGGTTGCTGAAGGCTTGTCATAACCTGAATCTTAGCTTTGTCAACTTCGATCCCAGCCTTAGAAACTTTGTGCCCCAGAACAATGCCCTCATGAACCATAAAATGACACTTCTCCCAGAACAATGGTGTCGATCAATGCCTCATGGCTGTTGTCAAGCATCTTGGCATATCCAGCAGCAACCTCACTTGAATATACCTCCGAGTCAGCTGAACAGACCAGTGCTCTCTCTAGTGGGTTCTCAGGATGTAACCTCATGAAGTATTCGTTAGATATGTCGCTGAAAGTGTCGACGAAGAATGTCTTCCCATCAATGGTTGGCTTTTTCATCTCTTCTCCATGTTGAAGGTCATGATCAAATCACCGATGTTAAGGGATATCTTCCCATTCTTGTAGTAGATTAGAGCTACGGCTGTTGCTAGAAAGGGCCTGCCAAGAATGAGTGGATCCTTTGGCTTTGCGTCGTACTCCAAGACTATGAAATCAGTAAGAACCAAATAGTCTCCGATCGTTATTGGAACGTCTTCGAGTAATCCTTCGGGAAATTGAACTGAGCGATCAGCTAGAAATTAGAGAGATTCTAGTGGGTGTGAAGTCTGTCATTCCCATTCTCTTAGCCACGAAGTATGGCATAAGGTTGACACTGGAGCCGAGATCGCGGAGAGAGCGCTCGAACCTTTCTGTAAAGATCGTATAGCCCAAAACAAAACTTCCAGGGTCTGGTAGCTTTTCTAAAATCTTGTTAAGCAGGATCGCATTGCACTCGTGAGTAATCCTCATCACTCCCTCCACAAGGTTCACATTGCTCGATACCATTCGCTTGATATACCTTCTGAAGGCTGGTGAAGTCATGATAGCATCGACGAAAGGGAGTTCAACTACCAACTTCTCTATCATTGCCCTGCATCTGGCTTCTTCCACTTCCTTCTTAGTGTTGGTAGAAGGCCGAGGGATTCTTCATGTATTCATTGTGGTCTGCTTCTTTTCGACTTCAGGGCGAGTGTCGATCGATACTGGTGGTTGTGCAGCGTCCTCAACAGATCGTTGAACAGGTATCGATCGATGTAGGTTGGTATTGGTAAATACCGGGTGGGTGTCGATCGATACTAGTGTAATTTTAGGAGCTTCATCGTCGTCATTTCCAGCAAGATCGAGGAGCTGCTTTGCAGAATAAGTTTTCTTCACTCCTGGCTAACTTCTTTTCCATTCCTTAGGGTGATAGCATGAACGTGTTACCTTAGATTCACCGTCTTCTCTGGAAGAAAACCATCATGTCTCTAAATTGCTTCTGCCGTCTGGTCAACCTGAGTTTCCAGCTTCTTTTGAGGATTGTTCAGAGCTTCGATTTTTTCCATTCAGATTAGTGTATAGGGCATCCATCTTCCCATTAAAATCAACAGTCATCTTCTGCTGCCCCTCAAGAATCTTTTTAAGCATGGATTCAACCTTGCCCTCCTGAGTCTTGGGTGGTGGAGTCTGGTAAGATGAATTTCGAGAAGTGCGAGTGTATCCGCTGTTCTGAAACGGTTTCTTGGCAAAGGAATGCGCTCTGATACTTGAGGGTTTAAAGTCAGACTTGAATCCTCCTCTTTGAGAGTTGTTAGTGAAACCCTGGTTGTATGACGAATTCTGAAAACCATTACCACCAATGTAGTTAACATCCTCTGCTTCACCTTCTTCTATGTTATCAACTTTTTCAGCAAAGTGTACAACCTTCTGTTGCTTGCCTATCAACAAGTTGTGCACTGAATCCAGCTTCGCGTGTACCTCAGCAATTTGCAATCCATCAATGTTCTCATTCTGCTTCTTCCGCTCGTAGTCAGCATTCTTGGTGTTGTTGCTAGATGCCAAGTTCTCGAGCAGCACATAAGCATCTTCAAAATACCTTGTGTTGAAATTCCCATTGCTTGCAGCATCCAGAGCCATCTGATACCTCCAATCGATCCCTCAGAAGAAAATACCCAACAACTGAACCTGTGTGAAACCATGATGCGAACAATCTCTCTGATAAGATCGAAATCTCACCCAAGCAGCCTTGAATGCCTCTGTTACTCCCTGAGAAAACTGGGAGATCTTGTTCCTGAGCTCTTCGGATCTCGCATCATCAAAAAAGTTTTTCAGGAATGCATTCTTAGTCTCCTCCCAAGTAGTCAGCGAACCAGGAGGTAACTGCTTCAGCCAGTAAGCTGCATCCCCACCAAGAGAGTATGGGAAAAGCTTACAGAAGATGAACTCATTGGGCACTCCATTGTACTTGATACTAGTGACCAAATCCCCGAACCTCTCGATGTGATCCATGGGATGCTCGTGAGAAGGACCATGAAAAGGATGCTGGCCTACGAGAGTGTAGTATGCAGGCTTCAGTTCAAAGTCATTCCTCTGAAAGGTGGGAATATGATATATCATGGTTTTTACCCACTTTCAACCATGACATAAGTCTTTTTATTGAGTCTTTTTAGTAGTTTTAGAGTCTTTCAGAGTCTTTTTAGGATGTAATCACAACTGGAGCTAAATTGGATTTATGGAAGCTTTTGAAGCAAATTGGGTTTGAAGCAGTTCGGAGAACCGAAGCTCAGCATCGATCGACACCTATGCAGTATCGATCGACACCATCATCTGGAAGAAACACGATTAAAGATCTCAGTATCGATCGATACCTTTCACGGTGTCGGTCGATGCCAATAGTCAGAACGCGCATTCTTCAGAAGACCCGAAGAAAAACAGAAGTTTTCCTTATTTTTGCAATGAACTCCAAAGCGTGTTTTAGGTTATAAAACTAGGTTTTTCAGCCTCCAGAGAGAGGAGGAGAGAAGAGATAGATTATTCTTGCAATTGAGTTTTGGGAGCAGGATCTTGAACCCTCTTTGTATTCTTACTCTGTTTTACTTTATGATATCTATTCTATTCATGATGTTTGTTTCATTCAGCATGTCTGAGTAAATTCCTTGATAGGTTTAGGGTTTATTCAAAGGTATTTGATGGATTGTTAAATTGGATAAATTGTTAGGAAAATCTATAGAGTTCTTCGCCTAGACCTGGGATTAATGTTTATTCTAGCGTCGCGAACTAGAATCTGATATTAATTAGTTTAATTGGCACGAAAGTGTGATTGATTGCCTGAACTAGTGTTTGGTGAGCAAAAGACCTATTCGCAAAGAAATTTGGTTTAGAATTTTGTGAACAATTGAACTTGATCGTTAATGTTTGTTTGAATTTATAGAATTTGCAAAGAAATTTGGAATTCTAGGTTTGGACATAGTTAGTCTTCGCAACGACAGTTGGTTTACTTTATATATGTGTTTCAATTTCAAGAACGGTTCTCATTTTATTCCTGACATTTTATTTACCTTAATTCACATCCTAGAATCTATTGAGTGCAAATCTTGAGTCTTTGTGGTTCGACCCCTAGAATACTACAGCTACTCCTTATATACTTTAGGGTATTATATTTGAGCATATCAAATTTTGGCGCCGTTACCGAGGACTCTAATTTCACCATTAGATTTCGGTTTAGAATTTTGACTAAGTTGTCGAGCATCGATCGACACCCTTCAGGTATCGATCGATACTCGTTTTAATTCCTGTTACTTACGCGACTTGATTTTTGTGTTTTAGGTGTATGCAACATCGTGAGACCAGAAGAAGCAAGAACAAGCAGTTGACCGATCTATCTAACAAAGAGCTAGCTGATTTAGAGCGCACGATCAGAAAGCAAAAGAAGCAAGCAAAGATGAACAATCCGATTGTGCTCGCTCGTGATGAAGCAGGAGTTTTGAGAGATCAGGAGGGTCACCTGTGTGACGAGTAAGGATAGAGGCTTGATGCAGAAGGAAACGTTGTTGCCCCAGCACTGGTAGCTAATGAGATTATCCCACCGGCTGTGCGTGGGAATGATGGGAATGCTCTAGCTAATCACGCCAGAACGCTTGGGGAGTACAACATACCTGAACAGTTCTATGCCAATCGGTCTGCGATTCGTATTCCCACCTTTCAGAGAAACGACTTTGAGCTGAAGCCTGCATACTACACTATTGTAGGCCAGCACCCTTTTCATGGTCTTTCTCATGAGCATCCCATGGATTATATCGAGAGGTTCGAAGATTTGGTCACCAGTATCAAGTACAATAGAGTGCCCAATGAGTTCCTCTTCTGTAAGCTCTTCCCCTACTCTCTTGGTGGAGATGTAGCTTACTAGTTGCAGCAGTTACCTCAAGGATCTCTGACAACTTGGGAGGAGACTAAGAATGCATTCCTGAACAACTTCTATGATGATGCGAGATCTGAAGAGCTCAGGAACAAGATCTCCCAGTTTTCTCAGGGAGCAACTGAGGCATTCAAAGCTGCTTGGGTTCGAATTCGGTCTTATCAGAGGGATTGTCCTCACCACGGTTTCTCACAAGTCTAGTTATTGGGTATTTTCTTCAGAGGGATCGATTGGAGGTATCAGATGGCTTTAGACGCTGCAAGCAATGGAAATTTCAACACAAGGTATCCTGAAGATGCTTACATACTGATTGAGAACTTGGCATCTAGAACAGAACCAAGAATGCAGACTACGAGCGAAAGAAGCAGAATGGGAACGTCGATGGACTGCAGATTGCTGAGGTACATGCGAAGTTAGATTCGGTTCACAATCTGTTGATGGGCAAGCAGCATAACGCAGTGCATTTTGTTGAGGAAGTCGAGAACATCGATGAAGAAGAAGTAGAGGATGTCAACTACATTGGTCGTAATGGATTTCAGAATTCGTCATACAACCGCGGTTTCACCAACAACTCTCAGAGAGGAGGATTCAAATCTGACTTTAAGTCCACGAATTTCGGAGCAAACTCCTTTGCTCAGAAACCATTTCAGAATAGTGGATACACTCGCACCTATGGGAATTCATCTTACCAGACACCACCTCCCAAGACTCAGGAAAGCAAGGTTGAAACTATGCTTGAGCAGATTCTTGAAGGGCAGCAAAAGATGACTGTCGATTTCAATGGAAAGATGGATGCTCTGTACACTGACCTGAATGGAAAAATCAAAGCTGTTAACATTCATCAGAAGAAGCTGGAAACTCAGGTTGCCCAGACTGCCTGAAGAGGTAGATATGCGTCTCGATACACCGCTGGTTCCCTTGGACAAGTAGTGTGTTTTATAGATGCATCTTGGCATGCTTTAGAGATGAGAAGCAGACACAGATGGATTATTTCCATAGGTGCGATAAATTCTTCATGTGGGCTTGAAAGGATCTCGCCGCTGTCTGTCCCCTTACAAGCCGAGATAGAAACTCTACTCTGGGCAATATAAACCCTTCTAGAGTTCAAGATAGACAACATTATTTTTGCGACGGATTGTTCATATATTATCACGATGATTGTAACGTTGAGGATTAGCCTACATATGCAGCTCAACTAAGAGATTTTAAGATCTTTAGAGATCTCTTTGTATCTTTTAGTATTGTGTTTGTTCCTCGTAGTGCTAATACCTGAGCTGATTATCTTGCAAAATATGCAAGGGCACGAGGTTTCTGTTTCTCCCATGTAAGTCAGTCGATTCCCAACTGGCTCTCGCTTGACGAGAGCTTCGTTCCATAACTTAATATATGGGGATTTGCCGACAAAAAAAAAAAGAAAAAAAAAACATCTGCTCTAGCTGAATTGATCATCTTTGTTTTCACCTGTAATGTTTTCCATATTTGAGTATGAAGGTTAATATCAATAGCAATGATAATGAAAATAAAATCGCCAAATGATATGGTGATGATGATGAAAACTTGCCTGAATGGTATTGTGAGCGAGAAATTATTGCAGAATTCCTTTAAAACTAACATCAACTCATTCCCAGCTTCGTTTTGTTAATTCTCTTATCATCTCCTCTGCATAAAAATGATGCACTATGGTGATTTAAAACTAAGATAAGGAACCTAAGAATGAGAAGTCGATTTTCCACTCAACTAAGTCAACTTATTGAACAAAAGCCTCTAACAGAAACAGAAGGACTGCTAATGTCTGCAAAACCTGTAATTTCCAATACTCAACAAGCAAAGTCTCTAATTCCTCCAGAAGCTTTACCACCTACTGTCTCTTCTGTAAAACAACAAGAAGACAACGTTTCCGTTAATGAGAAGAACAAGTTGGGCTCACATGATCCAAAACTGCAACAACCGCGGCCCACCAAATCACAAGGGTCACTCCCCCTGCAAATAAAGACAAGAACAAAGCTTTGTCATCAAGCAACAAAGAGAGGAGCGTGAGTTTAGTACGGATGAAATCCCTCTCAGCAATCAATTCCAGCCTCTCACGTGTGAAGATTGAGTCATCTGCTTTAGGGTTTTAGTGAGTCAAAAGTTGTAAAGCCTATATAAGGCAAATGCTTTGTAAGCTGAGAAAGTAATGAAAGATGAAGTTTTATAATCAAAATCACTTAAAGCTCAAATCTTTCATGGTATCAGAGCTATGGATCAAGCCATAGATCCTTACTCTTACCCTGTTTTAAATATCTCAAACTGTGTCACGGTGAAGCTCACACAGAAAAACTACATCCTTTGGAAGACCCAGTTCGAGTCGTTCTTATCAAGACAGAACCTACTTGGTTTTGTAAACGGATCAGTCACAAAGCCAGCACCTTTCATACAAGTTCCAAATATCGATGGCATCACAACTCAAGCCTCATACCCTGACTTTCAAGCTTGGCACAGATCTGATCAAGTAGTTAAAGCTTGGATCTTGGGGTCACTTTCTGAAGACATATTTACTGAGGTCATTGGATCTGAAACATCTCAAGAGGTATGGTTGGCTTTAGCCAAAAGCTTTAATCGTGTTTCTTCTTCTCGTTTATTTGAGTTGCAAAGGAAAATTCAAACGATAGAGAAGCTGGATAGGCCTATGTCTGAATATTTAAAAGAGCTTAAAGGTATCTGTGAGCAAATTTCTTCTATTGGTAGCCCGGTTAGCGAGAAAATGAAGATCTTTGCAGCGTTACATGGCTTGGGCAGAGAATATGAACCTATCAAAACGTCTATTGAGAGCTCCATGGATAACTTTCCTAATCAGACATTTGAAGACATTATACCATGCTTGAATGGCTACTTTGATCGCTTGCTAAGCTACGATGTATCCAGTGCAGTTACACCACACTTGGCTTTCAATGTCTCTCGAATTGAAGTGTTAGGATATCACCAGAATAACTACAGAGGAAGAGGAAATAGTTATGGACGTTTTGGCAGAGGAAGAAGCTCTTTCTCCACCAAAGGAAGGGGATTTTACCAGCAAATATCCTCAGGCAACAACTCTATAAATGCTGACAACAGACCAACCTGCCAAATTTGTGGTAAACTTGGACATGTGGCTCTGAAGTGCTGGCATCGGTTTGATAATAGCTACCAGCATGAAGAACTACCAAGTGCCCTTACTGCTATGCGTATAACGGATGTCACAGACCATGCTAGTAACGAATGGCTTCCTGACACTGGAGCTACAGCCCATATCACAAATTCATCAAAGCATCTGCAACAATCACAACCGTATAGAGGCTCAGATACAGTGATGGTCGGTGATGGGTATTACTTGCCTATTACTCACACTGGCTCTGCAAATCTTCCCTCAACATCAGGTAATTTACCTCTTAAAGATGTGTTGGTCTGTCCTGACATTGCTAAATCCGTGTTGTCTGTATTCAAGCTTACAAGTGATTACCCATGCTCATTTGAATTTGATTGTGACGGTGTCCGTGTGAATGATAAGGAAACAAAGAAAGTGCTGGTCCTGGGAAGCCACCATGATTGACTTTTTCTGCTGGAGAATGCACCATACAAGGCCCACAACTCTTCTAGACAACATTCAGTGAGTGATGATGTTTGGCATGAGAGATTGGATCACCCAAATGCTCAAGTTCTCCAGCTGCTGTCTAAGTCTAAGGCTATCTTAATTAATAAAGTCACTAAAACTATTTGTGAAGCCTGTCAACTAGGAAAAAGTCTTCACTTGCCTTTTGTAGCTTCTTCTTATGTTTCTTCTAAACCTTTGGAAAGGATTCATTGTGACCTTTGGGGTCCTGCACCAGTTATGTCTGTTTAAGGATTTAAATATTATGTCATATTTATTGATCACCACTCAAGGTTTTGTTGGTTTTATCCACTCAAGCTGAAATCTGATTTTTACTCTGTCTTCAAAGGATTCCAAGCTTTACTAGAAAACCAACTTCAGACCAAGATTAAGCTATTTCAGTGCGATGGTGGAGGTGAATTTACTAGTGCACAGTTTCAGAAACATTTGCAGGAGCATGGCATTCAGCAACAGCTCTCATGCCTCTACACGCCTCAGCAAAACGGCTTAGCTGAGAGGAAGCATCGTCACATAACAGAATTAGGCCTTTCCATGCTATACCAAAGCCATGTTCCACACAAATATTGGGTAGAAGCGTTCTATACTGCAAATTTCCTCAGTAATTTTCTTCCTTCTTCAGCTCTTTCAGAGCATTGCAGTCCTTTCCAATCTTTGTTTGGCAAAACTCCGGAGTATACATCATTAAGAGTCTTCGGGTGTGCATGTTATCCAACTCTTAGGGACTATGCTCAGAACAAGTTTGATCCAAGATCGTTGAAATGTGTGTTTCTTGGTTACAATGAGAACTACAAGGGCTATTGTTGCTTATTACCCTCTACCGGGAGAGTGTATATAAGTCGACATGTAATTTTTGATGAGTTTATTTTTCCTTTTGCAACTGCCTCTCCTTCACACAGATTCACAAATATGACTCCTCTGTTTGCAGCTTGGCAAAAGAGTTCTAGTTCTCTTCCAACTACAACAGTTTTTGCTGATAAGGACCAGTCAGCCTCAGAAAATCTCACTACTCAATCTGAAAACATGGTTCAGCAATTTAGCGTCTTCCCACCTGCAATCAGACAATCATCTCATACACCTCCACTCTCATCAACAGCTCCTTCAGAAGCTGCAACACCAGAGACTAGTTCAGAAGCTACAACACCAAAGACTATTTTAGCAGCTCTAACACCTACTCAGATTACAAAAGCGTTGTCTACTGTTAATGGAGAGGTAAGTCCTAAGTGTAAGACCGGCCTTGATCCGCGTTCTATTGGCAGCAGCTTACCATATCCATCACACAGTACATACGCTTCTGGATCAAGTAGCACAAATGCTACCAGTTCTGCTCTTCAAACTCCCTTAGCTTCACCTGTCAAAGCTTCTGATGTTAGTAACCTGCAAGTCTCTTCTACTTCATCAGCAAAGTCTTCACCTGTAAAAATGACACCACAACAACAACAAACCAGATACATCACAAGAGCAAAGGCTGGAATTCTAAAACCGAACCCGAGATATGCATTACATACCAGAAGAGTGTCATATCCTGAGCCTGCTACTGTCACAACTGCTTTAAAGGATCCAGACTGGAATAAAGCCATGGGTGAAGAAATAGAGAACTGTACTGAAGCTCAAACTTGGTCTCTTGTTCCTTACAAACCTGGTATGCACATACTTGGAAGTAAATGGGTTTTTAGAACTAAGTTGAACGCATATGGGTCTCTTGATAAGCTGAAGGCAAGACTTGTTGCAAAAGGATATGACCAAGAAGAAGGAATTGATTATCTTGAGACTTACAGCCCGGTAGTAAATACTTCTACAATAAGATCAGTTCTTCACGTTGCAACAATAATGAATTGGGAAATCAAGCAAATGGATGTTAAAACTGCATTTTTGCATGGTGAGCTTACAGAAACTGTGTTTATGACTCAACCTGCAGGATTTGTGGATCCAAGCAAGCCAAATTATGTTTGTCATCTGCACAAGGCCTTGTATGGACTAAAACAATCGCCAAGGGCATGGTTCAACAAATTCACTACATTTTTGATAGAATTTGGTTTCATCTGTGCACGGTCGGATTCTTCACTTTTTGTCTATACTAATGGCAAAAATGTGATCATGTTACTTTTATACGTTGACGATATGGTTATTACAGGGAATAACTCTATGGTCCTTGATGCTTTGTTAGAAGCTTTGCAAAGTCAGTTCAGGATGAAGGATATGGGTCAACTCCACTATTTTTTGGGAATTCAGGCACACTTTCATTCAGGGGGGCTATTTTTATCACATGAAAAATATTCTGAAGATCTCCTAGCTATTGGAGCTATGAGTAATTGTGCCCCTATCTCCACACCTCTCCCTTTACAACTAGACAAAGTGCCTTCACAGGATCAGCCATTTTCAGACCCAACCTACTTCAGATGTCTTGCTGGAAAATTGCAGTACCTCACTTTGACAAGACCAGACATTCAATATGCTGTTAACTATGTCTGCCAAAAGATGCATGCTCCATCATTGTCTGATTTCAATCTCCTTAAGCGAATACTCAGATATGTTAAAAGTTCTGTCATTATGGGTGTTTCCTTTAGCAATGACACAGATTGCACACTCATGGCTTATAGTGACAGTGATTAGGCAAAAAGATCTACTAGTGGGTTTTGCACATTGTTAGGATCAAACATCATATCTTGGTCCTCCAAAAAGCAACCTACAATCTCCAAGAGTTCCACTGAAGCAGAGTATACAACTTTGTCAGAAACTGCTTCAGAGATCAAATGGCTTTGTTCACTTCTTAAAGAGATGGGTATCCCTCTTCTCACTACTCCAGAACTTTACTGTGACAATTTCTCGACTGTATACTTGACAGCCAATCCTACATTCCATTCCCGAACAAAGAATTTCGATATGGATCATCATTATATCCGTGAGAGAGTTGCTTTGGGAACTTTGGAGGTGAAACACATTCCTTCTATTCTTCAGTTGGCTGATATTTTTACCAAGTCTCTGCCTTATGAAGCATTCAGGTCATTAAGATTCAAACTTGGTGTTGATGTACCACCTACACCAAGTTTGAGGGGGGCTATTGAACAAAAGCCTCTAACAGAAACAGAAGGACTGCTAATATCTGCAAAACCTGCAATTTCCAATACTCAACAAGCAAAGTCTCTAATTCCACCAGAAGCTTTACCACCTACTTTCTTTTCTGTAAAACATCAAGACGACAACGTTTCCGTTAATGAGAAGAACAAGTTGGGCTCACATGATCCAAAACTGCAACAACCGCGGCCCACCAAATCACAACGGTCACTCCCCCCTGCAAATAAAGACAAGAACAAAGTTTTGTCATCAAGCAACAAGGAGAGGAGCGTGAGTTGCAGTACGGATGAAATCCCTCTCAGCAATCAATTACAGGCTCTCACATGTGAAGACTGAGTCATCTGCTTTAGGGTTTTAGTGAGTCAAAAGTTGTAAAGCCTATATAAGGCAAATGCTTTGTAAGCTGAGAAAGTAATGAAAGATGAAGTTTTTATAATCAAAATCACTTAAAGCTCAAATCTTTCACAACTAACCTTCCATATTGAAATTCTTGAATGATCTTCCTGATTGGTCCCTGATCGATCTTCCTCATGGTAACTTGCTATATCCGGTGCTTCAACATTCACAATATGAGAATACTTCTCGTTGACTGGACCGTGTTGAAGCTGTGAAGGTCAAAGGTGAAACTGATGCAACATAACACCCATCATCACGGTATCAAACACTGGAAGGTTCTTACCTTCGGAAGCTCATTGCCACGTCTGATAGATGATATGTGCTCCACCCCACAAGGTCTAAGAACAAAGAAAGTTAAGGTTGCAATAGCCACAACACAGTTCTGAGTCTTTTTTAGCTTAACTCACATTGTAAGATAATTGAAATAGTGAAGTAGTTTGTAGAGATCTAAGAACGAAAGATACGGTCGAAACTTGTATTCACGTAAGCAATACGCCGCTTGAAGCAATGCAAAGCAGAACTGTTCACAAAAGCAGAGGAGATGTACATGAGTTACTATTAGTTAAGTTAAGAGTTATGGACATAACTCATAGATAACTCAAAAATGTTATTAATCATGAACCAAACTAAAAATTTTGAAGTTAAGTTTGAGTTACTATGTGTTATGGTTGATTTACAATTTTGAGTTATGTCCTTTATAAAATTATTAATTCAAAAGGTTATTCAACATCATAAAAAATTGCATGTGTTAGAGTTGAGTTATCAAAAAAAATTCCAACGATTGTGTTTTTGGTTTTGTATTATTCGTTAGTCTGCGAATATACATGGAAAATCATATACTATTATTTGTATACAAGGAAAATCATATCTTATATACTAAAATAGGGTTTGTTTAACCATGTTGACACGTGTTATCCTTCATTTTCACTATTTCTCTATTATACTTTTTGATATTCTCATTTCTAAAATAAATATATATAAATCATTAATTTCTCTTAATTACATATTTAAAATTTATTAATAAAATTTGACAATAACTTAACTCATTAACAGATTTGAAAGAACATCAAACAACATAATTGACTATACTTTTTAACATGTGCCTTTCAATATTCCTCCATTATACCACCTGATATTCTCAATCATAACAAAAACTATATACAAATACAAATAATTTTCATTATATCCTTTTCAATTTCATGATTGTAATTACTTAATTTTATTTTGTATTCCTTCTCTATCAATTTAGGCAATTTTTTTAATAATATTCCTCATTTATTTCTTTCAATGTCATTTAAACACACTATAAATAATAATTGTCACACCCATAATTTAAATTTTTCAACTTACATCATTGTTCATCCTATAAATAATCATTTTCACATCCTCATCCACCATATCTCAAATTCCCTAAATAATATTTTGTTTTGTTTTTATGTTCTTGCACTGGGTTGAAAACCCAATTGAGGCATCATTGTAAGAATCTGATATTATAATTTGTTTTTAGAAACTATATGGTAAATATTTTACATTGTTTTCAATTTTTATTTATCTCTAATGCGTTACAATTTATACTTATTCCTTCTTTAACTCTCATATTTTTAATTTAACATTATATTTGTATTATACAATTTTGATAACTATTACAATGCAAATTTTTTTTTCCTTTTCAGGTTTATTTTCTCTTCTATATTAGTGATTTAGTTAGAGCATAGAACACCTCACAAATCGATTTTTTATAGTGCTATATATATATATATATTTCAATTTATTTTTTCTTTTTAGGTTGATTTCCTCTTCTATAAGTGATGTAGTTGGGAGCATATAATCAATGAAGAATGTAAGATCACTTTTTAATGTAATATATAATTTTTGATTTTTCTAAATTAATTAATGTCTATCCCCTAAAAATTTGAATTATTTTGGGGGTGAATTGCTAAAAATAGACCCAAAATTGAGTTTGAATGCAAAACTAGACCCCAAATTGAAACAAATGCAAAACTAGACCTTTGGGGTATGAAAATTACATTAACCCCCTTATTTGCAAACAAAAAAACAGAAACCGCAATTACAGTTCTAACCTCCGCGCGAAGTAGACTTCTTGAACGAGGTCTCACAGTAGACTTCGTAGACTTCTTGAACGAAGTCTCACAGTAGACTTCGTTCATGACATTCATGAAGTCTGAACCGTAATTAAACTTAGATTTAAATTAGGAAATAATAAAAATATTT
This sequence comes from Crucihimalaya himalaica, assembly GCA_004349715.1. Classification (NCBI taxonomy): domain Eukaryota; kingdom Viridiplantae; phylum Streptophyta; class Magnoliopsida; order Brassicales; family Brassicaceae; genus Crucihimalaya; species Crucihimalaya himalaica. The sequence goes on along the minus strand of SMJT01000085.1, from coordinate 1,328,113 downwards.
TCAATGAATTTTCTTCTAAAGAAAATAAGATTATCTAAATATGAACTTTATAAATTAAAATTTCTGAACTTTAATAAATTTTAAGCATGTAAGGTTGATTATGTTCTAAAATACCATAAACAGTCGCAGACTTCGACCATGAAGTCTGAACCGTAATTAAATGTGAAATTTTAATTAAAAAATAAAAAAATATTTCGATCAAAATTTTTGAAAGATAAATTATTTTAAATCAAATCGAATAGGTTTAAATAAAAAAAATTCATAAAACTAAGCCATTTGATGTAAACCATATGAGGCATATAGGTTAGAGGTTACCAATGTGTAAGAATCCATGCATATATATTTAGGGTTAGACTTAGATTGATATGTTTTGATATAAAATGGCGATCCTTCGTATAGTTGTTAGATTTAGAACATATTATACTATTTTGATGTCAAATGTTAGTATTGTTAACAAAGAGTGAATTAAACGTTCGAAATTTAGAGTTTAGGGCTTACAGACTTCTCGAGTTTCGGGTGAAGTCTCACGGCAGACTTCGCATGTGAAATCTGTAAGATTTTGTTATCGTAGACTTCTTTGTAGAAGTCTGATGAAATTCCAAATGAATCCAAAATTTTGAAATGTTTTCGCAAAAAATTTGGGGGAAAATTTTGGGGGAAAATTTACATTTACTAAACAAGATAAAACTGAAATTGCAATAGTTAATCTGGGTAAAAAAATTAAAAATTTCCATCGCTCTTTTTCTTCTTCGACTTTCGAATCACCAAACGTCGCTGGAAATCTCTAACGCCGACACTCTTTCTCCTCTTTCGCCGTAAGTTATCGATATTCTTTCTCCTCTTTCTCCTCTCTCGTGGAAAACTCTAATCCCATCTTTTATTTGATTCGCAGATCTGGGAATCGCAACCGTCTATTCATATCTTCAAAGCTATTCTGTTTCCGTCTTCGCATATCAGATGAGTAGCAGGCGGTCGGTGAAGAGAGCATTGCTTCTAGATGACGATGAAGATGAAGATGAAGATGAAGATCCAGATGAAGATGAAGATCCCGATGAAGATGAAGAAGAAGAATCAGATGAAACTCACACTTACTAATCCAGACCCTGAGATGCCAATGCAAAATTTTGTCAACCTGGTGAAGGAGTACTTCACCAGGTCGACAAATTTTGCATTGACATGTCAGGGTCTGGGTTAGTAAGTGTGAGTTTCATCTGATTCTTCTTATTCATCTTCATCGGGTTCTTCTTCTTCATATTAGACAACAAAAACACAATATTTATTTTTAATTTCTTTTGAAATGGATTGGAACTTTATTTCTTAAGTTTTATGTTAATTATATTTAATTTCTCTTATTATGTTAATTATCTATCGGAACCTTTGATTTCTTATTATGTTGATTATCTTTAATTTCTCTTATTATGTTAATTATTATTGGAACCTTGATTTGTAAATCAAATACAAAGTTCGAAAACCACAAAAATACAAAAAGAACTGGTCATACAGACAGCGAGAACACCTAGAGACTTCTAAAAGTAGACTTCACGAGTAGTATATACCAAGAGACTTCGTATTCATACAGAACACCCAGTTAGAGACTTCTCCAGTAGACTTCCAGCACAGACTTCCTCTGTATGTTAATTATATTTAATTTCTCTTATTATGTTAATTATCTATCAGAACCTTTGATTTTTTATTAGTTAATTATCTTTAATTTCTCTTATTATGTTAATTATTATTGGAATCTTGATTTGTAAATCAAATACAAAGTTCGAAAACCGCAAAAATACAAAAAGAACTGGTCTCGGAACAGCGGAAACACCTAGAGACTTCCAAAAGTAGACTTCACGAGTAGACTTCACTAAGAGACTTCGTATTAATACAGAACACCTAGTTAGAGACTTCTCCAGTAGATTTCCAGCACAGACTTCCTCTATAGGAAGTGGTATAATCATTTGCATAGAACATAATCAACCTTAATTTTATGAAAGTTTATGAAATTTTAATTTATAAAGTTCATATTTGGATAATCTTATTTTTCTTAAGAAGAAATTGCATTGAGATTATTTTTTATTATTTTCATAATTTAAATTTACGGTTTAATTACGATTCAGACTTCGACCATGAAGTCTGGAAACGTAATTAAATGTGGAATTTTAATAAAAAAATGATAAAAATTATTTCAATCAAAATTTTTGAAAGATAAATTATTTTTAAATCAGATCGAATAGGTTTAAAAAAAAAAATTCATAAAACTGACCATTTGATGTAAACCATGTGAGGCATATAGGTTAGAAGGTTGCCAATGTGTAAGAATCCATGCATATATCTTTAGGGTTAGACTTAGATTGATATGTTTTTGATATAAAATGGCGATCCTTCGTATAGTTGTTAGATTTTGAACATATTATACTATTTTGATGTCAAATGTTAGTATTTGTTAACAAAGAGTGAATTAAACGTTCAAAATTTGAGTTTAGGGCTTACAGACTTCTCGAGTTTCAGGTGAAGTCTCACGGCAGACTTCGCATGTGAAGTCTGTAAGATTTTGTTATCGTATGAAATTCAAATAAATCCAAAACAAAGTGTAATATATTATAATAAACTTATGTTCTTAAACAGAGATTTAGATAGATAAATTCCCTATCTAGGGACAATTGCCCTGTATCTTGCTATCATAGCAAACATCAAGAAGTCGTCTCTCAAATCTTCAACCTCTTCCATCGCTAGGTCGAACAAAATGTCCGATAAGCCTTCTTCAGTTTCCAGCCTAGTGTCATCATCACCACCTGTGGGAATTAGATTTGTATTGTCTAGATCAATTACGATATGTTAAACTGTAGTAATAACACACTTACCCGCGAACTGATTTATCCTCCATAATTTAAGCACCACGATCACCGCTCACCCCCTCCTGTTCCTAAAGCCATTCCAGAAGTTATAAGCGTGTTTCACCGGTTGCCACACACTTTAACATATTGTCCCTATTATGATTAATAAAAGGTGGTTGTAAATTACAATACGGTGAGCTTCGGCATGGGTATTATTATTGTTTGGTTTAAACTTACATGGCATCTTTGATGTGAAACACATCTTTTGAAAATGTACAGCCAAGTGGACTCTCTTGAAGGGGCATGTGTTGCAGAGCATGCCATAGTATCTACATATCATAAGTGTTCTCTTTAGTTAAATAAAGTTACATGCATATAAATTATAGGTTAGAAATTTGCATGCATACCTATAGCACAACGTTCCTTTTGGTTTTGATGTCACGTATTTGGGTCAAACTTAAAAAATCCAAGTAGTGCTCGTCGTTCAAAGGATCGATTTTTAATGATTCCAGTCTTTGTATACTGGGTAGACTGGATTGTAAGTTTGAAATGAGAGTTTGTTGCACGGAATGCCGCGAATCCTGGCTGTACTGCTACATTCTGTATTTCAATCCAGTGTCCTTCATACTTCTCCAATCCAGAGAACGCTGGCACATTGTTCTGGAGTAAATCATCAACTCCATCTCAGTTCCCTGCATAAAAGAAGCATCACCACAGTATTGTATTGTCAGATACATGTGACTGCATGTCTGCATGTAAGTGAATATCTCTTACCGCTTCATTACTAATACGTAGGACCAGTAGGGACCTACATTGAGAACGGAGTAAGAGTAGGCGCGGAGAATCTTGACTTTAAAACACCAATCTGTTTTGCAGCCATTGTCTCTTTCATTTGCTTTGGCTAGAAGGTTGTAAGCATCCATCGGGTTTTTGTTTTTCTTGTTGTGAGTTTTTGTGTTTCTGAGATAAAAGCATTGAAGAAGAAATGAATACGACTATGGAGGTGGAATGATTACTAGGGAAACTGAAAAGATTAATAGATGGGAAACTGAAGAGACGGACGTATCTTATCTCAAGGACGTGACTTTAAAAAAAAAAAAAATTGCAGCGTTTCTGGTTCTTTAATGTTTTGTTTTAAGGGTTACAGACTTCTTCAGTAATGTCTGTATAGACTTCATGAGAAGACTTCACACGCAGACTTCAACGAGCAATCGACTTTCCTCTGTAAAGTCACCGATTTATCTAATTTTGGGGGGAAAAAATTTTGGGGGAAAAAAAAAAACAAAAAATTTACTAAACAATTTACCGCTGTAAATGTACGAAGTCTGTTAGCGAAGTCTCCAAATGAAGTCTGAAAATGACAGACTATAGACTTCATGGCCAGACTTCACATGCAGACTTCTATAAGAGACTTGTTTGGCGAAGGCTGCTACCGACATCCTCTGTAAGTCACCGATTTATCTAATTTTGGGGGGAAAAAAATTTACAGCTGTAACTGTACATTTACCGATTTGGCATAAACAATTTACAGCTGTAAATATATGAAGTCTGTTAGTGAAGTCTCCAAATGAAGTCTGAAAATGACAGACTATAGACTTCACGACCAGACTTCTCACGCAGACTTCTACGAGAGACTTCTTTGACGAAGTCTACAATAGACTTCGTCTGTACGTAACCGATATTACTCTAATTTTTTAAAAATTTAAATAATTTACAGTCTGTCAAGATAGAAATTTCGGAGACTGAAAAAACGTTTAGGTTAAACAAAAGTTACATCTGCTAAAAAAATTAAGAAATCTCCATCGCTCTTTTCCTTCTCCGAAACAGCTAAAGTCACCGGAATTCTCAAAACGCCGCGCGACTCTCTTACTCCTCTCTCTCCTATTTCGCCGTAAGTTATCGATTTTCTTCCTCCCTGCGGGAAACCCCAAACTCTCTCAACGACGACACACTTTCTCAGTAGACTTCAAAGGTGAAGTCTGTTGAAAAATAATTATCAGAAATTCGTAAAATCGATTTAAGATAGAATATAAGACATTGAGATGTGAAATTCATACATAAACAACAACAATAACTAATCAACATGTAAAAAAATTTAAATCTCGAAAATGCATATTATATATGATACAAATCCATTTTTTTAAAAGATAGTGCAAGAGACTTCTTGAACGAAGTCTACGCACAGACATCCTCTGTGAAGTCTAAATTTATAACCTAAACACCCAATAAGTTCAGAAAAATATATAAAAAATTATGCGATTAAAATAATTCAAATTTCTAAAACATCAAAAGCCATACGTAACAAACATGTTAGGACAAGAAAAAAAAAAACTAATTACAATAGGCTAAAATTGCATTTTTACTGAAATTATCATTAGAGACTTCACAGGCGAAGTCTCTTAGTAGACTTATTTGATGAAGTCTGCTCTGCTATCGGAAGCATACTTCGCTTCGTGAAGTCTAAATTTATAACCTAAACACCTAATAAGTTCAGAAAAAAATAAAAAAAATAATTATGCGATTAAAATAGTTCAAATTTCTAAAACATCAAAAGCCATAGGTAACACACATGTTAGGCAAAGAAAAAAAAAACTAATTACAAATAGGCTAAAATTGCATTTTACTAAAATTATCATTAGAGACTTCACAGACGAAGTCTCTTAGTAGACTTCTTGATGAAGTCTGCTTTGCTATCTGAAGCAGACTTCGCCCGTGAAGTCTGAAGCACGGGTCTAATTTGCAATTGACCAGATTTTGACTTTTTAAGCAAATTTCACATGCGAAGTCTGCTACACAAGGAGACTTCGTCAGAGAAGTCTATAACAAATTGGGGTCTAGTTTTGCAATTGACCACAGTTTTGACTTTTTTAGTAGACTTCATCTAGGAAGTCTTTTTGGTATAGACTTCATCTAGGAAGTCTATTACGTAATTACACTTCCTCGATGAAGTCTTTTTGCCTTCAGAGACTTTTCGGCGAAGTCTACCCATAAAGTAGGGTATAGTTTTGCAATTGACCAGAGTTTGACTTTTACATGAGACTTCGTCTGAGAAGTCTATTTAGAAAAAGGGTTACTTTTGCAATTGACCAAAAAAATTTATTTTTAAATTCCAGAATTACCGATGGTTGTAGACTTCATACGAGAAGTCTACCAATAGTCAATGTTTCGGAATTTTGGTCAAATGCAAAACTAACCCCTTTTTCACGCTGACTTCTCAGATGAAGTCTCGATAAAAAGTCTTCGTTCCGGTCAATTGCAAAACTAACCGCTTTTTTCGCAGACTTCACAGAAGAACTCTTTGTACAAAGTCAGACTTAACGGTCAATTGCAAAACTAGACCCTCTGCTAACCAGACTTCGACGGTGAAGTCTAAACACCGTTTTTTGTTTTCAAAGGAGAACTTCAGACTTCATCGTGGTTCAATCGTGAAGTCTGAGACCAAAAAGTCAATTGCAAACTAACCCCCAGTTGACTATTGAGACTTCACCCATGAAGTCTGCCTTCTGGAAAATCGGAGAAAATGAAGCAAAAATTACCAAGATTCGGTTTGAGCTTGTGTTTAGCTTCTTAAACGGCCAAGACTGATCACGCCAACAATACCCAAGCAACCCAAGCGTTATTATGCTCGAATCTTAGTAAATCGCAAGATATATGGATGGTAAATATTGAAAACGATATTATAGAGTTAAATGGTTGAAATGAGAGAGGAGATCGACAAAAATGGAGCTTTTAACTCAGTTTTAAAGCATTAACATCACTTAATTCGGCTGTTTGAAGCATTGAGAGCTCAATTTTGTTTGGTAAGTGTGGTTGGGAACTATTGAAGACAATGGCATTTTCGTTATTACGTGAGAATCTTTGGGTTATTGTTTTCCAAACCCAGCTACCAGACTTCACAGGAGAAGTCTGCGCTAGGTATTTTTGTGAAAAAAGAAGCTGGGAAGGGTATTTTAAGGCATTTTGAAAAGAAAAGGAAGAGGGGTCTAGTTTTGGAATTGACTTCAAATAAGGGTCTAGTTTAGCAAGAAGCTCTTATTTTGGTATGTCTTATTTAATTTCATTAATTAAATATCTTTTAGCCATATTGGAGATGTTAACTTTTTTCTTTGTTACATTGTAGAATCTCTATTTTTCTATTTTGTGCTTCCAATGTAATGTGAAGATCAAGATATAACTTTTTATTAGACGATCCATATGAGTCTTTCCACTTTTTATAAAATGACTCAACCAAAATTTAGAGTAAAATAATTATTTATTTAGTTATGTTAATTTTCATCACAATTTCATCAAATCAAATGTACGAGGATGAGGCAATACGATTGCATTTTTTTCCTCTTTCAAAATTAACCGTAAGAAAAATGTTTGAAATTACAGTCATTTGTAATCATCTAAATTGCATATTTGGATTAGATACATGTAAGTATTATTCCAAACCTAACAATATTTTGTTTCTTTTAAATTCTGAATCAAAATTCTTAAGTTTTGTTTTCCAAAATACCGCAAAAATAAGAACTACTTTTAAATATTTTGAAATGAGCCATAAATCAGTTGTACAAATAGAACCCTAATTTACCTTTTGATATTCTCATTCCTAAAACTCATTAAAGGGTTTGCTTCATGAAAAGTTGACACGTGACACTTTTCCTTCTAGTATGTATTTTTTAAAAACTTTGCAATAGATAATAAATTGAAAAAAAACTATATATCATAATCTTATATAATAAAGAAGAGTTTCTCTTATATATAAGTGATGTAGTATGAAGTATAAAGACAATGAAAAATTTATTATCATTTCTTTAATGTAATATATATATATATATATATATATTACTTTGTCTAAACTGATTGATGTTTAGTCCCAACGAATTAGAGTTTTTTTTTTTGCTATGTCTTACCTAATTTCATAAACTAAATATCTTTGAACCATATTTGTTAGTGACGTTGATACTAATGCCGCAATAGATACAAAATTAAACTATCATGATTTTTCATATTGCACATGTTAGTTATTTTCCTTTCTTACTTTGTTGAATTTCTATTTTTCCAATCTTATGATTTCAATATAATGTGAAAATCAAGGTATGACTTCTTTATTGAACAATCAATATGAGTTTTTCCATTTTTTTAAAATGACTCAACAAAAATTTAGAAAAATGATAAATTTATTTATATTAAATTTCATTATCATAATTTCATCAAATCTATTTTATATGTGTTAGTTAATTTTTGAAATATATAATAAGTTGTAATATCTTTATGAAATATTGATAGAATATAATTATTAGAAGACGACCACAACGTACAAAAACTATTAAACCATATGATTGTTAATTAACTGAATAATAATGTGACTAACATTATTTACTTTAATTTAGGGTGAAAATAGAAACAATGTTGTAAATTCAATATTAATTTTTTTGAAATAAGTAGAATATGAAAACGGCAGCTGCATAAATCAATTATTTTAATATATATTTAATTATATAGTGTTGCATAATTTATTATATTAATTACGTGAGAGGTATCCTAATACTATTATAAATAATAGTTTTTTGAAGGACAGGTACAGTTGATGACATGTAAATCATATACTATTATGAATAAGGCACTGTCATATACTATTATCTATCACGTGTCCATACATGGCAAATCATATAATATTATGAACAAATGTTTTATTTTAATTAAATATTATAAATAAATTAATGCTAAGCATTGATCCTAAACAATTTGCTCAAATATGCCATGAAATGTACATTGTTAGTTTTTCATTTTCTTATTATTATGTCACAAGTTTTTAAATAATAGTATCATTTAATTTTATTTATTTATTTATTAAATTTGTAAAGAAAAAAGTTATAAATGTTTTTCACATTATAACAAAAAGCCACCATAAACCAAATTGTAAGTTTACATTTTGCAAAATTCTACATATTGCATCAAGCTTACAGGAGAAGGAGACAAACTCAGCATCAAAATCTAATTCATAGTACATACAAATGCATAAGAACAATAAGATCTCAGCTCTGCTCTAAACATATTGTGATAGCACATTAAAGTGAAGAAACGTAAAATAGAACTGTTCCTAAATCACCTGCTTATGTCCTCTTGAACCAAGGTGTGGTGTCGCAGAAGTTATAAAATACATAGGCTTGTGGACTCTGGTGCCACACATCACATAACGTCTAATCTCAACAACTTGTCTCTTCACCAAACATACAACGGTGGAGATGATGTGTTCCTTGTTGATGGCTCCAATCTTGCCATCTCAAACACTGGTTCCAAATTTCTACCCTCATCTACACGACCATTGAGTTTGGATAATATACTTTGTGTCCCACATATAAGAAAGAATCTTATCTTGGTATATCGATTGTGCAATACTAACGATGTCTCCATTAAAATCTTTCATACGTCTTTTAAGGTGAAAGATCTCACTTCGGGGGTCCCCTTACTCCAAAGCAAAACTAGGAATGAATTGTACGAGTGGTTGGTGTATAGTTCTCAAGCGATAGCCTTACTCTGCCTCCGAAGCCAACTCTTCATTCATGGCACTCAAGATTGGGTTACCCTTCCTCCTATGTTTTAAACTCCATTTTTTCAGCTTTTTAAATTTCGTTCTCGTCTCAAAACACAAAACTTTTATCTTGTTTGGATTGTTTTCTTAATAAGAGTCATAAACTCCCGTTTTCTAATTCCTCGATTACATCTTCTCAGCCTCTTGAATACATTTATACTGATGTTTGGTCTTCACCCATTTTATCTATCGATAATTTCAAATATTATGTTGTTTTTATCGATCATTATACACGGTGTACTCGGCTATTTCCATTGAAAAAAGAAATCCGATGTCAAAACTACTTTTATGGCTTTAAAGCACTTGCTGAAAATCATTTTCAAACACGTATTGGGACTTTATTCTCGGAGAATGGTGGGGAATTTGTGGCTTGAGAAGAGTTTCTCGCGAACAATGGCATCTCTCATCTCACTTCACCGCCTCATACACCGGAGCATAATGGTTTATCGGAGAGAATACATAGGCATATAGATGAAACGGACCTCACTCTCTTATCCAAGGCGTATATTCCCAAAAGCTATTGGCCGTATGCATTTGCAACGCATGTCTATCTTATCAATAGACTTACAACACCAGGTCTTGATATGTGCTCACAGTATGCGAAACTTTTTAATCAGCCGCCTAATTATGAGAAGCTTCACATCTTTGGGTGTTTATGCTTTATGTGGCCCAGACCTTACGCAACACACAAGCTAGATGATTGTTCATTGCGATGTGTTTTTCATTGGGCATGCAACGACACAAAGTGACTATTATTGCTTCCATACGCCGACTAGGGGTGGCTATAAAAACTATAACCCAAAAAACCAAACCAAAATAAGTGGTTTGGTTTAGTTATAGTTTTACCTAATAATCCATTTGGTTATCATATTTAAAAGCCGTGGTTTTGTCTTTGGTTTGGTTAAAAACCGTAAAACCGAATGGTTTTTTCAGTTTTCAATTGAAATTATTTGTATTAAATTATGTTTATATTTATCCTTATAGAGATTTATATATATCTTCTCTGATTTAGTTATCTTAAATCTAAACGCGAAATCTATAAAAACAATTAAAATAAATCCTAAACTTCTAATAACGCAAACAAAAGAGTTTATGCATTCTTTACACGAAGGTACATAGTTATGATTTTTACGGTATCAAACTACATTATTAAATTTTAAGAATTTAGATATTTAAAAAGGAACAGTTTTGAATATTCTTTTTATGGTTTAATGATCAGAACAATCGTGGCTGATAACGAGTGACGATGATATGAGTTCTTTTTCTTAGTTTCTAATTTTTATAGTTTTTCTAAGTTTTTTCATATCTTCTATCTTTTTATGGTTTATTGACTTTTATATTTAAGATTAGATTCCATTTTTTGAGATAAGTTATTTTAGTTAGATGACTCTGGTTTATTATAAAAAAATGAGGATTTGGTAAAAGCATGAGCAAAACCAAAAAAAAACAGAACCAAACCAAACCGATCGAAATATCACACGGTTTTTTATGTGATTTTATTTCTATGAAACTGAAAAACCGTAAACCGAAAGAAACTGAACCGAAACCAAACTGAACCACGAATGGTTTTCGTATGGTTTCAGTTTTCATAAAACAAGAAAACCGAAAAAAACCAAACCAAAACAAAACTGAAAAACCGAACGCTCACCCCTAATTTGGTATAAGCATGAGAAAAACAAAAAAAAAATGGAACCAAACTGAAACCAAACCGAACCAAAGATCATATGGTTTATTATATGGTTTTATTTTTTATGAAAACAAAAAGCTATAAACCAAAAAAACCCAAACCGAACCAAATATCATACGGTATTTTGTATGGTTTTATTTTCTATAAAAACAAAAAGCTATGAAGCGAAGATTACGCTTTGGTGCGAGGGAAATTCCTCGGTTTAGAACCGGAGATTACGCCTACGAGAAAGACCACCGGAAATAAACCTTACACAAGGAAAAACATCACGATTCGATAGAATCAATAAAACACGGGACGATACACATTGACGATTGGATGAATCTGTTAAATTTAGGCATGGGCATTTGTGTATTCGATTTAGATTTTGGTTAGTTCTTTCGGGTTCGGGTCTTTCGGTACTAGAGGTCAAGGATCCATTCGAGTATTTTAAAAATTCGGGTCGGATTCGGTTCGGTACCTCTCGGGTTTGGATCTTCACATGGAAACCCGAAAAACATCCAATTTTTTTTGTTCCAGTTCGGTTCGAATATTATTTATCCGAACGTACCCGAAACTACTCAAAAGTACCCAAATTATCCGAAAACCCAGAGTAGTTATTATCTGAATCTATCCAAACTACTCGAAAATATCCAAAATACCCAAAAAAACAGAGTATTTCTTATCTGAATCAACCAAACTACTCGATATTATCCAAATAACTGAAAATTCTGAGTATTTTTTATCCGAATCTACTCAAAATACTCGAAAAATACCTGTAATACCCAAAACTTTTAATATATATATATATATATACACATATATATAGATCTAGATTCTCTATGTATGTCTATTTCACAAATCATACTAATAAATTATTTATATATAATTTATTTCGGTAAGTTTGGATACCCGTTCAGGTTTGGATTCGGATTCGGGTTTTCGGGTTGTGAGATTTAGAACCCGTTCGGGTATTTTAACATTTTGGATTCGGATTCGGGTTCGGGTTAGATTTTTCGGTTTGGATCCCGGGATCTGGGTATTATGCCCATGCTTAGTTAAATCTATCGGTGAAATCAGGTTTAAATGATAAGCTACCCAAGTTGAGCTAGAAGCGGAAACGATAGCAAAGACTGAATCTGGGATCGCCGGATGAAAAACTTGAATTACCACCGCCACGATATGGCAAAGAGAGTAGATCAGAGATTTTTTATATGTCATTATTTACCATTAAAAACTAAAAACAATTTAGAAATTAAGGAAATCAATTGCAAAAATTATAGTGGCCGACAGTGACCGACATCGAAAAGATCGACGCCGGCCCAAAATGATGGAGTTTTGAAAGACTGGCTTTGATAAAAGGAATTTTGAGAGAGAACCGATGGAAGAGACGACAGTTATTTATGGACTTGTCTTTACCAATTAAAGAAGACAGTATTGAATGTCATTTAGTTTTACACTATTGTGTAATATTGTAGATAATAAATACAATATACAACATACATTAAAAAAAAATGAGTACTGAGGTATTGACACGATCCTCCTAAGGATTTTTCACTTTCAAAATTGGTAGATGAATATTCCTTTGGACGATGGACGATGAAGCCTCAACGAACAAGGATGGTGGAGCGAATGTTGCACAAGAGTTGCGAAAAAGCTCTTGATTTACATGTCCCTTGGATATGACGCACCAAGTCGGACTGATCCCCTGGATATGACTCACCAAGATGGATCGATTTTGTGATTGTTGGATATTACACACCAAGCAATCGATTGTGTTCACAAGGAACAAAAGAGAATGACTCTCAAAAGAAGTTTTATAAAAAAAAGTTGTGTTTTTTCTCCAATGAAGATTACATGAATATAAAAGGAAAGAAAACTTGAAAGAAAACTTAAAAGAAAATATAGAAATTTAATTTTCTTGAAAACTAAAAGAAATAAAGATAGATAGTTTAATGAGAATTCAACTCTTGATGTTTCCACTCCCTCCAAAATGACTTTTGGCCTCCATTTTCGTCATCCTCTTTAGCAACAAAAATGAGACATTTAATTGGGGCTTTCTTGGAGTTGAATAAGGTTCAATTTGGGCTGGACTTGATAGACTTATTCCCCAAAAGAATTCAGGATACTCTCATTGTCCAAAAGCTCTTCAATCAGCTTGTTAAGTGCCTCCTTGATCTTTTTGGCCTTAGCTCTTGTCACTTGTCCAACGGGTACAAGCAATGCATCCTCTTGGTCGTTCTTACTTCTCATGATATTCGTATCATCTGCCTCCTCTTGAAAAGGATTTGACCTCAAATCAGATTCACCTACATCAAAAGGAGTCAATTCAGCAACATTGAAAGAATTACTCATATTATACTCTCCTTACAAGTCTAGCTTGTAAGCATTGTCATTGATTCACTCTAAGACTTGGAATGGACCATCTCCTTTTAGCTTCCGTTTCGACTTCCTTTGTGATGGAAAGCACTCTCCTCTCATATGAACCCAAACCCAAAATCATGGTTCAAAGATCACCTTGTGTTGTCCTTTGTTTGCTTGCTTTTGGTACTGCTTAGTCCTCTTCTCAATGTTCACCCTTTCTTTCTCATGAATCTGCTTAACAAGTTCAGCCTTTCTTTTGCCATCTAAATTCACACGCTTATTGAAAGGTAATGGTGATAAATCCAATGGAGTTAAAGGATTAAAACCATAAATAATCTAGAATGGTGAAAATTTAGTAGCAGAATGTATAGAATGGTTATAAGCAAACTCAACATGTCAAACATGACTAGTTTTATGCAATGGAATGAAGTGTGCCATCTTAGAAAATCTTTCAACAATTTGCATGATATGTTATGGCATAAACTCCATAGATAAAATTAACAATCAATAATATACTATGAATAATCACAAGAATACTCATACCTTATGGGTTCCCTTATGATTCAACTCTCTTGCAAATAGTGCCCATGCCACAAATCCTTTGGACGTTTCTTTTCATGTGTGCCAAGTTGAACTGATCCTGCAAATAAGAGACTTCACAACTAGACTAAACATGGTTAAGATTGTTAAAGATAAAATGAGCCTCATTGTACATAGTTCAATTGTTGGTTGTTTCGTAAACATTGCTCTCCTTTTCTCACAATCTCTCTCAAAGAAGTTGATGTGTTCTCTCACGGGTGTACCCTCAAAGGCCTTTTTCTTGATTTTCTCAGACTCTCGTTCTCTTTTTGGTGAGTAGCGTTTGTGGGGTCGCTCAAAGTGTTTGTTTCTCTCCTCTGCTTAAGTAACAACTGATCTAGATAAACTTTATGAGGAGTTAACGGAATCAAGTGAAATTTCTCCCTTCGAACTTAAAAGAATACTGATTAGTGAATCCATCATGGTTTGTCCTTCGATCGGATTGCCTCGGCCTGCCAAGAAAAATATGGCTTGCCTCCATTGGTAGCACATCACATAGAACCTTGTCCTCGTACTTTCCTATGATAATAGGAACCAACACTTGGCTGTTGACCTTCATCTCTTCACTATCATTAAGCCATTGAAGCTTTTTAGGTTTTAGATGTTGTTTCACCACTAATCCAAGTTTATGGACCATTGTTTCACTTGCCACGTTTGTGCAACTACCTCCATCGATTATGAGACTGCATACCTTTTTTCGGACATGGCATCTAGTATGAAACAAGTTCTCCCTTTGATCTTTCTCCTCGGCCTTCGTCTGCGCACTTAGTGATCTCCTTGCTACCAACAATTCGCCCTTAGCCGGCATCTCCTCATGTTCTTCTAGTGAATCAGAAACCACTTCCTCTTCTTCTGATTCGTAGTCTATATTGTCTAAAAGAATCATGGCTTTCTTGTTGGAGCATTCATTGGCATAGTGTCCCACCCCGTGACACTTAAAACATCTCACTTCTTGAGCTCTCGTAGTAGCCGCCTCGGTTTTGCCCTTGGTAATTAGATTGACAACAACAGGTTTGGTGCCCACCTTTGGATTGGTGACTAACTTCTCATCCCTCTGGTAACTAGGCTTGGCATTAGATGTTCCAGCCCCATAAGTTGGTCGTGTAGAACTCTTCCTCTTCAGTTGTTGCTCTATCATAATCGCCTTGTGCAACATCTCTTCTAACTCCACATAGTGTTGCATCTCAAGTCGATCTTGGATATCTCTGTTCAAACCACTCAAGAACCTAGCCATAGTTGCTTCTCGATCCTCTTCTACATCAGCTCTTATCAAAAAAGTCTCCATCTCCTGATAATAATCCTCCACGCTCCTACTTCCCTGAGCAAGTCTCCTTAGCTTCTGATGTAGATCACGATGGCAATGGCTTGGAACAAACTTCTTTCTCCAGACTGCTTTCATTTTTGCCCAAGTCTCTATTGGATATTCTTCATTTCGCCTTCGTGAGGTTACTAGCTGATCCTACCAGCTGAGTGCATACTCATTAAACTCAATGGCCGCTCCTCTCACCTTGTTGATCTCCGAACAATTCTGGAAGTTAAAAGTGAGTTCTACTTTCTTCTCCCACTCTAGGTAGATGCCTAGATCATTTTCTCATAGAACGGTGGAATTTTGAGCTTACAACCACCCAAATTTTCATTGTTTTGCCTTCTGCCTTCCCGAACACGTCTAGGTCTTCTTCTGCTTCCTTGTGATGAGTGACTATCATGATTGTAATAATCTTCCGCCTCATCATCTTTAGGTGCCCGGATCTGGTTTACAATTCTCCTCGGTGGATTAGGCAAATTTTGTGGTTGCATCTGTTGAACCTCCTCTTGCAACCGGTCCAACCT
Source organism: Crucihimalaya himalaica (assembly GCA_004349715.1). Lineage (NCBI taxonomy): Eukaryota > Viridiplantae > Streptophyta > Magnoliopsida > Brassicales > Brassicaceae > Crucihimalaya > Crucihimalaya himalaica. The sequence continues at coordinate 1,312,269 of SMJT01000085.1, read as the reverse complement.
TTCATGTACAGCATTCATCTCAATTCTCATCAACCGTCGCATTTCTCCCAACAAGGCTTCCATTTTGAGATTAGGAAGTTGTTGTTCTCCTTCACGGTTGTTGTTTCTTCCATTTTCAGACATGTTTACACCTGCAAAATTCAACAAACAAGTTAGTAGTAAAGGTTCTCACAAGTGTTTACTCTCAAGTGTTTCACTCAAGTGTTTTCTCTTAAAAACTCTCAAGAACTGCCTCACTCAAGTGATTCTTAAGGGTTCATATAGGACAAGAACCAATCAAACACAATCTTCAACCCAAAAATCAAAAAAATTGTTATTTTTTCTGAGAGGATCAAAATGGTCGTTTGAGTGTTGTAGGAAAAAACTGGAAACAAATCTGCGGTGTCGAAAACAAATATGTGGTAACAAATATGATGTAGTCGAAACAAATTTATGATGACTTAAACAAATCTGTTGTAGCTAAAACAAATATGCGATGAGTTAAACAAATCTGTTGTAGCCGAAACAAATCTACGATGACTTAAACAAATCTGTTGGGACTAAAACAAATCTGCTAGGACTAAAACAAATCAGCGGCCGTACAAACAAATCAGCCGTAGTTTTTTTTTTTTTAATATGCTGGACGGATATAAAGATAAAATAAAATAGAAGAAGATGAAAAGATGAGAAGATGAATGAAAGAAGATGAAAAGATGAGAAGATCAATGAAAGAAGATGAAAAGATGAGAAGGTGAATGAAAGAAAATGAAAAGATGAGAAGGTGAAAAGATTGATAGAGTACCAAACTAAAGAGTGTGCTCTGATATTAAATGACATGATCCTCCCAAGGATTCTTCACTCTCAAAGTTGGTAGATGGATATTCCTTTGTACGATGGACGATGAAGCCTCAACGAACAGGGATGGTGGAGCGAATGGTCGCACAAGAGTTGCGGAAAAGCTCTTGATTTACTTGTCCTTTGGATATGACGCACCAAGTCGGACTGATCTCCCTGGATATGACTCACCAAGACAGATCGATTTTGTGATTGTTGGATATTACACACCAAACAATCGGTTGTGTTCACAAGGAACAAAAGAGAATCACTCTCAAAAGAAGTTTTATAAAAAAAAAAGTTGTGTTTTTCTCCAATGGAGATTACATGAATATAAAGGGAAAGAAAACTTGAAAGAAAATATAGAAATTTAATTTTCTTGAAAACTAAAAGAAATAAATATAGATAGTTGAATGAGAATTCAACTTTTGATGTTTTCACTCCCTCCAAAGTGACTTTTGGCCTTCATTTTCGTCATCCTCTTTAGCCACAAAAATGAGACATTTAATTTGGGATTTCTTGGATTTGAATAAGGTTCAATATGGGTTGGACTTGATAGACTTGTTCTCCAAAAGAATTCTGGATACTCTCCTTGTCCAAAAGCTCTTCAATTAACCCGTTAAGTGCCTCCTTAATCTTCTTGGCCTTAGCTCTAGTCACTGGTCCAACGGGTACAAGCAATGCATCCTCTTGGTCGTTCTTGCTAATCATGATATTCGTATCAGTTATTATATTTTTACGGAAACATGGACACAATGAGCTTTAAAGAGATACTCCCTCTGTTTCATTTTAAGTGTAGTTTTAGGTTTTAAAATTTGTTTCAATTTAAGTGTTGTTTTAGATTTTCAATGCAAATGTTTTTAAAAATTTCCAGTTTTATCCCTATTGTTTAAATGTTTTGACCAATAAAAAACTGTTAAACATATTAATTAAGGGTAAAACAAAAAATTTAATTGTTTTTCTTAATAAGTGTGTAGAATCCTTAAACTACACTTAAAATGAAACAGAGGGAGTATATGTTTGAGACTTGGACAAAATCAGGATGAATTATTTGCTTGTGACTAAATTATTATTCCAAGGAGACAAAATCTACACAAAAATTCGGAAATCTTCAAATAGATTAAAGATATTGACTACAATTTTTAGGGTTGGACATAATACCCGGATCTGAGGAACCGATCTGAACCCGAACAAAAAAACCAGATTCGAATACGAATCTGAAATTTTAAAATACATGAACGGTCCTAAACTCAAAACCCGAAAACCCTAACGCTAACCCAATCCGAACCCGATCCCGAACATGTCTAAAATATAGGTACATATTAATAATATATCACTAATTTCTATATTTGTAATAAGACAAATTTCCAAAATATTCGGGTTTTCTGGTTATTTTGGGTATTTTTGAATATTTTAGTTAATTTTAGGTACATAAAAGTAAAAATATTTGGAGTTTTTTTTAAAATTTTTGAATAATTTCGATATATTCGGATACAAAACTTTTAATTTTCAGGTATTAGATAAACTCGAATCCAAAGTGAAATATACAATCCAACTCGAATCTGATCCAAATCCGTTAATATATCTGAATGAGTGCTAGAGACCTAAAACCCAAACAAAAATTAAATAAATCTGAACCGAATCCGAACGTCCGGCCCTAATAATTTCGTGCAATCATTAGACTTATGGATAAGACTCGTGCGTAATTTCTTTTAAAAGAATTTTGCCCCTTTTTACTTAATTTTTTAATAAAGAATTTTGTATGGGCCATTTTAGAAGTTTCAGTTTTCTCTCTCTTATCTCTCTAACAATTTTGAGAGAGAGGAAACGACCCGACTTCAGTTTTTCTTTTTGTCTCCGGTCAGATCTGACTTATGTCTGATCTTGATATGGATCCACCTTCTATTTCGCCATCCGGTAAGATCTGACTATGTCTGATCTATATCTATGTTGTTTTCTATATCGCCGTCCGGTTATCTCCGGCTTCGCGGCTTCGCCGTCCGGTTTATCCGGCTTTTGTCACGGCTATTTCGTTGCCGTGTTTTCTGTTTTATATCACTGAAAATGGCTATCTCGATGTCGTTGTTGTATCACTAAATAATCTCCACGGTGATGTCGTTTATACGAAAGTTCTTCTCGCTTAGGTGAAGGTTTTTCTCCGGCATATACTGTTGGATATATGGGTTACAGGAAAATTCAGATTTGGTTATGTCCAAGTGATTCAAAAGAAGAAGATATGTTTCCTTTGCATATTCTAAATTTCCTTTTAGCCGATATTGTTATCGGAGCTTCGAATTATCAAGCAAGTGGTTGGGAATTTATCAGATTAAAATTTGTTTCATGTTCCTTTTTAACCGTAAATCGGTGAAGAACAGATGAATCGACGTTTGGATTTGTGTTTTCCGGCGACGATTTGATTCACCGGATCTGAAGTTTCAAGCGGCGGAGGTTGATGGAAACGCTTAGTTGTTCTCCTGCGACACATGTTTTTGTCTTTGCTTGACACGTGTCTTACTTGGTAGGAGATAAATCTTCTTTAGTCGGTGCGCCAAATGGGCGCTCCTGGGCTGTAATCGTATTCTTTGTAACCTATCGTGTTCTTGCGTGGATTTGTCCACGGTTGTAACCTTTGTTATAAATAAAAGTGACAAAAAAAAAAAAAAAGAATTTTGTATGGGCCCTTTCCGCCATTGCACATATTGTGTCTCACGCATTAACTGTACTTGCCCTCCCCCTCGATCAACTTGTCATACACACATTTTCACCTTTATTTCATTATCATATCATGGCACGTATGAATGACATGTGCTTATGTACATATAAACTATATTTATTACATCAATCTATTGTCTTTGACAAAGAAAATCTATTGAGTTAAATTTGTATTTTTTTTTTTTGAAAAAAATATATTTTATACCATTAAAAACTTTTTATTATGCCATATACTATTTTCTCTTAACCTTACCAAATATACCACTTTCTCAAAATTGAAATGACAAACATAATCCTAAAAACTCTCCAAATAACCATTTTGTCCTATCTAAATATATTACATTCAATTGCCCAACAACTCTTTTTCTCTTTTTAAGGTGTTTGAATAGTTGAATAAAATATGAACTAGATGCGCAATTTTGTCAATGATACATATATTTGTCCATCATAAGAATTGTTGTTCATCATATGTTATTTTTAGTCAATTAAAGATACACAAATGTATACTTATGTCTTCGTCGACAACTTGTGGGTAATGACTATCATTTATTGGGCCACGACAAACTTATGTATATTATAATTGTGTTGGTGGACATATTCATGTATCCGTAGACAACATGTCAGTAATATATTGTCCACCAATAAGAATTGTTGTCCATTATGTGTTATGTTAAGTTATAAAGATTATACAAACGTATATTCATGTCTTCATGGACAACTTGTGAGTAATGACTGTCATTTATTGGTCAACGATATGTTATTTTAGTGTATATTATAAGCGTGCTGGTGGACATATTCATGTATTCGTGGACAACTTGTGAATAATGTTTTCCATTCGGTCAGCCAAAACCTTGGTCAGCGAAAGGCAATTTCGTCCGACTTGACCACGATCTACCATAAGAAAATGGTATTTCTTGTGACCACACAAGAAAGTGGTAGATCTTACAACCACACTCCTCAATTGTTTTAGATTCAAAAATAACCCCTTTTCTTCCTCGATCTCTCACAACTAAAATTTGGCTAGCCTCTCCTTAAATTATGAATTTATGATACCAACCAAATTAATCAAACTAGACCTCGTAAAATACCCAAAATACCTGGAACAAAAATACCGAACAAAACCGACTTGAAAATATTGAATACAAACCAAACCAAATCTGACAAAATAACCAAACAAGTACTAGATTTTTATATTATAAGAACTCGGACTAAAGCTAAACCAAATGGAGAACCGAATAGATACCCGACATATAATTATATAACACATATTAATTAAATTTAGATTTGATATAAAACCAATTATCCAAAATTGCAATTACAAATTTGAAAATATCAGTTATTTTTACACATAAACTCAAAAAACATAAATTGAAGCAAAATATTTTTTTATCACAATCAAATATTATTTAAATTTAAAAAAAAATCTAATATTTGTATACTCACGCATAAACTATACTTGTCCTCCCCGTCGAGCCACTTGTTATACACATATTTCACTTTTATTTCATTATCATATCATGGCACGTATGAATGAAATGTGCTTATGTGCATATAAACTATATTTATTACATGAATCTAATGTCTTTGACTAAGAAAATTTATTGAGTTAAATTTACATTTTTTCGGTGAAATATATTTTATACCGTCAGAAAATTTTTTATCACACTATATACCACTTTCTCACAATTTTACCAAATCTACCAATTTTTCAAAATTGAAATGACAAACATAACTTTAAAAACTCTCCAAATTACCATCTTATCCTGCCCAATTGCATTCAACTGTCCAACAACTATTTCTTTCTCTTCTTAAGTATTTGATTAGTCGAATAAAATATGCACTAGATATGCAATTTTTTCCATGATACATATATTTGTCCACCATAAGAATTGGTGCTCATCATGTGTTATTTTTAGTCAATTAAAGATACACAAATGTATACTCATGTCTTCGTCAACAACTTGTGGGTAATGATTATCATTTATTGGTCCATGACATACTATTTTAGTGTTGGTGAACAAACAAATTTATGTATATTATAATTGTGTTGGTGGACATATTCATGTACTCGTGAACAACATGTCAGTAATATATTCTCCACCCTAAGAATTGTTGTCTATTATATGTTATTTTTAGTCATAAAGATTATACAAATGTATAGTCATGTCTTTGTGGACAACTTGTGAGTAATGCTTTCATTTATTGGTCAACGATATGCTATTTTGTGTAAATTATAATCGTGTTGGTGGATATATTCATGTATCCGTGGACAACTTGTGAATAATGTTGTCCATTCGGTTAGCCAAAACCTTGGTCTACCCAGGGCAATTTCATCTGACTTGACCACGATCTACCATAAGAAAGTGGTATTTCTTGTGATCGTACAAAAAAGTGGTAGATCCAACAACCACACTCATCAATTGTGGTAGATTCAAAAATAACCCATTTTCTCCCTCGATCTCTCACGACTAAAAGTTGGCTGGCCTCTCCTTAAATTATGAATTCATGATACCAACCAAATTAATCAAACTAGGTTCGGGTAAGTTTACGTTAAGTTTGAATTTCTTTTAGAATTTTTTTAAAATTTGATTGGTTGTAACACATGAATTTCTAATTTAATCAAAGAAAAACAAAAACAAAATGAATACCGCTTCGTTTTTTTCTAGATTTTTTCACACGACCTCATCTTCTTCTTTGTTCCGCCTCCTCTAAAGTTGGAACTTCTTACTATTTCACTTCTAACCAATTGTTGATTCATCATATTAAGAAAATCAAAGGGAGACTGAAATAAATAAATAGTAGAGATTATGATTTAATTTCTCTACATACGATCATCAATGTAATTTTGTCGTTTTCAGTCTCTAGATTCCTTGGGTTTTTGTTAAAATTATTTTCCTATTCCAAAATCAAAAAAAGTTATTGAAAACATAAGAAAAGGGTTTTTAGTAGAATCAAGATTTTTAATTTCTTACTTGCATTCGTCATACTGAAAAATACAACATCAGTATTATAATTTTTAATTAGAAATTACGGATTTTTATTACCTTCTTTGTCGTTTCAGATTGAAGAACACAACACCACTTAGAAACTTTGAGGATTTAGTTTAAAAGTCATTGAGCTTCTTGTATTTTGTGGAAAATCAAAAGCAAACTATCTAGAGAATGACAATATAGAGATTGACAAAACATTGATGTTGGTCAAAGTTGGGAACCCATTAGGAGAAATTTAGACATTAACTTTTCTTGATCTAGAAAATTCTTTTCAAGACCGTCAATATTTACGAGAACGTGTCATCCATATGGTAATTATGAGTGACTCTTTTACGTTAAGTTTGAATTTCTTTTAGAATTTCTCTATATGTCTCACCACTCCATTAGTTTGTAAATTTTGCTGGGCGGGCGGGTGGGGGTCGAATATTAATGTAATCCGCTGCAGGATGGGTCGAGGGTTGGAACCGCTGACAGACCTAACTACGATGATAGGAATCTCAATAAGAACATACTGGAAAAATTCTTCACAACCATTTGTAATTTTGCTTGAAGTTCAAACATTTACACATTTAGAGAGAAATAAGTTAGCTTATTAATTCTCATGTAAACACAAAACATTTGATCTTTGAAATCTTTTAAGTAAGATTCCAAAATTAATAGTAAACAGATTTGAGTAAATTATTAGAGCACTACTCGTTATTTAGATAAAATAAGTTAAAAAATATATATCTTGAGAGTGACACAGGATGATATTGTCGCAAAAACATGATACTAAAACAAAATACACAAACAAGTAGTTAAGATGATTGAGAGAAAAAAAAACTTAAAAATAAAGCTATTTGTTCTTTCAGACACATAACTAACAAAAATATTTAAAAAAATCTTGAATTTGATATATTTAATAACTGTAATTTCATTGAATCTCATAATCAAGAATTGAATTTTTATTGTTGCGGTGAATAACTGATATATCATGGTTTTTACCCGTTTTTAGTCATGATATAGGTCTTGTTTTCAGATTCATTCTAGTGTTTTTGTAGTCTTTTTGTGTCTTTTCAGGTTTTGGCACGTTTGGAGCATAATTGGAGATATTGGAGCATTCTAGAGCTTTTTGGCATTCGTTGAATAATTTACCACCGTTGGATTGAGCTGAAATATGGATACAAGACAGATCAAAAGATTAGCTTTCATTTGGAAGTGGTTTGAGGCCATTCTAACGGTGCGATCAAAAGTTATGCCAGTTTTCGTGAAGACAGTCTAGTCTGGCGAGCACAGAGTCCTGGTATCGACCGACACCAACCCGGTATCGATCGACACCGACTGCAGGAAAGGAAAACACGTGATTTTACAAGTTTGAAGAGTCTGCAACTTGGCCCAAAAGATTCTATTATTTACAATTAAGCCCAGAACGTGTTTTAGCATTATATTTAGGGTTTTTAGCCACTTTTAGGAGAGACGAGATATTATTCATTACACTACAAGAAAACAAGCCATTTGCGATGGAGATATGCCTCGCAATTCCGTCGCAAATGGCCTTTCGCGATGGATTTGCGAGACGCACCATTCCGTCGCAAATCCCGTCTCGCAAATCAATTTTCGTCGCAAATCCCTCGCAAATTTGCGACGGAAAAACGTGGTTGCTATTTCGTCGCAAATATAACCCCGCAATATCGTCGCAAAATTGCGACGGAAGTGCGTGAACGAAGTGTTCATCGCAGAAATGTTCATCGCAAATTTATAGCAAAATGCGTTACAAATAATACCCGCAAATACGTCGCAATATTTGCTTTGGATTTGCGAGGAAACATTGCGACGGAATTGCGTGGAACTATTTCTAATTGGGGTCGCAATTCCCTCGCAATCTGCGACGGATTTGCGAGGGTGCGGTTCTTAATTCCCTCGCAAAGCCGTCGCAAATTGCGAGGGAATTGCGGCGGCATCTGATTTATATAATAATTAAAAATTTTAATTATTAATAATAATTAATAATTAAAAATTTATTAATTATAAATAATTTTTTTTTCAAAATTAAAATTTTATAAATAAAATTAAATTGTTGAAACATTAAAATTAAAAGAAACTAAAATGTATTATACAAACGAGAATCTAAAATTGAACCGATGGACCGGATCCGGTTCCGGTTCCGGTTCCGGTCTCGGTCCCGGGCTCGGTCCTACTCGTAGATGTGTCTCCAGGGTCCTGAATCATCTGTGCTAGCACCGGATCCTTTGTCGCCAAATAGCTGAACATCTGATCGAACCTCGAGATCTTCTCAGACTGAGTCACGATCAGCTGGGCCTGCGACTCAATGATGCCCTGGAGGTAGGCGGCGGACTCCGCTTCTGCTGCTCCCGAGGAAGAAGAAGTGCACGAGTCGATCTGCGATTGCAGAGAACCGACTCCGTAAATTCTCCCTTTTTTACGGGGAGCGACCTGAAAATTAAGAATAAGTTTAATTAGTTGAAATTATTGTAAAAAATAAATATAAAACATTAATATTCATACCTCGGTAAAGATCTTGTTCTTCACGGCGGGAGTCAAAGGGGTAGATGCGCTCTCATCGCCCTCCGAATGCTGAGTCAACTCCTGCATCTTCGAAGTGACGTCGTTGTAGATCTTCTCAGACTTCTTGTCGACAAAAGTCCCATCTGGTCGCCTCTTTGTCTCCTCGAGGACAGCTAGCAAATCCGGGATCGAATCTCCGCGATCCTTTGCCTGATTTGTTTTTTTATAAATATCACAATAAAATTTAATTAATAATTAGAATTTAATTAATTAAAATAAATGAAAAACTTACGATTTTCCGTCCGCGGGCAAGGTAGGAAAGCTGTCCAGACCGATGCTTGGCATACCCGTCCCCATCAGGATCAGCGTACCGGGCCGCCCGACTGTTAGCGCTCTTGATCTCGCTCGCCGGATCCTGCCAATACGCCACAAGGCCTGCCCAGACATCTGGATCAAACCACCTAGGCATCGCAAGGTCGCCTTCTTTCTTCCACTTCTTCTTCCACCGTCCCACCTGGTCGGCCATGCGTTCCTTCAGCTTCGCTTCAAACTCCTTTCGGACCTTGCTCGTAATACCGTACTCCCAATGATAGTGTTGCTACAAAAAAAAAATTTATCATGAAAAATTCAAACAATAAGTTATATAAATTATAAAATAATTAATTTTAAATATTAAAAAACTTACAGCAAAAGTCTGAAACCACCGTCTTCTGACATGCTCAGGTGTTTGCCTCCAATTGGCATGAGGCTCTCTGAAATCTCTTTCAAAGATCGAGCGGACCGAAGCGGCCACGCATCCGTCTTGATCAAACCTGAAATGTAAAATAATAAAAAACAAATAATATGACTTTATTTGTTTTAAAAAACTTAAAATTAAATTAATAAATTCAAAAAAAAAAAAACCTTACCAATACGTATTATCAGGACGTCTTGGATCAAGGCGGGGAAGAAGGTCATGACCTGGAGACTCGAGGATCGCCTTAAGGAGAAGATCATCGTTGTCGTTCTCATACTGTGCCACCGGTGGGGGATCTGAGAATGCGGGTGGAGGCGGTGAATAGTGCTGACTCCCGGGGATGTCGTCATGTCGTCCCGTCTGAGAAGTGAAACTCGTCCGAGGAGTTTCTGGAATAGGCGTGCCACTCCTCCGAGACGAGCCACCCCTCGAGAGATAACGAGAGTACTCGTTATTAACTCCAGACATCTGAAAAACAAAATTTAAAAAATTAGTAAAATAATTACAACGATATCATATTAAAACTTATAAATTTTAAAAATCAATTACTAAATGAATTATAAAATTACAAAACCTAATTTAACAAATCTAAATCTAAAACTAACAAAACCTAATTCTAAAAACAAAACTAACTAAATTACAAAACCTAATTTAAATCTAACAAAATTAATCTAAATCTAACACAACTAATCTAACAAACCTAAATCTAACATAATTAATCTAACAAACCTAAAAATCTAACAAAATTTAAAAAATCTAACAAAATTTAAAAAATCTAACAAATTTAATAAATTTTTAAATTCTAACAAAACCTAATTCTAAAATTTTTATAATTTCTAAAAATTAATTATAAAATTTTTAAAACAAATAATTTCTAAATTTAACAAAACTAATCTTACAAACCTAAATCTAACAAACCTAAATCTAACAAACTTAAATCTAACAAAACTAATCTAACAAACCTAACAAATCTAACCAACCTAAAAATCTAACAAAATTTAAAAAATCTAACAAAATTAAAAAAAACTAACAAATTTAACAAATTTAATAAATTTCTAAATTCTAACAAAACCTAATTCCAAAATTTTTATAATTTCTAAAAATTAATTATAAAATTTTTAAATCAAATAATTTCTAAATTTAACAAAACTAATCTTACAAACCTAAATCTAACAAACCTAAATCTAACAAACTTAAATCTAACAAAACTAATCTAACAAACCTAACAAATCTAACCAACCTAAAAATCTAACAAAATTTAAAAAATCTAACAAAATTAAAAAAAACTAACAAATTTAACAAATTTAATAAATTTCTAAATTCTAACAAAACCTAATTCCAAAATTTTTATAATTTCTAAAAATTAATTATAAAATTTTTAAATCAAATAATTTCTAAATTTAACAAAACTAATCTAACAAACCTAAATCTAACAAACCTAAATCTAACAAACCTAAATCTAACAAAACTAATCTAACAAACCTAAATCTAACAAACCTAAATCTAACAAACCAAACCAACCTAAAAATCTAACAAATTTATCAAATCTAACAAATCTAAAATTGTTACCTTAGGTTTTGTTTGCAGATCTGGTCGGATGGAGAAGGAGAGAAGGAGAAATGATCGGCGGCGGCAAGAGAGGAGGACGAGCGGCGGCGGTTCAGTCGGCTGGCCTCGGAGGATTTGCATTGGCGGCAATGGGGAGAAACAGAAGAAAAGAGAAAAGGAAGAAGAAGATCGCGACTTTATTCTGTTTTTTCCCGGTCCATCGCAATTCCGTCGCAAATCCATCGCAAATTAGGGTTTCGGATTACCAATTTGCGACGGATTTGCGAGGAAATTTACGGTCCATCGCAATTCCATCGCAAATCGAAATAATTCAAACGATTAACAAAAATTCGTATCGCGGTTAAACCAATAAAAGGATTAGAGCCGCAATTCCCTCGCAATTTTGCGACGGCGTTGCGAGGAAACTTTTTTACGAGGGAGTTGCGTCTATTCTTTTTTTTCCCTCGCAAGTCCCTCGCAAATGTGCGACGGAATTGCGTTGAAAAAGACGTTTCCCTCGCAATTCCATCGCAAATTTGGTAATATGTGATTAAAATTTTTTTATCTTTAATTTAGAAATCAATTTGTTTTGGGATATGTTTGGATACGATGCAAATTCATTACTACTTGAGCTATTAGACTTCATAACTTTTGTATTTAGTTACGGTTCTTGTTACCTGTACTTTTGGATCTATATAGTTACAGTTCTAGTATCTTGGGAATGTTTGTTCAGAGAAGTGTTGTTTATCAACCTTTGATATGTTTGGATGTAAATTCATTACTACTTGAGCTATTGGACTCTGTAACTTTTGTTTTAAGTTACGGTTCTTGTTATCATAACTTTTGTATTAGTTACGGTTCTTGTATCTTGGGGAAGTGTTGCTTATCAACCTTGAATATAGACTCGAAGCAAATGAGACATCTCCAAATCTTTAACATCGCAATCAACCATAAAATGTATATTGGATCATACTTAATCATCGATAACCATCTTGTCGGGCTAACATCTTGAATGAGTGTAAAATATTCATCGATTGCTGAATTTTCAAATTAATTCCAAGCAATTCCCTAGCAAATTGCGAGGAAATTGCGTGGAATATTAACGCTTTCCCTCCCAACTTTCCTCGAAATTTGCGAAGAAATTGCGTGGATTGGACGGGTCCTCGCAATTCCCTCGCAAATTTGCGAGGGAATTGCGATGATTTAAGCTATTTCATCGCAAATCCCTCGCAAATTTGGTAAAATTTGATTAAAAAAAAACTTTATTTAAATCGAAATTGCTTAAAAACATTTAAAAATTAATCAGATTCTTTTTCAGATTCATTGGAGTGTTCACTATGATCAGTGTCTTCTTCATCATCAGTCTCCTCGAACTCGTCAGATTCTTCATCTTCCTTCGTCTCATCAACTATTATGTCTTCCTCTCTGGTTTCTGGATCAATATGTAAGATATTCTCGGTTGATTCGATTGCTACAAAGACTTCTGGTGATCTTTCATGTTGCATAGCCACATCATCAACTTCCCCGACTATACGACCTCTCGGATTCACTTTTATCACTGATAACCACGTCTCCCGCATTTGCCTTTTCCGAGGGTAAGGAATATAACACACTTGTTCTGCTTGACATGCTTGACATGTTCGAAGTTAGAAAACTTTCTGTTTGCATTGACATCGGTTACCCCTAATGTGTTTGTGCGGACGCCTCGAGACCGACCGTTGGATCGAACAATGACATTTGAATAAAATGCATTTCAACCCAATAATTCCAGGATATGAGACTTCCATAATTTCTTTGCAAGACGCCGTAGAAGTTAGATCACCTGGCACGTGGATTCCATAATTTGGCGTTGACTATATGGAGCCATAATCATACGTGTGAAAAGTGTATCCACGAGTGAAGTACATTGGGGCAGTTTTGATCTTCGCAATTGGTTCGTGAATAATCTCATGCAACCATAGTGGCAAGTGCTGGTTTGCACATCCATTCATCACCATATATATATAAACATAAATTTTAATTAACGAATTAGATTATTTAAATATTGTTGGAATATATCAAATATGTATAATATCTTACTCTACTTACATAATATCTTAACCATCCAGCAAAATTTTCTCTTGGACTTCTCCATACTCTTTTTTCTGGTAAACCGGGACAAGCTTCTCGCATCTGCCTGTCGAATTACTACAAACAAAATTAAATTTAAATTCGTGAAACTTCACAATGAATAATATTAAATAATGTTAGTTAACAATTTAAATAATAATTAAGAGATATACCTCTCAAACGGTTGCACTCCTTCACAATTTCGCAATATATAAATTGGTGCGCCGCACCAGTAAATTTTGTGGTCCTTCCCACCAAACCTTCTTAACGTTTCCACCAAGTCTCTCCTATTGGGTGAAGATATCTGGGACCTCTACGTTATATGTTGTGCAACACCTCCATCGTCATATATCGGCTTAGAACGAGCCTTTTTGGTTCGAACGGTTGGGCTATAAATAATAATGACGTGAATGAAGGTTTTTCTTCAGTCAAACTTCCTGCAACGATCGATCCTTCCACTTTTGCAAGATTTTTGGCTTTCCTTTAGATGTCCCATGAATCGCGTCGAACTGGTACATCATCGAAATTGGCACAGGCCCTCCAAGAGCGCTTCATGCGGTAGGTAGATGGAAGATGTTCCATCACATCAAAAAAAAGATGGTGGAAATATTTTCTCCAAATTACAGAGCAACACTGGTATTTTATCTGTAATTACAACAATGCCCTCGTCTGTAAGTGTTCGTCGTGCCTAGATCCTGAAAAATGCTCCAATGCCTACACGTTCATAGTTATATAATCACACCACTGAAATAATTTAATACAAAGACAAAATATTTCAATAATTAATGTAATTAATTAATATGTACCAGCAATTGCTTTCGTGGATTGTTGTCGGTTAAGAGCTCAGCTAATGCAAAGGGTAATAGTCGTTGCATGAAAACATGGCAATCGTGGCTCTTCATACCGGCAAGTTTTTTGCTTGTTCAATACATCTTGGAGAATTGGACACATAACCAATCCGGCAAACTTCACTTCTGAAGCAATCCAGTTAAACAACGTCTGTTTCGCATCCCCAGACAATCCGAGAAGATCGAATTCGGTAATTACCATCTCTGTAATATGTACTCGCTTCTTGAGCAGATTTAGGCCAAGTCCAACTTTGATTGAAAGTTCTTTACTCTTTCCCGTCCTGCACATTCAAAATCGTATTCATGATGTTATCGAAATTGTGAGAACTCCCATATCCGTCAGCCATGTTCGCTGTAGTTGTCCAAATATTCCCCCACGCTTTACATGCTTCCTGACACCATAATATCAATCTGCTCAAACATAATCATTCTCCTGACAATAGAAACTGGGGAGGAATACGAGCACAACCTTGTTCCTTTGCAAACCTTCTTGTTCTTAGCCGATAGGATGATAGCAAGGGAAGAAAGCGACGATGGGGAAATCAAACCAGCACGACTTCCTTTCCATGCTTCCGAGTTGAAGGCATCTGATCGATCCCATCGCAATAACGGACAAGATAACTTCGTGCGTAGTTCCATCCCGATAACATATCACATACGCCTGGGAAGTCAACTTATGGTCCACAATTAGCACACGTCCGCAGATTCGCATTGTAAATTTCGTTCTCTGGAAAATCAAATAGTGCGTACAACCTGACTATACCTAATTGTTTCAACTTTATGAATCAAGTGGTTTGCAGAAATACATCAAGGGATCGTTTCGAATGCTTGGAACCGCGTACCCAGAATACTAATAAACAAGACTTCCCTTTGCATGCACTTTCTGGTGCAGATTGCTCATTTCTCTGCGTCAAATATCACAGGCCATTAAAGAATATGTGTCTCCCAGACAAATCCAAATGGACTAAATCGCACAGTCTGCATAAGCCATAAGTAGACATTCCTACTCTCGTTAGCAAAAAGTCCAGAATGTTACCGTCTGAAAGGTTTCCACGCCTTTGCTATCTGACGGATGCGTAATCTCCCCATCAATTCGTTGTATATGTTCTGCAAGCCATCTTCATTGCTGCCGATTGTTCCTTTCGGATTGGAGTATACCGTTCAATCTATCAGGCGATAGGCACAGTACCACATCCACGTTGCGTTAATGGGACACGGCTCCTTCCGGTAGTTAGCGTTGATTATCTTGGCTTTCCCTACAAATCGACTTCGATGTAGACTCTAATCATCGCTCTTTCCAGAAACATCATTTGCAATTGTCAATTGCAAACTATCAATAAATTTCGAAGTAGCCTCAGACTAGCACTAATTTCTGTATTTCATAGTAACTCTCTGCAGAAATATTATCTTCTGGCAAATACTCTTTAAAAAGCTCAGCCATCTGCGTCATGCATTTTCAGTTAGGTTATTATCACTTTTAATTTCATCATCCTAGATCCAAGAAAGTTTGAGATAACCCCTCTCTACATCCTCTAGATAGGTTGATCTGCAGCGTTCTAACATATCATAAAATGTTGTGCTCAACATTGTTCGGGTTTCTCCTAGTATCATCAGCAAATGCAGGAATAGATTCATGAAATGCATCAGTAACCATATATAGAAACCTATTTCCCTGTTGATCCCTTTCATAATTTCAAACATATTTTGGCCATAATTAATATTACTTATAATTCGGTTGATCACACCATCACCCGTACTACTACTTCGGCACCAAGATTATAACCCTCCCCATGTGAAAACCAGATATAATAGTTCGGCATAAATCCTCTATTATATAGATGCTTCTTCAAATATCAATATCAAATATTGAGTGTTTCTTGCAAGTTTACATGGACAGAATATGTTACCGTCACCCTTCGCATATGGGTTGTTAGTGGCCTGGTGGATGAATGCTCGCAACCCGTTACGATACTCTTTCGTCATTTTCTTGTCTCCGGATCTTTTCGATTATACATCCAACTTCGTAATGCATATGCTTCATTCTGCGACGCCATTCTTCCTAACTCTCAGAAAACGATCTCGATTTTTTTTTTTTAGTATTTTCTCTGTTTTTTTTTTGTAAGCTAGTTTTTTTTTGTTGTGAAATGAGAGATCTCACGTTCCGGTATTTATAGATTTTTTGTAAAATTTTGCGACGGAATTGCTATGGAATTGCGTCTAATTGCGACGTATTTGCACGAAAACGCCCTCCAATAATTAGGTACACATTTAAAAACGTGTTTCACCTAATTTTCTACCCATTTTTACTAACCATCGCAAATCCGTCGCAAATTTGCGAGGAAGTTGCGATGGAAACAATCACCCGTGCAAAGTCTTCGCAATTCCCTCGCAAATTTGCGATTTTAAATTTTCGTCGCAAACTCATCGTAAAATGGAGGGTTTCATCGCAAATTCCTCACAAATTGCGAGGGATATTTTCCTCGCAAATTTGCGATGCATTTGCGACGAAAACCAGTTTCCTCGCAAATGCATCTCAAATCGCCGCGTTTTTGCGACGGAAAAAAATTCCGTCGCAAATTTTCGTCGCAAATAGCCTGATTTCTTGTTAGTGATTATTCGGATTTGAGAGAGGGAGAGAAGTCAGAAACTCTGTTCCTTGAGAGAGAAGATTTCGAACCCTTGTTACTCTTTACTCTATCTTTTATGCAATCTATTTATATTCATGATGTTTGCTTCATTCACCATGTCTGAGTAGATTCCTTGTTAGGTTTAGGGTTATTCAAAGGTGTTGATGAATTGTTAGGTTGATCTGAATTGATAGGAGAAATTTACTAGAGTTCTTTCATCTAGACTTGTGATTACTGCTTATTCTAGCTTCATGACCTAAGAATCTGATCTTAGGTTGTTTGATTGGCACGAAAGTGTGATTGATTGCCTGAACCAGTGTTAGATGAGCAAAAGACCTATTCGCAAAGAAATTTAGTTTAGGATTTTGTGAAAAATTGAACCTGATCATAATGCTTGTTTGAATTCATAGGATTTGCAAAGAAATTTGGAATTCTAGGTTTAGACATAGATAATCTTCGCAGCGACGGTTGGTTGATTTTACATTTGTGTTTCAAGTTCAAGAACAGTGCTTAATATCTCCTGACATTCTGTTTGATCTGCAATTCTGATTTACCGGAGAATTTCCCTAGGCTTAGCGCTTTTCCTCCATTGAATTTCAAAATTTTTTATATTCTGCTATTTATTTCTGCATACTTTGTTCGCTTAGCTTAATTCGAGTCTTAATATCTATTGAGTGAATCTTGATCTTTGTGGTTCGACCGCTAGAATACTACAGCTACTGCTAGATACTTTAGGGTATTATATTTGAGCATATCAAATTTTGGCGTCGTTGCCTGGAGACTCTAAATTTACCCATTAGATTTTAGATTTAGAGTTGGACTAAGTCGTCGGTATCGATCGATACCCAGCTGGTATGGTGATACTCGTGATTTTTTTTTTTTTTTTTGTTACTTACTATTTTTGACTCTTGTGTTTCAGGAGAACAAAGAGGCTAGCAGAGATGAACAATCCGCTGATTTTGGTTCGTGATGATGTTGGAGCTTTGAGAGACCATGAGGGTAATTGTACAATGAGAGGGGACAAAGACTAGATGGAGATGGAAACATCATTGTCCCTCCAGCTGTTGTGAATGAGGGGAACGCTGTGGTTAATCGTGCTAGACGATTGGTGAGTACAACAGCCTGATCAGTTATATGCCAATCGAGCAGCGTTTCGTGTTCCTGAGTTTCAGAGGAATGACTTTGAGCTGAAACTTGCTACTTCACTCTTGTGGTTCAGCATCTTTTTCATGGTCTTCCTCATAAACACCCTATGGATCACATTGAGAGGTTTGAGGACTTGGTCACTAGCATCAAGTAAATGGAGTGTCCTATGATTTCCTCTTCTGTAAGCTTTCCCATCTCTCTCGGTGGGGATGCAACTTACTGCTGAAGCAGTTGCCTCCTGGTTCGTTGACTACTTGGGAGGAGACTAAGAACGCGTTCCTGAACAACTTTTATGATGATGCGAGATCCGAGGAGTTGAGGAACAAGATCTCCAATTCTCTCAGGGAGCAACAGAGGCGTTTAGGCTGCTTGGGTGAGATTCAGATCTTATCAGAGAGATTGTTCGCATCACGGGTTCACACAGGTTCAGTTGCTGGTATTTTCTTCCGAGGGATCGATTGGAGATATCAGATGCTCTGGATGCTGCGAGTAATGGTAATTTCAACACGAGATATCCTGAGGACGCTTATGTGCTGATTGAGAACTTGGCATCTAGCAACAGTACCAAAGAATGCAGATTCTGAGAGGAAGAAGCAGAATGGGACGTTGATGGATCGCAGATTGCTGAGGTGCATGCGAAACTGGATTCGGTGCATAATCTTTTGATGGGCAAGCAGCAGAAGGTTGTACACTTTGCTGACAAGGTCGAGATTGTAGATGAGGTTGAAGCAGAGGATGTTAATTACATTGGTGGTACTGGTTTTCAGAATCAGCAGTATCAGTTCAACAACAACCGAGACTTCACCAACAACGCTCAGCGAGGAGGATTCAAGTCTGATTTTGGAGCAAATTCCTTTGCCCAGAAACCGATGCAAAGCAACGCCTACGGGAGTTCATCTTACCAAACTCTGCCGCCTAAGACTCAGGAGAGTAAGGTTGAATCCATGTTTGAACAGATCCTTAAGGGACAGCAGAAGATGACAGTGGATTTTAATGGGAAGATGGACGCCATGTACACAGATCTGAATGGAAAGATTGAAGCTCTTAGCATTCATCATAAGATGTTGGAAACTCAATATGCTCAGACATCAGCAGCTGTCAAGGGAAAGACGGTTCAATCACAACATGACTACGTCAATGCAATCACCACAGGAGGTGATTTTGAACCTTATACATCAGTGTCGACCGACACCAACCGAGTATCGACTGACACCAACCGAGTATCGACCGACACCAACCGAGTATCGACCGACACCAACCCAGTGACGACACAGATGCGCAGTATCGATCGACACCCCCTGCAAACTGAGCTAAAATTTTTAAAAACACCGAGGATTGTTGAGGAATGTGTCTACAAGCCTAAATTGCCATATCCTTTGCCACCAAGACATCTCAAAAACCCCATCACTGCAGAGAAGTTGCTTGTTTTTGATAAGATGGTAAGGAATGCTCCTAATAACATTTCAATTGAAGAAGCTATGGAAAACCACCCCCTGCTTGGTTACTTCCGAGGTTGCAGAGAAACTGAAAAAGAGATGAAGGCACTCTTCATCAAGGCAAGAAGTACACCACCTCCAATGAAGCAGTTGACTAAAATGGAAGGCCCAGGAAAATTTTTAGTTCCATGCTCTATCTCTGGAGTTGATTTCAAAGAGTCTCTCGTTGACTCAGGGTCTAGCGTCAATGTCATGTCAAGGGCAGTTGCAGAGAGATTGGGAGCTGCTATTAGATCTCCGAAGACGCCTCTTACATTCGCGAACTCTTCCACCTCGCTCCCATACGGTACAATCCCTGATTTGCTCGTCAAAGTAGGAGATTGTCTGGTTCCTACTGATTTTTAGGTTGTGGATATGAGTGCAAGATCTAGTACACCTTTGATTCTTTGAAGACCATTTATGGCTACAGCTGGTGCGATTATGGACACAGCCAGTAGGCGAATCTCGTTCTCTTACATTGACAAAGAGGTCAACTACAAAGCCATTCCTACTAGAGGAGCTCCCACACATGTCTCTTGCATCATTGTTGTCACGGGAGAGACGTTGGTGATTGATCTATTGGACGAACCTTATGATGAGCCAACTGTCATAGATCTTTTAGATGGTCCTCCTCTCATCACCAAGAAAGACATCGAAAAGGCTAAGGCAACAAAGAAGGTGAAGAACAAGAGAATCGAGAGTGCTACCCATGTGACTCTAACCCCTCAGAAGTCTGATGGAGATACGATTGAATATAAGGTGAAGTGCAAGGGAACCTTGAAACCATTCTCTAAGGATAGAGTTATCCTCCCTTCAGAGCTGAAAGAGAAAGGAAAGGATGTTGTGGAAGGTATGTAGAGCAGAACTCTGAAGCTAGAGATGTCTGGTTGTGGAGCTTACTTTGGGGTTAGTTCTCAACCCGATCCTGAGTGATAGCTGAGCCCCAACACGGTCAAGCTAATGACATTAAACAAGCGCTTGGTGAGAGGCAACCCACTGGTAAGTCTGTATATAAGTTTTAATTTCAATTTTATTTCTGATTTTGTGTCCTGTGTCTGCACGAGAAACAGGTACAGACGAGCAGTATCAATCGACACCAGTCATTGTCGATCGATACCATATCCACGGAGAAAGAGCCTCTGTCGACAAACACCTGGTATCGCTCGATACCAGGCTGTATCGGTCGATATTGACCATCACTCAAACGGTAACTTCTTTGCGTTTCATTCGCCGTCTATTCCTTTGTTTCTTTTGCCAAATCTAGACTAGATAACACTGGGATAGTGTTGTTTAAGTCTGGAGGAGGTAGTCGCTGACATTGTGTTTGTTTTTCTTAGAGTTAGTCGTTTTTGAGTTAAATTTGTTTTATTGAGTCAAAACCTGTTGGAGATTATGATCTTTTTCTTGAATCAACTGTTCTAACCTTGCTTTTGAGTGACAAGTGTTACAGAATCAGTTCTAGATTGACTAATGAAAAATCCAAAGACTAACCAGTTGACTAGAAGATACCCATGTCTCCAGCAGAGTCCTTCCAAAGCCTGAGCCAAATTTTTGCACTTCATCATTATGGTTAGTGTTTATAGAGCCTGATTCATCATTCATATCTGACAAAGAAACCCATGTGTTTGAAAATAATGGTATACCTCTCCCTTGACACATGTTGGTATATAAGATGCATAAAAGATGAGATGATTTCCGCCGAGTAGAGGGCTAGGAAAATTTCCAGTGATCCCATTACTCTACTTGGATAAGGAATGATCACACAAAGGTTGGAAGCGAGGGGTAGGAACATTTCCCGGGACCCCATTATTCGTCTAAAGCCTTTGATACATTGAGAGGGGAGAACCGGGGATTCGGTGGCAAACACCATCAATACTCGCATTGATTTGTATATGCGAAGCGAAAAAAAATAAAATAATAAAGAGAACATAAAAAAAGATAAGTCTGGAGGAGAGGAAAACAATACCAAAAGTGTGTAATTTGGGTGGTTCTTTTGTCAAGATATTGTATGGGAAAGAATCTAGAAGGTTCTTAAACATTGATTACAGCGATGAAACTGGCGATGAAGGTTTGGTTGGATGATGTTGTGAAATAATGTGTGTAGTCTGGGAAGCTGCGAATGTGTACGGAGAAGTACATGGTGGTTAGATCTGAAACTGATTAGGTGATATCTGGAAAGCTTGGGAAAAAGGTCATTGCGATGTTTCAAGAACAGGTGAGTCTCCGTGTTTTCAAACTTTTTCTCTAGTTTGGTTTTCTGTTTGCTTGAGGGCAAGCAAAGGCTAAGTCTGGGGGAGTTGATATATCATGGTTTTTACCCGTTTTTAGTCATGATATAGATCTTGTTTTCAGATTTCTTCTAGTGTTTTTGTAGTCTTTTTAAGTCTTTTCAGGTTTTGGCACGTTTGGAGCATAATTGGAGATATTGGAGCATTATGGAGCTTTTTGGCATTCGTTGAATAATTTCCCACCGTTGGATTGAGCTTTCATTGGATTAGCTTTCATTTAGAAGTGGTTTGAGGCCATTCTAACGGTGCGATCAAAAGTTATGCCAGTTTTCGTGAAGACAGTCCAGTCTGGCGAGCACAGAGTCCTGGTATCGACCGACACCAACCCGGTATCGATCGACACCGACTGCAGGAAAGGATAACACGTGATTTTACAAGTCTAAAGAGTCTGCATTCTGGAGCTTTTTGGCATTCGTTGAATAATTTCCCACCGTTGGATTGAGCTCAAATATGGATACAAGACAGATCAATGGATTAGCTTTCATTTAGAAGTGGTTTGAGGCCATTCTAACGGTGCGATCAAAAGTTATGCCAGTTTTCGTGAAGACAATCCAGTCTGGCGAGCACAGAGTCCTGGTATCGACCGACACCAACCCGGTATCGATCGACACCAACTGCAGGAAAGGAAAACACGTGATTTTACAAGTCTGAAGAGTCTGCAACTTGGCCCAGAAGATTTTATTATTTACTTTTAGGAGAGACGGGATATTATTCATTATTCGGGTTTTGAGAGAGGGAGAGAAGTCAGAAACTCTGTTCCTGAGAGAGAAGATTTCGAACCCTTGTTACTCTTTACTCTACTCTTTTATGCAATCTATTTTATTCATGATGTTTGCTTCATTCACCATGTCTGAGTAGATTCCTTGTTAGGTTTAGGGTTATTCAAAGGTGTTTGATGAATTGTTAGGTTGATCTGAATTGATAGGAGAAATTTACTAGAGTTCTTCATCTAGACTTGTGATTACTGCTTATTCTAGCTTCATGACCTAGAATCTGATCTTAGGTTGTTTGATTGGCACGAAAGTGTGATTGATTGTCTGAACCAGTGTTAGATGAGCAAAAGACATATTCGCAAAGAAATTTGGTTTAGGATTTTGTGAACAATTGAACCTGATCATTAATGCTTGTTTGAATTCATATGATTTGCAAAGAAATTTGGAATTCTAGGTTTAGACATAGATAATCTTGCAGCGACGGTTGGTTGATTTTACATTTGTGTTTCAAGTTCAAGAACAGTGCTTAATATCCTCCTGACATTCTGTTTGATCTGTAATTCTGATTTACCGGAGAATTTCCCTAGGCTTAGCGTTTTTCCTCCATTGAATTTCATAACTTTTATTTTCTGCTGTTTATTTCCTGCATTACTTTGTTCGTTTAGCTTAATTCGAGTCTTAATATTTATTTAGTGAATTCTTGAGTCTTTGTGGTTCGACCCCTAGAATACTACAGCTACTGCTTAGATACTTTAGGGTATTATATTTGAGCATATCAATAACTAAGCCAACAAATAACAAGACAAAATTGAGGCAAAAAGATGATATAAAATCTTAAAAGAAAAGTTTCCTACCCTCAGAAGTCTTATATCGTTGAGAAGTTTTGTTGTTTCAAAAAATCATAAAGCTCAGCACAAAGGGATTTGATTGTTCTAAAATGCGGCCAAGGCGGGTGGCTAGGCGGCGTCTAGATGCTACGCAGTGATCAAAAGCCACGAATTTCAGCTATGCGGTTGTTTTGGTGGTTTCGAATATATCGGACGCCTAGTAACATCCAGGCGGACATTACGCGGTCTAGGCGTCCTAGACGGATTTTAAGCGGTCGGTATTTAAAAAATACTATTTATTGTTTCAAATAATTTTATAATTAGTGTCTCTAAACATATGAAATCTCATTTATTTACAAAATAAGTTTAAACTTTCATGTTTTTCAATTTTTACTTTTTTTTTCAAAGAATTATGTTTTCTTCTGTTTAAAATGTGAGATTATTATATATTTCAAAATTATTTTTTATACATAAGAGTTTATTGGATTTAATATCTATATTTTTATTTTTTCTTAACTAAAACAAAACTATATAAGTTTTAATTACTATATATATATATATATAATATGTTGTGTAAATATTAATTTTTGTATAATAAATAAATAAATATATATATATATATATTTATTTATAAAATCTGTAATTCGTTTAGGCTCCGCCTATGCGTCAGCGTATACAACTAGGCGCTAGACCTTTGTCCACCGCGTAACAACCGCATAGCGCATTTTAGAACATTAGAGATTTCACACTACCATATATAAGCGTGAATCATCATATCGGTGCATACTTTCTAACAAAAAAAAGCAACTAAGTTTCTTAGAATATAAAGTCTAATCGCAATACATATTTTTTAGCATCCAAAATATAAAATAGGAAAAATACTACCGTAAAATCAAAACTAGTAAAAAAACAAATATATCCTAAAACTAAAACTCATATACGAAGCCATACAACACAAACTAACCATTAGTATTACTAGTTATGCTTTTATTGAACAAAAAAAATAGTATTAACAAAAGAACACTCGCGCATATATTTTACCTAATGGATTCTAAATTTTTCTCTTAAAACACTCGAAACCGAACGAATCCTACTTGGAACCGAACCTTTTACCCGGATGCCGAAACATTAATCAAACTTTAATTACACACATACACATTTTCTCTCTTTCTTTCATATTTTCCCCTAATTCTATAATGCAAAATCAGGGCAGGTGGTCATTTGCTTGTCTGAATTTAAAAAAAAAAAAAGAAAAAAAGAAAGAGTAGTTGTATACTTGTATTACGTCATTTCGTGATCTGTTGTGTTGTATCAACAAGATACGCAATCACTCGGGCATTCTTATATAACAAAATTCGAGTCCTCTCCACCATTTTCGAATTTTCAATTTTTTTTTTCTCTCACAGATCTTTTCACCCATGCACCTGTCGTCTGAATCCTGTTAGATCGTGGAAGCGACACATTTCCTCTTTTAATTTTGTCTCCTTGTTGCTTTGTTTTCTCCATCCTCGTTGAAGTTTGTAATAATTTATCGTATACAAATGGCGGAATTGAGATCGAAGAGGTTGGGTCTGAGATCGGTAATCTTGGTTTTTCTCAACTTCGCTTTAGCTTTCGTCTTCGTTTCTGCTGAGAGAAGCTTTAAAGGAAAAGCGCAAAGATTTGATTCAGAGGAAACGCGGGAAAATGAATCCAGTTTCTTTCTTAGAACTGTTAATTTTCTCTGGGAATCTAATCAAACCGGTTATAGTCATGTCTGGCCTGTAAGTATTATCATTGTCTACCTTTCAAAGTCTCATGTCTTGGGAGATACTTATGTTATTATCTTCATGTGGGATTTTTGTGTATTGTATAATTAGGAATTTGAGTTTAATTGGCAAATCGTTTTGGGAACTCTTGTTGGATTCTTTGGAGCAGCGTTTGGTAGTGTAGGAGGTGTTGGTGGTGGTGGGATTTTTGTACCTATGCTTAGTTTGATTATTGGGTTTGATCCTAAATCAGCTACAGCCATTTCAAAATGTAAGATTTTTTTAACTATTTTCTCTTTGGTGTTTTTTTTTTTTGTTTTTCTACTAATAGTGACATGAATTTTGATAATTATTTAGGTATGATTATGGGTGCTTCTGTGTCAACTGTGTATTACAACCTTAGATTGAGGCATCCTACACTTGATATGCCCATCATTGACTATGATCTTGCCTTGCTGATCCAGCCTATGCTTATGCTTGGGATTAGTGTTGGCGTTGCTTTTAATGTGATTTTTCCAGATTGGTTGGTCACTGTTTTACTCATCATCCTTTTTCTAGGTAAGGAGTTTCAGAATTTATGGCTTTCGCCCATCCGCGGTTAGACTTAGAATCGCATTTTTTTGTTAATCTATCCACTTTCAGGCACATCAACAAAGGCGTTTTTGAAGGGTTTTGAGACTTGGAACAAGGAAACTATAGAGAAAAAGGTACATCACCTAACACCTAACTGGGGTTGTGTCATTTTTTACTAGACTGTACCAATCTTAATGAATAACCCATCAACTATTTTTCTCTTATGTGCTACAGGAGGCTGCTAAGCGTTTAGAGTCAAATGGTGAGTTCAATATTTGTTTGTTAAACATTTTTCAGGGAGCACCAATTTTACAACCTCTTTTTTGCTTTTATTGTGAAAACATATCTCACATAATCCACTTTTTCATTAGGTGTATCTGGCACTGAAGTGGAATACGTGCCTCTTCCCGCAGCCCCAAACACGAACCCTGGAAACACAAAGAAAGAAGAGGTATATGCTATTCTCTTTACACAATTGCTAGTTCTGTGTTTGCAAGTTATGTCACATCTAACCAATGCTAATGTACTGCAGGTGAGTATTCTTGAAAATGTATACTGGAAGGAACTGGGGCTTCTCGTGTTTGTCTGGCTTGTATTCCTGGCACTGCAGCTATCCAAGGTTAAGTATTTTTCTTAATCTTGCAATACATATACAGATGTATCAATTGAAAATACTTGTTTTATGTTCAAATTTTATTGATAATTTTTTCATTTTCTACTATTGAAACAGCAAAATCTGGCTACTTGTTCAGTAGCGTATTGGGTCATAAACTTGTTACAGGTACAAAGTCAGTTATGTTCTTTTGCAGAGAAATCCACATATACTGCTTATATATGCTTACGATTTCCTACCGTCATACAGATTCCTGTTGCAGTTGGTGTATCAGGCTATGAGGCAGTAGCTTTGTATCAGGGTAGAAGAATCATTGCATCTAAGGGACAAGGAGACTCAAATTTCACCGTTG
The DNA here is from genome assembly GCA_004349715.1 of Crucihimalaya himalaica. NCBI lineage: Eukaryota > Viridiplantae > Streptophyta > Magnoliopsida > Brassicales > Brassicaceae > Crucihimalaya > Crucihimalaya himalaica. The sequence goes on along the minus strand of SMJT01000085.1, from coordinate 1,285,646 downwards.
GTCAGCTAGTTCTTTACTGTACATTTGGCATATTGGCAGGCATAGTCGGTGGTTTACTTGGTTTAGGCGGAGGTTTTATCATGGGTCCATTGTTCTTGGAGCTCGGAGTCCCGCCACAGGTGTGAATTTATTACTACATTATAATCGAGAATCACTTGTTTTTGTATAACTGGATCTACTATTTCTGTGGTTTCTTTTGTAGGTCTCAAGTGCCACAGCCACTTTTGCAATGACTTTCTCATCATCCATGTCTGTTATAGAATACTATCTACTCAAACGATTCCCTGTTCCATATGGTGAGTTCAATATCATTTTGTTCGATAAGGCCAATTTTCATTATACCCTCATTATATTTTTTACTTTTGTGCAGCTCTGTACCTTGTGGGAGTGGCAACTATTGCAGCTTTAGTTGGACAGCATATAGTCAGAAGGCTAATTGCAGCCCTCGGCCGGGCATCTCTCATCATCTTCATCCTCGCGTCCATGATTTTCGTCAGTGCGATATCGCTTGGTACATTATCTCCTTCTCACTCAAATCTATATTTATTTGTTTTGCTTCAACCATATATTAGTGCTAATATATGCTTTGATCTGTACATATCTGGTTATCTAGATTTTTCGAATCAATTGAAATGGATATAACAAATACTTTGCGCAGCGGATTTTATCATGGTATTACCTTTGAAAAAAATGTAATTTTGTTATCGTTGTTTCTTTTGTTCATAGGTGGCGTGGGAATAGTGAACATGATTGGCAAAATCCAACGGCACGAGTACATGGGTTTCGAGAACCTTTGCAAGTACGGTGGTTGACGTTTTAAGAATTCTGGCTCAAGGTTATGGTTCTTGGATCATCGTGGGCTTCTTCTCTTTTAAGTGATGCCAAAACAGCTGTACTCAGTATGTAACTTGTTAACTTATTAAACGCTCCATTCTTGATGGCAAGACTTTTGGTCTTTTGATTGTGCGTCTTGTGTCGTTTACTTAGATTTGAAAATTGTATTATTAGCACTATTTTTTTTTGGTTTGACTTATTGTTGAAAATGTAATTTATGGCAATATAAGGGATTTAGATCATTTTGTGAACAGTATTAGATGAAAATAGCTTTATTCAATATCCTTTATTTTTATTTTAATGTAAATTAAGATCGTATGCCATCTCATCTTTTTCTTGTTTTTATATTTCCATATAAAATAATTTAATCTCGTGTATCACTTAAAAAAATCTTTAGATTAATTCTCCAAGTTTAAAATTTGAAATTGACAGATTAATTCCGCAACTATTGTGTGTGCTCATTAATTCTACAAGTTTACGCTGAATATATAACTTGAAACTTAAAAAAGTCAACGTTAAATAAAAAATGTAGAAGTCAATGGTATCCTAGCCTGGAGATGTAAAATTTTATAAATATCTTTCATTCTCTAACAAGAGTAATTTCACCGAATACTTCGCATTTTTGTGGTTTTAAAAGCTGATAGCACTTCCATATAGAGATCCCCGTTAAAAATAAATCAAAACTTAAGAAAAATAGTGTTTTAATCAAAATTGTGTAGAGTCATTTCTCATTTGAGAGACTCAGAGCATCTGCATTGGTGAGAGACGCTCACAGTCTCTCAGATATAATATTTTAATATAATTCAGTTTTTTTTGTTTAAATATTAAATCATTAAAAAACAATTATGTAAAGACACATATCAGTAGAGTTTCTCAAGTAGAGACTAAAGTCCCTCAATAAGAACTCGAATTCTCTAGTTGAGAGACTCTTCTCACTATCCTTCTTACCTTTTTATAAAAAAAAAAAAAATTTTATTGTTGAGAGACTTTCTTATAGACTAATAATGCAACATTTTATTTATAAATCAAATACACCAACATTTTATATATTAGTTAAATACTTTATAATTTACAATTTATATTTTTTTTTATTTTTTACAGTTCATGAATAAAATTATCTATATAACAAGCTCCATTATGCATAAGTTTCAATTATATTAATATATTTTAGTTAATATTAGTTAAAGTTAATATAAATATTAGATTAACATTATTTTAGTTAATACAATAATATAATATTAGAAAAAATTGAGATTGTATATTAAAAGATATAATTTTACAAACAAAGATTATATTTGTAATTGATATGCTTGAAATAATATTCAGATATAAATTTTAATACAAAATTTTTTATTAAAATAATTATATAATATTCATGAGAGACTTATAAAGACATCTATACTTAGACACGAGAGACTCCCTATTAAAATAAATCAAAAATATTAAAAAGTTGATGAGAGAGGAGAGAACCGATTCTCGGGAAGATACTCATGAGAAACCCATCAACAGTCATATTTCTATTAGATGAATATTTTCTTTTAAAAAAAGTAATCATTAATAATCTAAAAATATATATATATTCTAACGATGTGGGTGCTCTAAAGTATCTTACCAATGGAGATACAATATTAGCATTAGTCTCTACAAATAAAAGATACAAAAAATTATTAATATTATTTTTGTGAGATAGAAATGCTCTCATATCTTTTTTTGTCGACCGTTTTTTCGGTTATATCCTTCTCAAACACATGGTTATATTATCTGCATCTTTCTTTTGTTTTCATAGTTTTTTCTTCCATCCTTGATGCCTTAATATCGTAGTCTCTCATTTTCTTTCTTAATTTCCTGACTTGAGCATTGGAGAGCAGTTGGAAAATACCCCACTAAGACTATTTACAATGGATTAGTTGAAAGAATAACTCAATAGTTTAATGTTTACAACTGGTAAATTGGAGTTAAAATCTTATGTGGGGTATTGGAGTTAAATAAGTTCAACTAGTTGAAAAGAAAAAGATGGGACCATGTGGATGACGTGGCTCATAATGATTGGCCAAAATTATATAAATCAATTATTGTTCTTCCAAATTATTTAAGATGAATTATTTTATAATATGTAAATATTTTATTTTTAGTTTCTATATCAAAATTCATCATTTTTCATACTATTTTTGTTTCATTTGATTTGGATACACAAAAAAAAAGTTTTTGTGAAATAGATTCTAACAATAACCCTTTTAATAAATATGTTTTAATTCCTAATTATATTAATTTAATTTTAGTTGATAATTTTTCTTAATATGTAATCACAAAAGCACAAAAAAAATAAAATAAAATAAATATGAAAATAAAACTATTGTATAGTGTAAAATAAAGTGGATGTTAAATTATTAGGTGGAAGATAGAGATTGTGATGTAAAGTGTAAAAAAGAAAAAAAGTAGGATGTTGAAAAGAAAAACCAGTATACATTCAGACCCCTAAGTGTTTGTCTTTATACGGAAATTTGCCTTTACTGGTTGGAGCCCTAGACGAAGAACTGCGTAATAGTATCACAAATGAGCATTGTTGTAGAGAAAACACTCATTTATATCCCTAAGTATCCAAAATTTGCAGATTATTCCCCATTTACCTTATGGGCAACCTAATTCTCCAATTTTAGTTTGACTTTGCAAAATTAACTTCATTATTGTCAACGTAAACAGTAAATGTGGGTCGTTAAGTATATCGATTCCCATTTTCTTCTTTCTAATCTTCTTCGCCCTTCTTCTTCCCCCAAATTAAAAACCTAAATCTTTATGCCTCAAACTCGAAACCATCAACTGTCAATCCACTTCTCAAACTTGTTTTCCTTAAATCAAACATCAAATCCTGATTCAATTTTAAGGAAGAAGCTTTAAATTCGCCAATTGAAACATGACTAGAAAAAGACTGAAGCTTCCAATTCAAAAGCAAGCCCAAAACGAAAGGTGAAATCGAAACTGTTTTGGGTTCTTTCTTTGATTTTATAGAAGTTTAATTCGGGTTCTTTCTTCTGCTTTTATCAAATTAGTTTTAGGTGTTGATGCCATCAGTTTGTATGGTTGTTTGATTATGATGTTGATTGTTGACATTATGTGCTTTGATAGTTGCCCGAGGTTTGGGGTTTTTTTATGTTCATGTTCTTTTTATTTTTTAACTCATTCGTTTCAATATGGGTCTTGTTCTCATGTTATACTCTCTCACATTATACTTATGTTATACTCTCTCACGTTATCATTCAGTTCGTTTACTTCGTCCAAATGTAGAAAAGTTTAGGACACAACTGGAAGTTGTTCGATTATGATGTTGATAAGTTTTATTTATGCAGGACATTCAATGAAGAAATAGTTGAATCTGATGGTGAACATAGAGTATATGAAGATGAGATCAAATCAGATGCTAATGTAGGTGTTGAGGAAAATTTATGTGAAGTGAATGTTGAAGATAGAGGTGTATATAAAGAGATTAACCCTGATTTGGCTAACAATACAAAGAGCTCATGAATAATCAATTTGTTGATGTAGAAATATGTGATAACTTAAACGACTATTTTGGAGACACTGCCCGTGGAGATGAATATGGTAATTCTAATGAAAATGGGGATGATATTTGAGATGATGAGAAAATTTTGAATCCATATTCAAATTCTGATGGAGAGGAAGTAAAGGGTAGACCATTCACTTATGGATTAGGTGCTGACGAACTTTTCGGATTAGGAAAGACATTCAATAATGCATATGAATTTAAGTATGCACTTGTCAAGTATTCCCTAAAGATAAAATGTGATATCAAGATGTACAAATCATCATTTGACAGGCTTGGTGCGAACTGCACTAAATGGATAGAAGAAAAGTGTCCATGGAGAGTTAATTGCTTTTTTGAGAAGGGCATAAACAAATTGATGGTAAAAACTTCATCATCAGTGAGCATATTTGTATAAGATTAGTTTATATTAGGCTTTTCAAGAGTGGAACTATTGAAAAATTGTTTGAGGAAAGGCTTAGAGTTAATCCCAAAATCAAATCACAAGAGATGGTAGACGAAATCAGGAGGGAGTACAATATGATTGTTAGTGATATGCTCAAATATAATACCCTAAAAGTACCTAAGCAGTAGCTGCAGTATATTAGGGGTCGAACCACAAAGACTCAAGAATTTACTCAATAGATATTAAGATTTGAATTAAGCTAAGTGAACAAAGTTTTGCATGAAATAAACAGCAGAATATAAAAGTTGTGAAATTCAATGGAGGAAAAGCGCTAAGCCTAGGGAAATTCTCCGGTAAATCAGAATTGCAGATCAAACAGAATGCCAGGAGGATATTAAGCATTGTTCTTGAACTTGAAACACAAATGTAAAATCAACCAACCGTTGCTGCGAAGATTATCTATGTCTAAACCTAGAATTCCAAAATTCTTTGCAAATCCTATGAATTCAAACTAGCATTAATGATCAGGTTCAATTGTTCACAAAATCCTAAACCAAAATTCTTTGCGAATAGGTCTTTTGCTCATCTAACACTAGTTCATGCAATCAATCACACTTTCGTGCCAATCAAACAACCTAAGATCATATTCTAGGTCATGAAGGTAGAGATAAGCAGTAATCACAAGTCTAGATGAAGAACTCTATTGAATTTCTCCTATCAATTCAGATCAACCTAACAATTCATCAAACACCTTTGAATAACCCTAAACCTAACAAGGAATTTACTCAGACATGGTGAATGAAGCAAACATCATGAATAAAATAGATTGCATAAAAAAGTAGAGTAAGGAGTAACAAGGGTTCGAAATCTTCTCTCTCAGGAACAGAGTTTCTGACTTCTCTCCCTCTCTCAAAACCCGAACAATGAATAAAATCGAGTCACTTCTAAGTATTCATAATAATGATCAAAGCTCTCTCTCAAAGTGGGCTTAATTGTAAATAATAGGATCTTCTAGGCCAAGATACGGAATTTTCAAACTCGTAAAATCGCGTGTTTCTTTTTCTGCAGTCGGGTGGTCGATACTGGGTTGGTTCGGTCAATACTGGGTTGGTGTTGGTCAATACAAGGACTCTGTGCTCGCCAGACTGGACTGTTTTCACGAAATTGGCATAACGTTTGATCGCACCGTTAGAATGGCCTCAAACCACTTCCAAATGAAAAGCTAATCCATGATCTGTCTTGTATCCAAATTTGAGCTCAATCCAACGGTGGAAAAATTATTCAACGAATGCCAAAAATCCCAGAATGCTCCAAAAGCTCCAAACGTGTCAAAACCTGAAAAGACTCAAAAAGACTACAAAAACACTAGAAAAGATCTGAAAACAAGACCTATATCATGGCTAAAAACAGGTAAAAACCATGATATATCAACTCCCCCAGACTTAGCCTTTGCTTGCCCTCAAGCAAACAGAAAACCAAACCAGAGGAAAGAGGTTTTGAAAACACGGAGAGTCACCTGTTCTTGAAACATCCCAATGACCATTTTCCCAAGCTTTCCAGATATCACATAACTAGTTCTAAATCTAACCACCATGTACTTCTCCGTAGACATTCGCAGCTTCCCAGACTCCACACATTATCTCACAGCATCATCCAACCAAACCCTCATCGCCAGTTTCATCACTACAGCCAATGTTCAAGAACCTTCTAGACTCTTCCTCATACGATATCTTGACAAAAGAACCACCCAAATTACACACTTTCGGTATTATTTTTCTCTCCCCCAGACTTATCTCTTTTTATGTTCTCTTTATTTTTTTATTTTTTTTTAGCTTCGCATATACAAATCAAGGTTTAAGACGCGAGTATTGATGGTGTTTGCCACCGAATCCCCGGTTCTCCCCTCTCAATGTATCAAAGGCTTTAGACGAATAATGGGGTCCCGGGAAATGTTCTTACCCCTCGTTTCCAACCTTTGTGTGATCATTCCTTATCCAAGTAGAATAATGGGATCACTAGAAATTTTCCTAGCCCTCTACTCGGCGGAAATCATCTCATCTTTTATGCATCTTATTTACCAACGTGTGTCAAGGGAGAGGTATACCATTATTTTCAAACACATGGGTTCCTTTGTCAGATATGAATGATGAATCAAGCTCTATAACTACTAACCATAACGATGAAGTGCAAAAATTTGGCTCAGGCTGACATGGATTTTGCTGGAAACATGAGTGACTCCTAGTTAGCTGGTCAACCTTTGGATTTTTCATTAGTCTGAACTAAAACTGTTTCTGAAACAACGGTCACTCAGAAGCAAAATCAACACAATAGACCCAAGAACAAGATCATAATCTCTGACAAGCTTGACTCGATAAAACAAATTTTGACTCAAAAACGACTGACTCTAAGAAAAACAAACACGTTGTCAGCAACTACCTCCCCCAGACTTAAACAACACTGTCCCAGTGTTATCTAGTCTAGATTTGGCAAAAGAAACAAAAGAACTATGTGAATTGGGGAAAATCAAAGAAGTTACCCAAGATGGTGATGAGTGTCGATCGACACAGCACTAGTATCGATCGATACCAGACGTTGGTCGACACAGGAACTCCTTTTCATCGCTCCTTAGTTGCTGATTCATGCAAAACACAAGACACAAAACTAAAAAAAATACAAAAACAAAAGTATATACAGACTTACCAGTGGGTTACCTCCCACTAAGCGCTTGTTTAATGCCATTAGCTTGACCGTGTCGGGGCTCAGGCGTTGGGTGGTTCGCAGAGAGACAGTGAATGCATCTGTGACAAACGTCTCATCCAAGGTGGTGTGTAAGCATTAACGGCATGTGGTCTACCAAAGAAGTGAGGAACATCATCAGGGAGGGATGGAAGATTGGGTGGGATACTTCGTTTTCCTGCACAGTCATCAAAAGAAACAACAAGCACTCGATGAGAATCTCGTGGCTTGCTTAAGTGTGAAGTAGATGGAAACATATGATTGATGACATTAGGTGGTTTGGAATTGGAAAAAGAAGGTGCGTACCTTTGCTTTCTCCAAGGTGTCTGGTGTGTGAAAGGTACGGGTTTTTGCTTGGAATCACCTAGTGGGCATAATGCTGCATCGATCAACGCAAGGTCTGAAACTCAAATTTCACCACTTTTTCTGTAGTTTAACTCTGCAATCTTTGCCTCCATTGTAAATACATCATTTTCCAGTAGTCTGGCATTAATTGGAGCCTTTTCCTCGAGCCTAGTACTGAAAAGACAGTCCTCACTCCAATCCTTAAGCACATCATTCCTTTCAGAGCTCTCAACTAAATCTTCTTGAACAACCAGCTTGCTCATTTGCTCAGTAGCATCCAACACCTTGACATACCCAGTAGTGTTGTCTTCTGAAAGCTCTATGTTTGGGTCCTCATCAATGGAAATCTCTACGGAAAAGGTATGTCCATCAATGGTAGATCTCCTCCTCAGCTTGTCCATGTTAAAACTCATGACTTCATCACCTAACTCAAGCTATATATGTCCTTTTCTCACATCAATGATGGCACTAGCTGTTGCCAAAAATGATCTTCCCAAAATAAGAGGATCCTGAGGTTCTTCAACATATTCCAAAACCACAAAGTCTGTGGGAATCATACAGCCTTCGATCATTAGTGGAACATCTTCTAAGACACCTTCTGGAAACCTTTTGGATCTATCAGCTAAGATGTAAGAGATCTTTGTTGGAACGAAATCGGTCATCCCAAGGCTTTCAGCTACAGAGAGAGGCATCAGGTTAATGCTAGAGCCAAGATCACAGAGATAATGAAGGAACCTTTTAGTTGAGATGGAGCAGTCTAGTACAAAGCTTCCTGGATCAGGTAGCTTCTCTGGAATCCTACTCTGAATCATAGCACTGACATGTTCAGAGATTTTTACCTTCCTCTCTTTCCTTGAAACTGTGTTTTTTAAGAGAATTTCACTTATATCCTTTGTAAGCAGAGCTGCTTCCTCAAGACTCACACCATTGGTAACCATCCTCTTAGCATACCTCCTGAGAGCTAGTGAAGTCTTGATAGCATCGACAACTGGAAGCTCAACAATCAACTTTTCTATCATTGCTTTACATCTGCAGTCTTCCACTTCCTTCTTTGTCTTCCTAGAAGGTCGAGGGAAAGGTATCTTGGGCACGTAGACTCTTTCCTCGATAATCCTGGGTGTTTTTAAAAATTTTAGCTCAGTCTGCGGGGGGTGTCGATCGACACCAGACTGGTGTCGATCGATACTGCTCATCTGTGTCGTTTATGCAGGTTAGTGTTGATCCACACTGGTAGTGGTGTCGGTCGATACTGGGGTTTTTGAGGTGTCCCGTGAAAGTATCTGCACTGGTGTCAATTGACACTGGGTGGTGTCGGTCGATACTGGGTTGGTGTCGGTCGACATTGGGTTGGTGTCGGTCGACACTGACGTATCAGGTTCAAAATCACCTCATGTGGTGATTGCATTGACGTGTTCATTGTGTGCATGAATCATCTTTCCCTTGACAGCTGCTTAAGTCTGAGTTATTTTAGTTTCCATCATCTTCTTTTGAATGTTTAGATTTTCAATCTTTCTATTTAGTTCTGTGTACATGGCGTCCATCTTCCCATTAAAATCTACAGTCATCTTCTGCTGTCCCTCAAGGATATGTTCAAGCATGGATTCAACCTTTCTCTCCTGAGTCTTACGCGGCGGAGTCTGGTAAGATGAGCTCCCGTAGATGCGAGTGTAATCGCTGCTCTGCATCGGTTTCTGGGCAAAGGAATTTGCTCCGAAATCAGACTTGAATCCTTGGTTGTTGTTGAACTGATACTGTTGATTCTGAAAACCAGTACCACCAACGTAATTAACATCCTCTGCTTTAATCTCATCTACAATTTTGACCTTATCAGCAAAGTGTACAACCTTCTGCTGCTTGCCCATCAAAAGATTATGCACCGAATCCAGTTTCGCATGCACCTCAGCAATCTGCGATCCATCAACGTTCCCATTCTGCTTCTTCCTCTCAAAATCTGCATTCTTGGTACTGTTGCTAGATGCCAAGTTCTCAATCATCACATAAGCATCGTCAGGATACCTGGTGTTGAAATTCCCCTTACTCGCGGCATCTAAGGCCATCTGATACCTCCATTCAATCCCTCTGAAGAAGATACCCATCAACTGAACCTGTGTGAACCCGTGATTTGGACAATCTCTCTGATACGATCTGAATCTCACCCAAGCAGCCTTAAACGCCTTTGTTGCTCCCTGAGAGAATTGGGAGATCTTGTTCCTTAACTCCTCGGATCTCGCATCATCGTAGAAGTTGTTCAAAAATGCGTTCTTCGTCTCTTCCCAGGTGCTCAGCGATCCCGGAGGCAACTACTTCAACCAATAAGTTGTATCCCCAGCAAGAGAGTTTGGGAAAAGCTTACAGAAGAGGAAATCATAGGACACTCCATTGTACTTGATGCTAGTGACCAAGTCCTCAAACCTGTCAATGTGATCCATGGGGTGTTCATGAGGAAGACCATGAAAAAGATGCTGACCCACAAGAGTGAAGTATGCTGGTTTCAGCTCAAAGTCATTCCTCTGAAAAGCAGGAACACGAATCGCTGCTCGATTGGCATAGAACTGATCAGGCATGTTGTACTCACCAATCGTCCTAGCACGATTAACCACAGTGTTCCCCTCGTTCCCGCGCGCAGCTCGCGCGTCAACAACAGCTTGAGGGACAATGACGTTTCCTTCTTCGTCAAGACGTTGCCCTCTCTCATTGTACAAACGACCCTCTAGGTCTCTGTAAGCACCAGCCTCATCACGAACTAGAACCAATGGGTTGTTCATCTCTGCTGGCTCCTTTGCTTTCCTAAGAAAACAAGAGTCAAAAACAAGCAAGTAACAAAAATAAAAAAAAATTACGATGAGTATCGACCGATACCAGTTGGGTATCGATCGATATCGACAAACTTAGTCAAAACTCTAATCTAAAATCTAATGGCAAATTTAGAGTCCCCGGCAACGGCGCCAAAAAGCTCCAGAATGCTCCAAAAGCTCCAAAGGTGCCAAAACCTGAAAAGACTCAAAAAGACTACAAAAACACTAGAAAGAATCTGAAAACAAGACCTATATCATGGCTTAAAACAGGTAAAAACCATGATATATCAGTTAGTTTTCATCAGTGCAGGAGAGCGAAGACATTGCTTTCAGAGAAAACAAAGGCCATGGGATTATCTAGGCAAGATACTTAAAACAAATAATGGTTAAACTATGGAGATTGACACAACTCCAGGACCAGCACCGGGAAATAAGCAAAGATTCTATCATCTCTACGTTTGTTTTGAAACATTAAAAATTCTTGGAGAAAGTCATGTAAACCTATTATTTGTTTTATGCTGCACTCTTGAAATGGGATATCAAAGGCCAAATATTAGCTGCAATTGGTAAAGATGGGGATAACAGAATCTTCCTTATTGCTTGGGCAGTGGTTAAAGTAGAGGATAAGCCTAATTGATTGTGGTTGTGTTAATTCTGCAAAATAAGATTTGGACCTTAAGGATGATGGAATATATATTAAGTACAATCATCTCAGATAAACACAAAATGTGTCTCAATATAACACTTTTCATGTTTTTGTAATAGTTTCTTCTGTTGTTTGTTTTATGTGACAGAGTTTGCTAAATGCAGTTCATATCGAGCTTTTAAAAGCTGAACATTGAATGCGTGCTAGACATATTCTAGAAAATTAGAAGAAGACAAATAAAAATATAGAATTTGAGCATTTGTTTTGGAAATAGCACAAAATTACATAGTGAAAACCTTTGTTGATAACTTAAAAGCATTGAGGAAGTACAATCAATGTGTGTTTGATACACTACAAAGTACATCACCAGAAACATGGTCTCGGGTTTTCTTTAAACTTGGATTTGTTGCAACGATATCTTGAACAACTTGTCAGAATCTTTCAATAGAAACATTGGAGAGTCAAGGAAGAATTATTTGCTTGCTATGTTAACAGATGTAAGAAGAAAGTGCATGGAGAGGAATGCAAAGAGGACTATTTTAACCAACAGGTGAAAAAGGTTCACATAGAAATTGAGTTAAATAGCCAGAAATCTAAGGATTGCAAAAGATACATGACCACATGAAATTTGCATGAGATAGACTTTCATGGTGATACTTTTATTGTTGATATGGAATTGAAAACTTTTGGATGTGGCTACTGGCAATTGATAGGAAATCCTTGTATGCTAAGGATATGAAGCCAGTCCAAGGTATGAAGATGTGGACAAGTTGGGCTGATTACCTATATTACCACCACCATCAAGATTTAGTTGTGGAAGACCACATGGTCATGCTAGGAAAAATCTCCTCACGAGATTTCTTCTAATCTGAACAAGTTAACACGTCATGGTCATGTGGTAACATATTCAAACTGTAAAAGGGAAGGACATAACAAAACAAGGCGTTCTAATCCAATTGCACCTCCTCAAGAAAAACGGCCAAGAGGTCGTCCAAAAAAGACCAAGTTCGTTTTTCTTTAATTGAATTCTGATTTTACTTCAATCGCAATTTGGTTGTTCAGTTGTTTAGATTCTGCTTTTGTTCTAGGGAGAATCATCACAAACAAGAGCTTTTCAAGGTGGATCATCACAAGGCTGAAAAACATGTTCCATTTGTTCTCTCTTTAATCCATTTGTTTTGTTCAAGACTGAAAAACATGTTATGATGTTCTTTGCTCTAATGTGGAACTTATTATGAGGTTGTTGGTTGTTTACTCTTGTTGTTCTCTTACATTCTCATCATCACTTGTATGCATTGTCGTGAATTGGTCTTCTTCTTTTTTCAGCATGCTCATGTGGATGTTGTTTGTATTTTCTTTTTCTCCTCTCAAAATTTTGAATTATAGTAATTGTTTATGCATGTGTCTAATGTGAATATTTAGTGATTTAAATCTGGGAATAAAATTATGTGAGAAGAAGATGAGAATCAATAAAAACAAATTTGAGAATTATATTTAACGACCCACATTTATTGTTTAACGTTGACAATGATGAAGTTTAATTTTGCAAAGTCAAACTAAAATTGGGGATTTACTATGCGCATAAGGTAATTGGGGAATTAATCTGAGAATTTTGGATACTTGAAGATTTAAATGAGTGTTTTCTCCCATTTTTGTGATGTAAAAAAATGATCGTTTAGGTTTCCTTTTTTTCCTTGAATTTTAACATTTATTAATAATGAGAATCAACATACAAAGTGTTCAATATCCATTCAGTAGGATTGGTACAAGATGAGTATAAAGGAGTGTCTACACAACCGCATCGAGTTAAGTTATGTGCTACTTTATTACAAGACCTATTAATGTATTGAAAGGAAATAACTTAAATTTGTTTCGCCAATAAATGATATCACGAAGAATGGTAGAAATAGAAATATGAGATATCTCCTGTTGATGTTGTCGATGAGCACTTCGCAATCGCCTTCGAAAACAACTTTCGTGTATCCACGAATCCAACATTGGTGCATCGCAAATAACAATGCCTATGCCTCTGCTTCTAAAAAAGAACCCGTCCGAGGTAACGTCGCTGAAACCCATCCTTTAGCTACTCCATTAAAGTCTCTTATCACCCAACCACCAACTCTATCATGAGATTGCAAATCGTACTTTGCATCAAAATTACATTTAACAAACAAAATTGGAGGACTGGTCCAACGAGGTAAACTAGTAGGTTGAATTGTCTGCGAAGAGGAGAGGATCGTACGACTATTAGTATTGGTCTACCATTCATTGACTTCGGCCATACTTTTCAATACTACTTCGAATCTTATTAAAATAAGATTATGTCTTGCTTTTCATATATGCCAAAGAAGCCAATATGGTAAATATTGTTGTTCTTTAGAAGCAAAAAGATGAGATAAGATTGTTAGAAAATGAGCCAGGTTCATTTCTAGATCATCAGAGAAGGACTGTAACGATTGCATAGGAACATTGGAGAGTCTCCAAATCATTGTTGAGAAAGGGCAAGTGAACAAACAATGGTTAATGTCTTCCTCTTATAGGCAATACCTTTGGAAAGTAGGATCCAATGTCATACCACGTGATCAAACGGGTTTAGTTTTCCATATTTAGAAAATGATCAAAATTCTTCAAACGTTTGCAATTTTGTAAAATAAATTTTCAACTTTCACGTCTGCTGATTAATTTCTCAAATTTAGAATGATTACACAAAATTAGTTTAAAATAAGTTAACATTAACTTTTACGCTTTTTATTTAACGTTTATTTTTTTAAGTTTCAATATACGTAATCAATATAAACTTGGATAATTAATATGGGTACACAATAGTTGAGAAAGCAAATATTTGAATAATTAAATAAGCTTTTTTTTACCTTCAGACCAGGGATGTTATCATGGGTCTAAGAACCCATTTAATTAATGGGTATGTTATAAAATTAAGACCCATTTAAGCCCATTTATTGAAAAAAAATATAGATTAGGTTATATAGGTTAGAGCTTAAATGGGTAAACCCACAAATAAATGGGTACCCGTTTAACTGAATTTTTCATCGACCCCAAATCTCAACTTCGTCTCCTCTCTCTCTCTCGTTGCTTCTAAGCTCTAACTCAATCTTCGATATTCAAGGCTTCGATCTGGTTTCAATCTGGTTTCAATCTCTCTGGTAAGCTTCACCCTTTACTAGTTAAAGTCTCTGGTTTCTTATAATCTCATCCGGCTATTATCAATCTCTCACGTCTCTGGTTTCAATTCTTAAAGTCTTTGTCACAATTCTTCTTAGAGTCTATCCTTGAGTTGAAATCCGAATTCACAGTTTAGTTGGGGGATTACTTGTTTGTGAACTTTGTTTGTCTCGAATCTGTTTGTGAAATTTGTGGAAGTTTTTGTGGAAGTTTCTGTCTTAAGTATGAATTTCAGAATTGGTTTTTGGAAACGAAATAAGGGTTCCTGGAAGAATTGGTTTTTCAGTAGATTCCCTGAGACTCTCATGTGATCCCTAGTGATGTTTGTTAGTCTAGATTCATTTGAGAGAAGAATAATTTTCGAGAGTTTTGAGTTGTTGTTGATGACATTTTCTTTGCTCTTATATAATTGATGCGTTTGTGTTTGCTTAATCTTGATCCTGTGTAGCTCTTGGCAGAGGATTCTGCTTTGAAGAGATTCAAGTCTCATAAGAAAGGAGTGCACAGATCAAATTTTGTGAAGATAGAAGCATAATCTGGTATGGTTCAACAATCATGATGAATCTGAGTAAGAGATTCACTGGGCACACTTAGAAATTCACCTTGTAGAAGCAGCAATGTGTAGAAACTTTTCAATCATCTTGTGCCAAATTTGCTCTTCAAAAGTCACTCCATAGTCTGATCATAAGAAAGTTGAATACAAATACATAATATACTAGCTGAGCTTGTTATGTCAATCGAACTAACAACTTTCCAACTTTTGCTGATGTACTTAGCAATATGAATTATGAAATCACGACATACCCGAACTCCACTTATCTCGTTTCTTGTTTGTTTTTTTCAGAATGGACTTTGAATCTTTGCAAACAATAGCACTTCTTGATGCCCAGAATGAGTTAATAGACATGAATGAGGAAGATGCAGAAGTGCAAACAACAGAGCAAAGTGAAACACAAATCCAGCCAGCTCAAACTCAGCCAACTCAAGCTCCACGTAAGAGACGCAAAACTTCAACTGTTTGGGATGATTTTGTTTCAGTAGGGTTAGAAGATGATGGCAAAGAAAGGGCTAGGTGCATCCATTGTGGCACTAAGTTAGTGGTAGGTAGTTCTACGAAAACACATGGAAATTATGGAACAAATCATTTGAATCGCCATTTAGAAAAGTGTCCAAAAGTGCCTAAAAAGATAGATAGGCCTAAGTATGATCACAAGGTAGATCGTGAAATGGTTAGTGAGATCATTATCTACCATGATCACCCATTTCGGTATGTGGAATATGAGAAAGTTAGAATGAGAGACAAATACTTAAATCAAGATTGTCAGCCTATATGTAGGCAAACTGCAGCTGCTGATGTTTTTGTGAAATATGGGATAGAAAAGGAAAAGCTAAAAGAGGTTTTTGCAAAGCATCGTCATAGGGTTTGTTTTACTTCAGACTTGTGGTCAGCCCATGCTACTGTGATGGGTTATATATGTTTAACCGCCCATTTCATCGATGATAGTTGGAAATTAAATAGCAAAATTCTAGCTTTTTGTGAGTTGAAGCCTCCACACACGGGTGAACATATGGCTAATAAGATTCTTGGGTGTTTGAAAGAATGGGGATTAGAGAAGAAGGTTTTTTCTATTACTCTAGATAATGCTACCAATAATAATAGTATGCAAGATATTCTCAAGGGTCAGCTTCAGATGATTAGTGGCAGCGGTCTACTTTGTGATGGTAAATTTATGCATGTAAGATGTTGTGCTCATATTCTGAACATCATTGTGCAGCAAGGTTTAGAGTTAGCTAAGGATGTTTTACACAACATTCGGGAAAGTGTTAGATATGTGA
The DNA here is from genome assembly GCA_004349715.1 of Crucihimalaya himalaica. NCBI lineage: Eukaryota > Viridiplantae > Streptophyta > Magnoliopsida > Brassicales > Brassicaceae > Crucihimalaya > Crucihimalaya himalaica. The sequence continues at coordinate 1,269,330 of SMJT01000085.1, read as the reverse complement.
AAGCATCACCACAAAGGAGAGAAGCATTTGCAGCATGTGTAGAAAGAGTAGGCATTAAAAGTGCAGCGGGTTTATCTCTTGATGTTCCGACGAGGTGGAATTCTACTTATGAAATGCTTGCGAGAGCATTGAAGTTTAGAAAAGCATTTGGTAGCATGAAGGCTTTTGACACCAATTATAAGTCTTTACCTTCAGAAGAGGAATGGAACCGTGGAGAGAAGATTTGTGATTTGTTAAAGCCTTTTAGTGTGATCACCACTCTGTTTTCAGGCTCTATGTATCCCACATCCAATGTATACTTTACACAAGTGTGGAGGATTGAATTGTTGTTGAATAAGTATGCTGTTTGTGATGATGAGGCAGTGATGCGAATGGCTCAAGAAATGAAGGTTAAGAAATTTGCAAAGTATTGGGAAGACTACAGTCTCATTTTAGCTATCGGAGCTGTTTTAGATCCAAGACTCAAAGTGCAGATGCTTGAAGTAGCATATAAGAAGGTAAATCCCTATACTTATGAGTTGAAAATGGAAGAACTAAAGAAGAATCTAGCCATGCTTTATGAAGCTTATCAGACAAGATCTTCAGCAACACAAACTCCTCATGATCTACTTAATGAATCTCCACTTGAAGATGATTTCGACAATGTAAGTATCTTTCTTTCTTTGATCTTTTAGCTAAATGATCTCTACTTAATGAACCCAATTGCATCTTCTTCTTTTTCACCAGGAGCAGGAATCGTTTTTGTTTAACTTGCATCTGTTTTTGTTTAAACACAATTGGGTTTAACTTGCATCTGTTTTTGTTGCATCTGTCTTGCATCTGTTTAACTTGCATCTGTTTAACTTGCATCTGAGGTTGAAAATCTTAATAATTCAGGATCTTTTTGAGCTGGAAAGAAGTATTGAAGCTGGTGTCAACAACACAAAGACACACTTGGATATCTATCTAGATGAGCCGAGACTAGAGTGGAAGTCTTTTCCAAATTTGGATATATTGAGCTACTGGAAAGATAATCAACAACGATTTGGGGATTTAGCCTCAATGGCACGTGATGTTCTCAGCATTCCAATTACAACAGTATCATCAGAATCAGCTTTTAGCATTGGAGCTAGGGTGTTGACGCCATATAGAAACCGGTTGCTTCCTCAAAATGTTCAAGCTTTACTTTGTACCCGTAATTGGTTACGTGGTTTTGCAGAATACGAAGGTAACATAGAAGATAATGATGACATAGATGGTTCAAGAATTGGAGACTCAAACGCCCAATGATCTGTTCTTTATCATTGTTCGGAAAGTGAAAGCAAAGGCAAAGAACTAAAAGGTGCACAAGGTGAAACAGAGGCTTTGAGGAAGCAAGCCGATGGGTTTCTTCTGGAGTATGATAGGCTTCTTGAGGATAATCAGAATTTGAGGAACCAGTTGGAGTCTATTGGCCATAGTCCAGAAGGAAAGAAGAGTACGTAAACAAAAATCTAATGATTCTGTTTTGTAGAGAACAAAGTAACTATAGTAAATGTGGCTTTGCTGATTTTTGCTTTATGTATTATGCTATAACGTCTCATCTTTGAATGTATTTTACTACGTATTACAATCTAGTAAGTTTGGTACATCATGATTCACCTGAGTTTCGAGTAAAGAAGATCGATGAGCTTAGGCTTCACTTAAATAATAGATTTGTTTGGGTATTAATTTATTTTAATGTTAATATTATACACATATAATTATATCTGAATTTACATCCATGTTAACAATATATTAAATAAAATTATCAATTAGCAAGTATATTAAATATAATTATCAATTAGCAAATAATAATTAATAACTAATTTTGTAAAAAAAATCATATATATACTAAATGGGTTTAAATGGGTAAAGTAACTTTGATAAGGTTATATGGGCATGGTTATATGGGTTTAAAATTTAGATGGGTTTAAATGGGTTTAAGGTTAAATGGGGTAGGTTTAATTGGAGTGGGTTTAAATGGGGTGGGTTTACCCATGATAACATCCCTACTTCAGACATATGTGTACACGATAGTTTGATTATAGAAAACGCATCATGCTATAACGTTGAAAAAAATGTTATTTTGTTGCTAAGGGTTTGAATGGTTGGGCCGGGTATTGGATCAATAAACCGGCCCGATAACTGAACCAGGACGGACGCAAACCTGGAAAACGCGGAGGTGAAGAACGGAGGAGAGACTCTTGGTGGCGGGTAAACGAAACAAGAGAGAAAATGGATGACGAGAGGATTCGAGAGAGAGAGAGGCTTCAGATCGAGCAGATTCGTGAGCTTGATTTCGAGGAATTACAGGTCGAAGAAGTCGATTACCTTCACGATTCCGATTCCGATGATGATGATGATGATGATCTCGCTGCATTTCCCTTTTCTTCCCACGCGCAAGCTTCGTGAGTAATCTCTCCTCACAACACTTGGTTTTTTTGTGTTCCGTATACGATCGTTTTGTTACTTATTCTTTCTACTCTCTGTACTTCGTTTCATTTGCTCTTTCGAGTGACCACGCGTGGCTCAGGTGTTGTTTATGCAGTATTGAATCAGTTTCGAGTGTAAAACTAGTTTGATTTTCCAGTTTTTGCATACTTAGGGTTACGTGATGTTCAATAGTTGAAGAATAAGTAATCCTTTAGGTAACGGATCTATGAAACAGTGATTGGATTTCTTGGGATGTGATGAATGAAGCTTTTGTTTTCATCTTACTACTAACCTTTGTTTCCTCTCTTAATGGCTATACCTTTGCATTCTTTGACTTTGCATTTGGTGATGCTTGACAGCGGTAACCTTGGTGATGATGAACTTATTTTCAACCCAGCTTTGTCTTCTTTACATACCTATCTTGGTGGTATGGATGGATTCTCTCATCATGTGTGTTTTCGATGTGTTATCTTATATGTTTACCACATTTGAGTTTACTGTTTTATACTGTTTAACAGAAGTTGAGGACACTCGAAACAGAATTGCTTTTGTGGATGGAGGCACAGTCTTGAAGATCCCACTTTTCTATCTTGAAGGTTTTTATAATAATAATAATAATAATAATAATAATATGGTGTGGTAATAGATTTCTTCTTTTAGTGGTTACATCTGTAGCTTTAGTCTAAGAATCTAGCTGCATGTTCACCGATATGAGGTGCTTACTTGAATTGAACAATCACACCATGTTTCTTCTTCAGATTTACAAGAAGTACCTTTTCTAAAAACCAATTCGTGTAAGACATGTATGGTTTGAAGTGTCATCTGTCCGCTCCTAGTGTTTTGTACCTAGATATATATGTAACAAATTGACACTGCTGCTTTTCAATACTTCAGGAGTTGTTCTATTTCCAGAGGCAACACTACCCCTTAGAATTATTCAGGCTAGTTTCTTGGCTGCTGTTGAGAGAGCTTTGAACCAAGCTAATGCTCCATCTACGATAGGTGTGGTAGGTGACTTAATCTTTTGCTTTGCTTGTTTTGGGTTCGAAATATCTTGTTCTTTTCTACAAGAAAAATTTATTCATCTAAAGTTTATCCTGTTATCTTCAGATTCGTGTTTACAGAGAAGGTGCTCAGTTCAAGTATGCCAGTGTGGGGACAACAGCAGAGGTAATCTTTCTTAATTTTCTCACTCTCTTATCTTTCAAATGATTGTTAGATGAAATTATACCTTTCAGTTTTCTGTTTCTAAAACACTTTTTACTTTGTCTCATCTTAAGACCTCTATGGTTTTGTATTTGACATTTTCTGCAGTTTTGTATCTGGAATTGTGGGATCTGATATGGTTGGTGGTAGCACTAACATATCTTATGAAATGAATACATTTTACAATTGGCATCCTTGTTGATCTGTTTCTTATCTAAAATAGTGTGGACCTTTAAATTATTTGCGCAATGTTTCTTGAGCAATGCCTGAGAACAGGGTCTTGATGTAGGAAGTTGGAAAATGCCATGGTTGTTGTTTTCCATTTTTAGTTGGTGGGAATAATTTGGATCTTCTAGTCCTCGATATGTAACATACTATTCTCGGTGATAATCGCAGATACGACAATACCGTCGACTTGGTGATGGTTCATTCAATGTTATTACTCGTGGACAACAGCGGTTCCGTTTAATGCGTCGTTGGACTGACGTTGAAGGATTTGTATGAAGATTCTCTCATATATATACATAAACTCTCCGCCTCTTTTATTTGTAAAAGTGAAGAATGCATCTTTGTTTATAGTGGGAGAAGCTTATATCTCATTAAATCCTCTTCTTGCAGCCTTGCGGAGAGGTTCAAATTGTTGAGGAAGATGTGCCCCTGAGGACTCCCAGGGATGCGTTTGGAAAACTGGTACCGTTGAGCAAGTTGCAAGGTCGCTCTCCCTTGAGTACAATGTCTTTATCTACACCTCTTAGAGATATGGACGCAGAGTCAGTAGCAAATTCTGAAGAAAGTTTTGAAAGTGCTCTTTCTCCGTCAGAAAAAAGACTTCATTATTATTCAGTAGTTGACTCAATATTTTATAACTCAGCAAGTAGTGATGATGATCAAGTAGTCAGCACATCTGATATCCAATCTAGTGGGTCTCATCCATACAGCTCTAGATCCACTGGATGTTTAGCTTCTGACCATGATGATGAAAAGGAAGATGGGCAATCCTCAATTGGCAAGACTCTTGTATCAGAAGGGAAATGTCAGAAGCAAAAGAGGCTGGAAAGTTTCCGGGGAAATACTGATCTAAGCCGATTCCGTATGGCCCCAAGAGCATTTTGGCCATTCTGGGTGTACAGGATGTACGACTCATATTATCTTGCTCAAAGAGCAGCTGGTAAATTCCTTGTTTGTTTTGATCATTTTCTAAACGTAGCACACATAGTAATAAGAGTCTGCTGATGTAAGATAATGTGCAGATCTGTGGAAGCAGATAGTTGGGGTTCCAAATATGGAGGCTTTTGTGAATAAACCAGATACTGTATCCTTTTCCATTGCTAGTAAAATCCCTGTGTCTGAGTCAATTAGACAAGAGCTCTTGGAGATTGATGGAGTCTCCTACAGATTGCAGCGAGAAATTGAATTGCTTGAAAGCTTTGATCGTGTTCGTTGTAAACACTGTCAGGTATTTTGTGGGAGCATGGCAAATACCAATTATGCTTCCGCTCCGTTGATTATTTGGTAAATATTTGCATATTAACGCAGACTGTCATAGCAAGAAGAAAAGACATGTTGGTTATGTCTAATGAAGGTCCTCTTGGTGCCTACGTAAACCCACATGGCTATGTACACGAGATAATGACCTTTTACAAAGCAAATGACATAGCGCTAACAGGTCGACCTGTTAAAAAGGACAGCTGGTTTCCTGGGTAAGAGTTTTTTTTTTCATTAATGTTTGTCCTTAATCATGTTTATATTTGAACTAATCGACCTACTTCCTTCACTATACTTATCACTCATTTGATACCTCAGGTAGTTTAGAAATAGAGTCAATCACAAATTTACGTCCTAGGGAGCTTCCAAGTTGTGATTTAGAAACTAGCTTTTGTTCAAAACAAGCTAAATTATTAAAGCATTAGCATGTAAAGCAGCTGACGCAATTTGTTGCAAGTAAAAACCCTTTAGATAAATTGTTCATAGGCATAGGCTAACTTGTTTAAAGCATTGGTCTTGTCTTTTACTAAGTAGCCTAATCCGTAATCTTTCAAGTCTATTATAACTCTGATTTATGTATCTTAAATCCGCAGGTATGCATGGACAATTGCAAACTGTGTGACGTGTGAAACCCAGCTGGGTTGGCTTTTCACAGCAACAAACAAGAAGTTGAAGCCATCGTCTTTCTGGGCAGTTCGGGGCTCACAGGTCGCAGATGACATGCGCTGAAACAGTATTAAAACCAGGTCTCACTTACGGATCAGTTTGCGCTTCAATACCAAATTATTAGTGCCATAGAAATGTTTCAACTTTCGACCTCAAAAACACCCCCAAAAGAACGGTACCATCTTTGGTTATCCAATATTACAAGATAGCTTGTGAAAGCAAAAGCGGACTAGAGTATTAGAATCCTTTAGCAAGTAGTAACAAAACAGCTATAGGATTTTGATATTTTCATCAATATACATAACATTATATGTATGTACTCACATGCCTAATGTGGTGGCGTTATGCCTATTGGCGTAATGTGGTGGCGTGAGCGTTTTAGTTTTGTGAAGAAAGCGTCACTTTTGTGTATGGAAATGTCACGGTACGTATGCTATTTTTCAAAACAAAATAAAGGTTAAGGGTGACTTTTGTATCGCTTAGATTCGGCTTACTAGATGAATCAGAGCATTAATTGGGATTCTCCCGTTGATCATGTACAAGATTTCTACTTCGTTTGGATCCATTTTTGATCATAGATTTGTCATCAAACGATAGCAACGTGGTTGTTAAAGTTATGAAGACGTCGAATGTATTGTCGCTAACGCTACATTTACAATTTTTAAAGATTGCAATTGAGCAAATGATAATTAGTTTATACACAAAATTAAGTCAATTAACTGGTTACGTTCATAGATCAAGCTTTTGGGTTTTCACGGTCGTATCTGACTGGTTGACATTTATGACTTGAACTGAGAATGCAAGTAAAATGGTGTATACACTTCACTAAACCAAAAAACTAGAGGAGATAGAAAAACATGAGGACTTTTTTTGTTTGATACAATTGAGGCTTGACTAGTGACTAGGTGATGACAGTGAACTTGTTTTGCATACACTGCAACTTACAAATACTCAGATCATCGTTGTACCTTTCATCTTCATGCTTCAAATTATACTTAGAAGTCTGAACCATGAAACAAATAATAATTACATTCATTTCGGTGATACAAAGCAGCAGCAGTAACGACCAGATGTCCCCATATTCTGCATTTACCTTAAGATTCACTACATCAGTTAGAGCTTATGGTGGAGAACTGTTGCAACAAAGCGTAAAGATAGGTAAAGGATAAACCCCCATACGAAGCTTAGAACAGCCCAAGTGTGTGGCTCTCTCAGAAAGCTATTCATTAAATTTCCAGAGTAGCAGCCCAATATCACCTCATTTTCAGCTGTAGAGAAGGTAAAAGATGACGATCCAGATAGGTTTAAATCTTGAACCCAAACAGTTACTTTCTTTTAGATTCCTCGTAACCAAAAGAGTCAAATAACTCTTTTCATGGTTCCAACTCCTTGGTTCCTACATGATTCACTGACAAAATGACAAGACAAAACTCTCAAGACAGGTATAATATATACCAAAAACATCCATTTCCTTCTTCATTACAGCCGCCACATAAGATTAACTTATATGAAAATATATAAGACCAGACTACCCTTTTTTTATCTAAGAAATTTAAACTTCTTTCCTCAAACAGGTCATCCAAGTTGAAAAACAGGACAATTTTGCAGTTGATACACTACATTACAGCACTAGTGAAGAAGAGTTTGGCGTCCATCTTTCATTCAACCTTCCTAAAAGATTTCCCTAAGCCACAGCATCACTGATCACAACAGATGTTCTTTCTCACTGAGCGGATGTATGGTAAAGCTAAATTGAGTTGCATCCTAACAGAAAATTAGAGCTTCATGAAACAGTTCGACCATAACAAATAGATGCTATGTAAAGATTCTTGGCCCATTTTTCCTGCACAAAAAAAAAAGACTAGAAGTTACACCCCATGAAGTTTGAAAGTCAAATAACAAGGAGAAGGAGATAAGAGACCAGCAAACAAACCTTCACATGATTACTAGGAAAAGCTGAGGTTCTTAGAGTCTCCTGTGTCTCATCAGTAAGCTTTCTTCTTGGCACACTAAGAACAAAGGCAGCCTGATCCCAAGTAGCAGCAACTGATGTAATTCGGTAGCCATTATCCCATCGACGATGTATACCTTCACTAGGGTATAGAAAATCTAGTTCTACAACCTGCATCATAGAACAATCCTCATATTATTCATGATGCAATTCTAAGTGATGCATGCTTTTATTCAAGGCAAGACCCAAAACAGAATAAATTAACTTCACAAGACCTGGTCAGAAAAATAAGCTCCACGAGACATTACAATCCCCCATTTGCTTCCAGCAGTTGCCATAGATGTAACATAAAATCCTTCCCTCCACTTTTTATTTATCCACTTGAAGGGAAAAGAATCGCTGACTTTGTAAGATTGCTGTAAATACTGGGTCCCTGAGTACAAAAGATGAAGGCTGTGAAACAGAGATAAAACGGAAACAACTGTTACACCCGCATTCAAAAGGAATAAAACAGCATTACCCTTCGACATAACCACAAATGAGCTCCCGTTATTTGCTCCTGCCACTGCTGTAATATAGTAATTCTTTTCCCACTGTTCCACAATCCATTCCTAGAAGATATGGACCAAATGGCAACACAAACAAGTTGGAGAACATCATAAATGGAAGTGACAGCAGCCGTGCAGACATGAAAAATTTGGAACGATTACCCGAGAATATTGAATGAAGCTACCTTGTGGAGAAAGTTCGGTGATAGCTGGTAAACTTGATCTGTAAAGCCAGTTCCAGCATCCATGATAAGGGCCCAGAGATTCGAGCAAGAAGCTACACTGCTGATAAATAAACCATCCTCATTTCCTTTTTCAATGTGTTGTGCAAGCCTTAAATCAGCGACATTATAATGATATCTGCACAAAGATAAAAGACATGTCAGCAGCATGTTCATCTACGTACGTACCAAGAACTCTTAAGTAAGATCCAAAATGACACCGTTGTTTCATTGGTCTGTGTGCACTGTAAATGCTGATCCATTGTGTTGCTGGCATTCCCAATCTGACCTTCTTTGTTGGTTGTTCGTCCTCCTCGTCCATTGTCAGCCTCCCCCTCTTTTGACCCACTTGATGTATGAGCTTCACACCAGAAATACACGAAAAAGCTTTAGGCGTTCTAGACTGGACGTAAATAACAGAACCACAAGAAAATATCATAAAAAAATCACCAAATCACCTTCTGTGCACCTTCAGTATTTATTGGCCTAATGTCTGGGTTTGGGCCGACTATTCCATCGAAAAGAGAAATATATTTAGCATAGTCAGGGTCCTCATCAAACTTCAAATTGACAACATGCTCAACAAATTGACGAAAAGGTTGGGGGCAGAAGCAGCAAAGAGTTTCTGGGGAAGTAGCCATCTTCTTCTTGCAAACAAGGAAACCTTTGTTCTCTCCCTAAAAAAAAAAAAAAGTTAATGATTGGCAAGGAAAAAAGCCAAAACTACAATCATTTAAGTTTTAGCGCCCCCAACCTGGTACCCTTGCCATGGAAGCCGGCCTCGAAGAAGGAAAACAAGAGTGTAAGCAAGAGATTCCAGGTCATCCCTTCTACTACAAGTTCTGCCAAGATGAGCATGTACACTAGCATACCGTACTGTTCCTCTGAGAATGCAAAAAAGTCAAAACATTAATAAGTAACATAAGATTGAAGTATCTGATAAGAATCAATCTCACAGGCTTTATGCCTAGTTGAATCAAATGACCTAAATACATCAGGACGCTGGTCATATTCAACATGTAGTCCAGTTGCAGTATCACGCCATTTGGTTGCTGCAGGATCAACAAATTGGATAAGCAGCACAAAGAAAGTAAAATATGTTTGCTCTTACTACAAAATACAGTATACCTAAGCCGAGGTCGACAAGGAAAAGTTTTTTCTCTTCAGGAGTCCCGGGAGGCCCAAGCAGAAAATTCTCTGGTTTTACATCGCCATGCACATATCTGCCAGAGACAGGAGAATATAAGAAAATTAAAGCTATTTAAAGCAAGAGACTTGCAGTAGGCAGTACAGTCAGCAAGAATATAAGAAAATTACCCCCTTGAATGCATCTTTTCTAATATGGATATTGCCTCAATCGCAATGCATGCAACCATCTCTGTTGACATCCTACATTGTATAAAACAAACAAAGCATATGGTGAATACTAATATCAAATGGCTCATTTCCGAAACTTATCTGTTCACCAATGGTTTATATAACAAAATCTTCAGATGCTACAAAATAATGTAAAGGTTTTCCAGGTGGAATGCTCACGCTTGAGTGGTACTATTCCAAACATCCCATAAGCTAGGGCCAAGAATATCCATAACCTGTATGAAAGATTAAAAACTGTAATTAGTCATACCGCAAGTAGCTACGAACAGAAAGTGTTTATGTTCAAACCTAGCTAATATCAACATACCATCACATAAAAATCACCTTGCCGACCTTTAAAATGAACTCGTGGCACACCATGACTGCCACCAAGTGCACTGGACAAACAGATGATAAAGCATACTTAGCTGTCTCATCCTTTTATAAAACAACTATTTGGACAAGCAGAAGAAGAATCCTAGAGCCAAACACAAGAAACCATAGCGCTCACTTGTAAACTTGCCACTCATATGGTGGCCCATAGTTACATCCTTTGCTGCTTCTATGCTCAAACTTCAAAGCCACCTGCAGAAGTGGACACATCAATATTAAATATAGCTCATACGAAATAAAAGAAAGCAAGTAAATTTGCAAACACAAATAGCATACCTCTAAAGCTCCCGGTCCAAATCTAGCATTAGGAGTGGTCGTGCCCATCTTTCGACCAACATAAACTTGTCCAAACCCTCCTTTGCCTAGTTTTCTATCTAACTTGTACATGGGTGAACCACCAACCTGAACCTGTGGAACCAAGGAGTCGATAATCAAATCATCTTAACGCAGAAAAAAAAAAACTTAAAGCTAATATCAGACATGCCCAAGTTTGACATTTTTCTCCAAATCAAGGACACCACAAGCAATGCAAGAGACAATAGCCCAACCTCGTAAAAGTTGAATTGAGTAGAAATAACAAAACCAACAATAAAGGTGACACCTTTTCAGGAAGTGGAGGAGCGTTTCCTTCATCATCAGGCACTGGTGCTGCTTGACCACCACTGTCGTGTTCATCCATCTTCTTATCTTCGCTCGAAACCCTAATTTGTTCTTCTTCCTCTTTTACTGCAGTGGTCACCAAAGGCGTCGACTTCTCTGCAGCTACGATGGCCTCCTTCGCCACCACTTTCTTATGCCGCCTTGGATTTCTCCTAACTGGTGATTGTGTCAAAGCAATTGGGTTCTGATTCGGGTTCTTATTAGCCCGATCTCTGCGTGCGCGGCTACGCAGCTCAGGCATCGTACGCTTGGTGGTCGACGTCCATGGAACGATCGAAGTCACTGACAAAGAGAGAAGCTTGCAGAACCATCCGAGAGATAATCTGAAGCGAAGATAACGAAGAGATGAAGAATCCGAGAGCTGCAAATGCAAATGGGTTGAGAGATTTGGGGATTTTTCAAGACTTGGCAATCGAATCTAAGTGGATTCTGATCTTTTTACCTTCTAGTGTTTTCTTTAAGAGGACTCCTTAAAGGGATCTTATTTATGGTCTTTTTTTTTTTTTTTCCTTCACACCCTTGAACCTATGGATTTTTAGTGTTTTTTACTTTTTCTCTCATCTACATTATAAACATAATTAACTTGAATATATCAAATCTGCAATACATAAATAAGCAAATCTGAGTGAATTGAAGAGGTTTTGTTGGAGTGTTTCTCTTTCGGAAACGGCCACGAAAATGTTGGCCGGCCATTATGTAAATCGCCGGTTGAAAGCAGAAATAAGATATCTTTTTTTTTTTTTTGAATCTTGCAAAGTAGAAATGTTAGAATTTTCAAAACTGGGATGAATATCGACAAAATTTAGGTTGATTTTATTCAAAATTTTGCGGAAATCAAATTCATCAATAGAATGGTGCCTAGTGGTTGCCTTAACTTTGTTATGATATGCAATATGGTGGGAGTTTGGATATCCTCTTTCTCATCTTTTACATAGGACATTAGGGTTACAATTGATTTCATATATTATTCTCGAATATGAGCTGTCAGGGTGTATTCCTTTGTAAAGTATGCGTTAAGTCTGTATACACACGATTTTCCAAACTCAATGTTTAATCACATTTTTAACTTAATTCGAGTTGAATCCCCAAGAAAAATTTTAAATTGATGTAAAACCTCATCTTGTTGGGGTCGACGGGGTGTAACCCCCTAAAAACTTTGCGTTAAGTCTATAACCAACCGTTTTTAAAAAATAATGCTTAGCCCCCTAAAAAGTTTCATCTCGAGTTGTAACTTCCTCTTGACTTTTTGATTGATTTTGATGACTGTGCAGCTGAGTAAACGCCACTATGCAGCTGACGTGGCAAATAAAAAAAAAAATTATTAGGCCTGAACGTTTGGGTATTCGGATCGGGTTCGGATTGGGTATGTTCGGAATTAAGGTTTTCGTGTTTAGAAATTTAGGACCCGTTCGGGAATTTTTAAATTTCATGTCGGGTTCACGTTCGGCTATGTTCAGGTTCGGGTTTACCCAAATATTCAAAAATCTAAAATTTTGTATCCAAATCTAACCAAATTATTTGAAAACAACTAAAAAACTCGAGTATTTTTACATAAATCTATACAAAAATAACTAAAATACTTGAACCTGAACCCGACCCAAAATTTATAAATACTCGTACGGGTCTTAAATTTCTAATAACGAAATCCCAAAGTTACTAGATTTTTAAGCTGTTTAGAGCATATCTAATAATATATTAGATTTTAGAGGGCTAATCGCGACGAATCTCTATAAATCTCTTGAGTAAAATTCAATTCCAAACAAAACTGACAATATCAACCTTTGATTAGCAACTCTTATTATAACCATAAAAAGTATAATGGTTGCTACGTTGTGAATCACAAAACCACTAACAATTACCCTTATGGCCTTATCAAAAGCAATAACATCATTATTTTGTACCACGGTTTATTCCTGTATTTTTTTATTGTTTTTAACTATTCATTTTATTAGAAATTTTTTATTAATACTAATAAATTTAAGACCCGTTCGAATATTTTTAAATTTCGGGTCGGATTCAAATTCGGGTATTTTAGTTATTTTTGGATAGATTTACGTAAAAATACTCGAGTTTTTTTAGTTGTTTTCAAATAGTTTGGTTAGACTTGGATACAAAATTTCAGAGTTTTGAATATTTGGGTAAACCTGAACCTGAAAATACCCGAACCTAAAATTTAAAAATACTGGAACAGGTCCTAAATTTCTAAACACGTAAACCCAAACCCGAACATACCCGACTCGAATACCCAAACGTCCAGACCTATTGAATTCTATTTTTTTTGTTTTATTTGCCACGTCAGGTGCACAGTGGCACCTAGTCAGCTGCCCAGTGTCGTCTAGTTTGTTGTACAAGCATCAAAGTCAACCAAAAAGTCAACAAAAAGGAGTTACAACTCGAAATAAAAATTTTTGAGGGCTAAACATTGTTTTTTAAAAACATGTGGTTACAGACTTAATGCAAAGTTTTTAGGGGGCTACACCCCGACGACCCCATCTTGTTGACTCCGATGGAATTACTTAACGGACGTTAATGTGATGTTGATGTGGCGTCACTTTGCAGCAGTTATCTAAACTCAAACTTGGGTGGGAAACCTCCATGGAAAAACACACTAACCACTAGGACACGCTAATATTTTAAGTTATTAATGACAAAACTTTAATATATCTTAGTCAATTTGTCTTTTTTTATACAAAATAGAATTCACCATCCGAGACCTCAAGAAAGCTAGTTCCAGTTTCCGACGAATATTTCTGACTATTTAACTTTCGAGAATAGTTAGTTCCAGAATTCCGTCAGAAAGTTCTGAAATTTTGCGGCGGATTTCTGAAATTCCCGACGGATTTCTGAAATTCCCAACGAATTTCTAAAATTCAAATAATCAGAAATATTCGTCGGAAACTGGAACTAGTTTTTTTGAGGTCTCAGATTGTAAATTCTATTTTTGTATAAAAAAAGACAGACTGACTAAAATATATTAAAGTTTTGTCACTAATAACTAAAAATATTAACTTGTCCTAGTGGTTTGTGTGTTTTTCCATTGAGGTTTCCCACCCAGGTTCAACTATAAATGTTTTTAGTTTTATTTTCCACGTCAGCTACACATTGGTGCCCGGTCAGCTGCATAGTGGCGCCATGTCAGCAGCACAGTAAATTCTGTTAAGTAATTCCATCGGAGTCAACAAGATGAGGTTTTACATTGATTTAAACTTTTCCGTGGGGATACAACTCGAATTAAGTTAAAAATGTGGCTAAATATTGAGTTTGAAAAACCGTGTGTATACAGACTTAACACATACTTTGCAAGGGGGATATACTCTAACGGCCCAATCATGCTTTTTCAACATACACTTCTCGATGATTTTGCAAGGATCCATCATTTTATTCGCTTCCAACCGTTTCTCATATTATTTTACAAAATTTTATTGTCTCGGCTATTTTTAAAATGTCAAAATCTTAAATTGTGCCTGATGATTTTGATGGTTCCTTAGAGGAAATTGGCTCAAATCATGATAATTACTTTGGACAACTCAGATACCTTGCAAAAATATTGGCCAGCCGTTGTAAGTCATATGTTGAATAAGACAATTCCATTAGGATTATGTCATGATTAGCCTTTCTAGATCCTAGTGTTTATATCATGATTAGTGAGTAGGATCTTTGGGTATGGTAGATTAGGGTAGGTTTGGGTTGATTCATGATGTTTAAGGTTTAGAATGTTAAATATTCTTGTTCATGAGGTATTCTTAATGCTAGATTAGCCTTGATCAAATTAGTCTAGATCATAGGTGGTTTCATGCCCGGAAGGTGTTTGTGAAAATGTTTGAATGAACTTAATGAATGCTTAGTGTACATAGTCTATGGAAATAGATGATTAGGGTGCTAAGTGGTTAGTTAGATTTGTTAATTATACATATTAGTCTTGTAGTTACGGATGAGAATCTTTGGTAATTACTTGATTAGTATAGGAATTAGTGCCATGGAAGTGGATTAGTCTATCTTAGTGTTCTAAGACCTAAGGATTAGCATTTGTAGTTTGAATAGCATCATGGATTAGCTTGGCTTTGCCTTAATCAATTACATTACCCAAAGATTCGCTTGCTTAATTATAGTTTAAGAACCGTTTAGCTTTGATTAGTAGTTTTCCGCCTTGTTTGCTTTCTAATTTGGTTAGTCTTTAAAGTTTGCATGTTTCTAGTCTATTGATTGCCTTACTTAGTTCTTTTGCTTAGTTCTAGCTTGTTTTACTTGCTTCTTAGGTCTTTTGTTTGAATTACTTGGGTTGTAGAATTAGGCCTCTCAATCTCTAATTGCTTAGATTAAGCAGAGACTTGTATTCCTATTCCTATTGTATTGATTATATTCTTTGTGGTTCGACATCCTAATTACTACAATGTTTCACTTGCACTTGGGTGATTTGGGAATAAATATTATTGAAATATTATCTATCACTTACACATAAGAAATTATACAAATGCATTAGTGTTTAATGTATTTGAGTGTTTTATAACTTTATTAAACAGGGTGATTTTGGAGAGAGGTTTAGCCTCAGAGAGATGATGTTCAAAGATTGTATTTATAAGTTTTCTCAACCAGATTGGAGTACCAGTACCATGTACAAAAATATGTGGTTGAAGGGTTGTTCACATGTCGACTACCTAAAGAACCATGTGCGAAACAGATTTTATGCACTAGCGTAACATACCACTAGAGTAGGTCGGGAAAAGGGCCTATTTCAAACTGGACTATTTCGATCGTGCTTATTTATACACAATCAAAGCTGTCGTGCTTGTATCAATTCGAACACTTGAACAATTCAAATAAGCTATATGAACGTCAATAATAGTGCAAAAATCTAAATTGACTTTAACGGAAGTTAGTCAAACGTTAAATCCGCTGACTGGGTGACATCGTGGCAATGACGTGGCAAGGTTCTGAGCGAAAAATTAAAAATTTTGCTTTCAGCACAACTCGAACCGTGGGCGCCCCCTATTCTCAACAGCACATTACCACTTGAGCCAATGTAAATTATTAATATTGGTTCCAAAACAAAAACACTTATTCGCTAATTTCTTCGACAGCCTTAAACAAAAAGCTTAAACAAAAGAAACGTTGAGCTGCCCCTTTCTTCGACAGCCTTCTTGCTGATTTCTTCGACAGCCTTCTTTCATCCGCCGAGAGTAAGAAGCTTTCTCATTCGTTGGGTGAATCGTAACCACCTTTTTCCGGTGAGCCGCCATCATCGTCGCCACATTAATCCCTGAAGACGTCGTAACAAAATGAGGTAAGTTTCTTTTGAAGATTTTGTAAATTGTAATCCTGTGATTAACATTATACACATTTAATTCCTTTCCTGCTTCGATTAAGACACCTTTACATGTACGTATATCTGCTTTCATTAATACATTGAAAATACTAGTAGAATTTTGTATCTTCTCGGTCTTTACATGTATTTCTTCGTTCTTGATACTACTAGTATTTCTTCGTTCTTGATAAATTACTAAAGTCTTGATAGAGTCTTGGTTTTAGTTCGATTAATTGTAATGGTAATTACATGTAGCAATTGTAATTACACTTTTTATGAGCTAATAAGTATGATTTATTCTTAGCCTTCCAAGTGTTTGATGTAATGCCTGTGAGAGTAGTTAATTGTTTTTATTGAAAATTTTAATGTCGATTGCAGCTATTCAGGTGATATTACATTCAACGTTTACCATGGTGGCTATTGGATAAAGCTACATGATGGAGAACTTGCTTATCTTGGGGGTGGGGAGACAAAAACTTTAGAATGCAAACCCGAAGAAATCTTCAATGTGCTTGTGGATGAGTTTAGTGAGGGATTGTATGGCCAGAAGTTATGGTATAAGATGCCTTTTGAAGACAACAATGAACGGAAGAGTTTGTGCAATGGGGATTTGAGTTATGAGAAGATGTGTTTAGCGGGGAAGTGGACTGGTTTTGTTGATATTTTCATGGTTAATACGGCAGAACATCCAGATGATGTTGAAGGTTCTGAGCCGTATGAAGAAGAGTTGAGAGTTGAAAGTAATGTGATGAATTTTGTTGATGAAGATGATCATTTTGACCACCGAAACACACCTCCTAACTCTGATGGTGAAGATGGGGAGGAGGGGGGTTTTGTGAGATGGAAGAGAGGAAGTGGTGAGTTGAAGCTAAAACAAGTCTTTGACTGTTTAGAAGACTTCAAAGAGGCTTTGGTGGATTATGTGCTAACGGAAGGATGGAACATACAGTTATGCATATGGGGGAAAGAAAAGTCAGCAGCTAGGTGTGGGATTGAAGATGCGAACTGTCCATGGAGGATATACTGCTCTTATGAAGAGCCAATTGGGAAGTGGATGGTAAAAGTTTATGAAGATGAGCACAGTTGCGTGAAAGATGGTTATAGTAAAATTTTGAAAGCTCCCGTGATCACAAAATTGTATTTGGATACTATTAGGACAAATCCTGAGATGAAACCAAAGGCAGTTCAAAAAGATATTCAAACCCGGTTCAATTTGATCACACCAATAGACAAGATTAAGAAGGCTAAGGTTAAAGCATTGGAGATCATTAGAAAAGAACATGAAGAGCAGTTTTCTAGGCTCAAAGATTACCGCTTAGAGCTCCTTAGGTAAGCAGCTAACTCTTTCATTTATGTTCAATTTTTTGACAAAAATTCAGGTTTTAAAATTTTCACGTTTTTGATAATATTCATGTTCTGTCCACAGGTCAAACAATGAATCAACGGTGGTGCTAGACACATACATGGATGATGAAGGAGTCGAAATCTTCCATAGATTTTATGTATGTTTTGCTGTCATCCGTAAATTGTGGAAAACTTGGTGTCGACCTATCTTTGGCATCGATGGGTGCTTTTTAAAGTGCACGCTTAAAGGACAATTATTGGCTGCTGTGGGAAGAGATGCTAATAACGGAATGTACCCAATAGCTTGGGCAGTGGTTGATGTAGAAAATGAAAATAACTGGATTTGGTTCATACAGAAGCTGAAGGTGGATTTCAATCTTGGTGATGGTCATGGTTTTACGGTAATATCTGATAGACAAAAGGTAAGTATGAATGAATGCGTTTTAACAATATTTTCTGTAAACCATAGCTTCACATTTGTCTGAAAATATGTTTTATTTTCAGGGATTATTGAATGCAGTTGAAAGGGAGTTGCCAAGGATTGAACATCGGATGTGTGCTCGTCACATCTATGGAAACTTAAAGATGAAATTTCCTAACCAAAGTGAGATGAAGACTCTGTTTTGGCGAGTTGCTGAAAGTTATACAAGTACTGAGTATGAAAAAAATTTGGAAGCAGTGAAGAATTATGATATGCGTCTCTATGAAGCCATAATGGAGAAGAATCCAAAGAATTGCAGTCTCGCTTTCTGCACACCAACTGCTTCATGTGTGGATGTTCATAATAACATCTCAGAATCATTCAACAATGCCATTGATCCTGCAAGGTATATGCCAATGGTTGAGATGTTGGAGACGATAAGGAGAACAGCCATGATTCGTATTGAAATGAGAAAGGAAAAAGCAAAGAATTGGAAAGGAAGATTTACTAAGAGAGCAAAAGAGTTTATAGAGTTGGAGCAAGAAAAGCTTAAGTTTTGCAAGATGGTGCCTGGATCAGATGGTAGAAATGAGGTAATGGAGTCTGGTACAAGCTTTAGTTTGAATCTGACTATGAGGACATGTGCTTGTCGGAGATGGGATATGAGTGGACTGCCTTGCCGTCATGCCTTACGTGTCATTGCTGAAAAGAAGCTTAATTACGAAGACTACATCTCCAACTGGTACATGAATAGCCAGCAGCAGCAGATTTATAGCGATTGCATATGCCCAGTCAATGGTATGCAGTTTTGGCCTAAAACTGGTTGTGTGATTAAACCACCTCTTAGTTTGGTTGAAGAAGTACAGAACAGGAAAGGAAGGAAACCAAAGCCGAAGAGGAAGAAAGCAAGACATGAATCTCCTTCAAAGAAGAAGAAGGTTAGTAGAGAGAGAAGGATAATGCATTGTGCTCGTTGTGGCTTTGCTGGACACAATGCAAGTAAGTGTCTGAATTATGGAGCAGAAAAATTCAGGAAACCGAGAAAGAAGAAGACTTCTAACACAACCGAAGGAGAAGATGGCTATGATTCCATGACTCAAGACGCGACTCAAGACTAACCTATTACCAGGTTTGAAAGGTTAGATATGATGAGTTTTGAAGCTTTAGAAGTAAGACACTTTGGTATGGTGATTTTTGAAGGTTTAGTATGTTGGTTTTTGGAGCTTTAGAAGCATGAAGGTTTAGTATGTTGGTTTTTTGGAGCTTTAGAAGCATTGTATAACTTGATGTTAAACTCTGTTGTATTTCTCTGACTCTGTTTTTGAAGTATCATCCTCTTTTTCTTTTTTATCAGAATCTGAGTTGCCATGCTTTACCTCATTGTTTGATCATATTTTCATATCAACAGTGGAAGGAAATTGAATAGTAGATGATATACTATTGTAGAAAAGTTGGTTCTTTTGCTATTATGGAACTTTTAGAATCACATTACAAATTTAGTGAAAGGTATTAACCAAAAAATTCAGTGAAAGGTATTTATTTAGTTGTATGAAAAGAAACAACACGCGTAAAGATTCAAGGAAGCATCTGGTGCTTGAGGGATAGATAGCAGCTAAATTCGGATCATTCGCGTTGTTCTTCAGATTGCTCTATCTCCAGCTTCTGCAAGGAAAAGAAACAGAAATTTTCAGTAAGATATATAAAATGGATTTAGCTTTGGACAAGACATTAACAGGGGTGAAAATTATAGTCCAGAAGGACATAACACAATGTCATAAGGTTGATTGGCTGGAGTTTCAGCCTTAATGTTCAGAGGCTTCACTCTTAGATATGGTATACTGTGTACCGAGCCTAGGATTGACTTAATATCTCTTACAGTTTAAGATGGTCTACTGTGTACCGAGCTTCAGCCTTAATATCTCTTACAGTTTCAGATAACTATGGACTTAGAGCACATATCTAATATCCAAAGTGGGACAAGATTTTGTTGGTAGAAACATAAGACATTATTAGCACAGCTGATCCATTGCATAGGATTGAGTATCTAAACCAGTAATCTCTAACAATCTCAGAGATATCATCATTTCCAGAGAACCAGAGCATGTAATTAAGATAGTCTATGATTAGAAATTTCCCTATCTTAACAGTGAATTACAGAGATATCATCATGTTGTTTATGAAAAAAGAACTAGCAACAACATAGAAATCGTCCTAAACCCTAAATTTGAACCTCAGCTTCCAATCAAATCAGAGAAACTTTCTACAAATGTTCTGATCATGAAGACTGTCGAAGAAATCAGCTCAATCATCTAACAAGAAACGACACTGGATAGTCTACAGGAAACGCCGATCCCAAATTGACAAGGGAAGGGAGAGAAGAAACGTACAGATTGAGCGTTGTGCCAAGAGAGACCACGATAGACATTAACGGAGAAAGTGGCGGTGAGGTAGATGGTGGCGAGACCTAGCCCTGCCGTGAAAGCCTTGAACCTGACTTTGTTGCTGTCGAAGAAATCAGCTAAGCTTTTCTTTTGTTTAAGCTTTTTTTCTCTTGTCGAATTAGGGAATAAGTGTATTTGTTTTAGAACCAATGTTAATAATTTACATTGGCTCAACTGGTAATGTGCTGCTAAAGAATGAGAGGCGCCCACGGTTCGAGTTGTGCTGAAAGCAAAATTTTTAATTTTTCGCTCAGAATCTTGCCACGTCATTGCCACGATGTCACCCATTCAGCGGATTTAACGTTTGACTAACTTCCGTTAAAGTCAATTTAGATTTTTGCACTATTATTGACGTTCATATAGCTTATTTGAATTGTTCAAGTGTTCGAATTGATACAAGCACGACAGCTTTGATTGTATATAAATAAGCACGATCGAAATAGTCCAGTTTGAAATAGGCCATTTTCCCAGAGTAGGTCCGACGTTTTTAAATGCTATATACAAACAAAAAAATAGAATGCATTTTTCATTTTTATACAAAAAATAATATTACGATAAACAAATTCACAAAAATTACCAAATCCATTAACAGTTTGTAAGAAAAACAGTAAACTAAAATTATATTCTTGAAAAAATTTGTCGTTGTTTAGATTTTTTTTTTTAAACCAAAATTTCACTAATAAAATCAATAAGAACACATATAATATTTTCTTTAACTTAATAAATATCTTGTTAACTTAAAGTCATGAAACATAAATGTAAAAATATTAAAATACCCAACGAAAATTGAATGTAGTAAAAAACCTATAATATTATTTTTTACATAAAAACCCAAAAAATATTTGTCTAAAATATGTCATTTAATATCAGATGTCCTAAACCATTGTTTGGGTAGCTTATGCGGTTGTGGGCAGAAACTACATACAACTAATGGGATATATGTGCTTGTGTAAGCTGCCTTAATGATGTTTCCCGTACTCCATCCACGAGAATTATGTTTATTTTGCATTGTCATTTGTTGTATATATATGTGCAAGATATTGTGATCTTTCATGTGCTATATTTGTTGATAAATCATTGTCGGAGTCTCCTTATGCAAGAGATTAACTCTTCGTGGATTTTTTGATGTGCATTAATGTTATGTGTCAAATTGAGATTAACCGATTCATTTATCATCAAAACGACTATCAATCGAAAAAATCACTGTACAGAAGGTTTACAATCCAAGAAGGGAGATTACATCGATCAGAACAAAAGTTTGGATGTATACATCCATATTGAGCTGAATTATGAGATACTTGGTTACAAAGACGATTGACATGAACAAAACAAACTCTTTCAAATTTAGATGCCCAATATACGATCGTGATATACTCATGCAAAATACGCATACGATAGACCTTTGTTTATTAAAACTGCACAATGTCCATCATAATAAACTTTAGTGAAACCGTGATTAACCGATTCCTAATTGTGATAAATTTAAAAAATTTTACATAATTACTTCAAAAAAATTCTTTTGGTATATTAGAGTATTTTTGATAAAAAATAATATTTACAAAATCCATAAATTGAAATATTTTCTATTATAAAATTAAACAGATTTATAATTTTATCTATAGTAATTCAATTTTTTTTAAAGATTGTTATAATATATAAGGCGGACCCAAAGCAAGAGTAAGGTAGGCAAGTGCCTTGCACTGTTTTTTTTTTCTTTCAATACTTATATAAAATTAACAAAAAATTTGAACTAATACCTTTTGATTAAAACTAACCATATTCAATCAGTTATAATTTATAAATAAATTACAAAATATTTCAACTAATACCTTTTGATTTATTTACTAGTAATTTTGCAGTTATATTCTATATTTAGCACACGCAAAAAAAACTGCCAAAAACCATTAACACTTGTCAAATAAATAAAAAAACTTTTTACAAAGTTACCATAATCCACCGCCCTTCATATTTCCAAGAAGTGGTAATACCTATGGCTGTCAAATGGGTGTGTCCGTGCCCGTTAAGCCCGTCCACAAAGTGTCCATTAATAAATAGGTATGAATTAGTCCCCCCATTTATGACTATGACCATTAATGACCGTGATCATTAATGACCGCGACCATATGGTCCGTCCAACAATGTCCATTAAAATTATTTTCATTTCCTTTTCTCATATATGGAATAACTAAGCTTGGTCATTCGGGTTTCCGATCAGATTTGGTTCGATTTTTTCCGGACTCAAGTAATTCGGATAGAAGAGTTTAGTATCCGATAGGATTTTATGACTATTTGGTTCGGTTTCGGTCTGGATAGGTGTCTGATTCAGATCTGTTTTTGAAAAGAAAAAACAACTAAAAATTTGTTCAATTTTAATAAAAATTGCTTCTACATTAATAAATTTCGGTTAAATTTTGCAAAAAATATAATTTCGACAAATATAACTAAAGATTTCGGATATTTAGGTTATTTGGTATTTTTGGGTATAAAATTATAACTAATATTATATAAATTATTATATTTTAGATTTTCGGATATCTGTTTGGTTTTTGGATCAGATCGGGTTCAGTTCGGGTAATTTGGATGGAAGCATTTAGAATCCGTTCGGATTTTATGATTATTCTTTTGATATTTCTATTTTTTTTCAAATTGATTTGAGCAAAAAACTCTAATAAAAATGATTATTGGACGGTCCGTTGACCATATGGTCTCGACCGTTTTGACTGTGGACTAATATAGACGTCGCCCATTTTGACCGTTTTGTAAATGGGCGCAACCATGACTGTCTGCTAATGATATGGACCGGACTAACCCACGGACGGACCGTCCCGTTGACATCCTAAATTAATAACCCTTACAATTACACTTGTCAGCCGCATCGATATAAAGAGCAAAAAAGCATCCATATCTTCTCAATGTATTAGCATTTAGTACACTTTTCCATAAAACAGACACATGAGATTCTTACATAAATTGTCATAAAAGTAACACTATCTCATTTTCATATATCTAGATCTTCTGCCTTTGACATGGAAAAAGCTTCAAGCCAAGAAAAATGGCAAGCCAAAGTGTCAGTTACCCTCATAAAGGCAAAGCCTGACCAAATATGGCCTCTCTTCACCGATTTCTTCAATCTTCACAAGTGGCTTCCGACACTAGGCAAATGTCACGGCGTCCACGGTAGCAACGGTGAACCCGGCTGCATTAGATTCTGCTCTGGCTCATCTATACGATCCAACGGCGTAGAATCCGCTGCGGGATGGTCGAAGGAGAAGCTGGTGGCCGTTGATCCTGTGGAGCGTGTGATAAGATACGAGATAGTGGAGAGTAACATTGGATTCGAGTCCTACGTCTCGACGGTGAAGATATCGCCACGTGGTGAAGTTGGAGACGTTGATGGTTGTGTGATTGAGTGGAGTTTCACCGTTGATCCCGTCAGAGGATTGTCTTTAGATGATTTGGTGAACAAGTATGAGAAAGCACTTGAGGTAATCGCCAAGAACATGGAAGACGCTTTGACAAGATGAGAATCTTCTTAGAAAAGTTGTTGATAAGTTTTCTAACAAAACCCATTTAAGATTATGGTGAATTTGTAAGATGACCAATCCATATTTGGAGTACAAATAAAAGACTATATTAGTAAAACAAAGAGTAGCAACTGATCAGTTCTGTATATTTTAGTTAGTCAAAACTGTCTTTCTATCACACAAGTTCACCTTCTCTGTTTCATTTTGTGTCTAAATGGTATTACCTCTATTCCAAAATATAAAATGTTTTACTTAAAAACGCGTAGATTTATAAAAAAATATCAGTTAATAAATTGTTAAAAACACAAATCAACCAATCATAAAAAAATTATAAAATTGAAAAAGTCAAAAGTATCAACCAACATTAAATATATGTATAACATCTTATAAAATAGAATAAAAAAACATTTTAAACATTTTATATTTTGGAAGTAACATATAATGTGGAAAAAGCAACAAAGAGTTTGTTTGGGCCACTATTTGTTAAATTTAATTCTAAGACATTAATTAGGCCAATAATTTTCTTTGTGGAATATGAACGGGAAAACACTCAGCCAATTTAAGTACATAAAAAGTCAATGTAAACAGTAGTCCAACGTTGACTTTTTCTGTACTTAAATTGGCTCAGTCAACTTAAAGTTCGTATATTTTTTGGCTCAACAAAAAATTCGTTTTTATTTTGAAAAATGTGTAAGTTCGTTATTAAAATAGTCATTTTCCCTTTTTCAGTTAACTATTTAATACTAAATTTTATTTAAAATTATATATAATCTTTCACTTGTATAACTACTAAAATATAGAATTATTTTTAAGTAAATTGACCACACATAAATATAAACTATATTTTCATTTTAAAAAATACCTCAAATACTATAAAATTGATTATATTTAACTAAGTCTCCGGTAAAAATAATTGCTACAATTTTTTTATGTTACATTGTTTTAGAGAATGTATCTAATTTTACGATGATATGCTAAAGAGTTCATATACATGATATTTAAATTTTAAATTATTTTTGCTAGACAATCTTTTTGACTTTATTAGCATCATACAACTATATTACAATTTAAAATTAAGTTATATTTACTGAAATTGTTGTGTCAATTTTGTATTTGGTTGTGTTTTTGTATCACATTATCATTTGTATGAACGGAATTCTTCAAATTTCCAAAATGTTTCCAAATAAATGCTTTCGTCACATGAAAATATAATAGCAATATCTTTACTGGAAAACTAGTTAAATATAATAAATTTTGTAGTATTTGAGATATTTTTTTAATAAAATATGGTTTATATTTATGTGTGGTCAATTTACTTTAAAATAATTTTATGTTTTATAGTTATATAGGTGAAAGATTATAGCTTATTTTAAATAAAATTCAATACTAAATAGTTAATTAAAAAATGGAAATGACCATTTTAATAACGAACTTATGCGTTTTTGCCAAAATAAATACGAACTCTTTGTTGAGCCAAAAAATATACAAACTTTAAGTTGACTGAGCCAATTTAAGTAAAGAAAAAGTCAACGTTGGACTGCTGTTAACGTTGACTTTTTCTGTATTTAATTTGGCTCAGTCAACTTAAAGTTCATATATTTTTTGGCTCAACAAAGAGTTCGTATTTATTTTGGCAAAAACGTGTAAGTTCGTTATTAAAATGACCATTTTTCCGAATATGAACCCATGACTTTGGATAATTTTTTCTTTCTTTGTGCAAAATGAAGGGTGTCTATCCAACAATAATTTATTTTTAAATTTATCTCTTGTAATTTTACCATCAGAATTTGTATAAGAAATTTTTTAAATAGAAATATTAGTACCAAAATAATGGAATTTGAAGAGGCTCTACTCAAACTAAGAATTATCAAAACCATCATCGAATAGCTTAAACCCAATATAATGTCAAGCATGGGTTGAAAAATTAATTCATAAGCTTTTGAGGGAGGGTATTGGTAGCTCAAATTTTAATCCCAAACTAGTACCCCAAGTGCAAGGCAGTCGAAGTAGTAGACTAGGTATCGATCCATAGGGACATAGAACTAACACACTAAGTATACGAGAAACTTCTTAAGCTAAGACGATATGATTTGTTGTTTTAACATGATTAAACTAATAAGAGCTAATACTACCAATTGAAATGCAAATTAACAATTAAAAGCAACGACTAGACATAAAACAATAACAATACACAAGGTAACAAAACTAGAACTAAAATGACACAAGCAAAGAAAATCAATTAAGGATGACGGTTTTAGATTTTTACGAAACAATGGATTATGGATGGGATTTCGAATTATGAATGCTTGACAATTTGTATGCAATGAGATGATAATCAATTAAACCTCCTTAGAACATGGAACACTTAACAAGATAAACCCACTCTCATGGCATTTATCACTTCATAAAAACCTATTCTTGCTAAACTCTCATTTGCAGAATTTAGTCTAAATGAGCATTAAACAAAAGTCCATTTCGTTCACAATTCACCCTAACATCAGCTTTCGTTGGCTAGGGAAGAAAAGCCAATTTAAGTTTGGTTCCGGCATTTTATCGAACACCTTTCGGGCGATAAATTGCCTAAATTCAAGATATGGGTGATCAAACCATACCAAGCATTAAACACACCCTAAATCGAAGGATCTAAGCATATCTCATCTAAACCAAAACATAACAATCATCAAAATCACAATTCTACCCTACCATAATCCATAATATGACTACTCACTCATGGTGCAAGAATAAGAAAAACAACTCAAGAAACAAGACATAATTGAAGATAAGAAGTAGATGAGTAAAGATTTAGAAGACTTCACAAAGATTCAACCCTTGGTATTGATCATAAATCACAAAACAGGACAAAATGTTCTTGGGAGAAAGAAAACGTAGAGGAAGAAGAAAAGTAAAGTTGTCCTCCTCATACAATTATTAGAGGTTAATATTAAGTTTAGAAATCGGTTTTGGGTTGACCCGGCAGAAAACTCGAGTCAAAACCACAAACTTCGCGAATGTTGGATTTTATCAGTCCAGTTATATCGGTCATGTGACCGATAAAATCCGAGTCCTGCAAGCTTGTCAGATTCTTGAGTCGCCTCTGATTTTCTCGGTCTGTTTTATCGGTCCAGCTGACCGATAAAACTCTTTTTTCACCTCTTTGAGCTTATTCTTCATTCCTAGACCTCGTCTTAGCCATCCGTTGGGCGTCTACACTCCTCATAACTTCAACACACCTGAAAAAGGCCAAAAACCACCACACGAGACATATATATACATCCTAGGACTCTAAAATGCAACTTAAAGCTAAATGGGACACTTATGTACACATATGATGCATAAATGTTAGAAATGCACACAAATCAATCCTAAAAACTAAGGAATAAACACCTAAATCTAGCATATATCAGGTATGTATATATAAGCCATCATGTATCGACTGCATGTAGAATTTACTTTCAAATCACAATTGACATGTTCTTTATGGTTTTATATCATTGTTTGATGCTCTTGACTAATCAATTTACAATTAAAAAATTAATGGAATTAACTTAGTTAAAAGAAATTTGCTAAGAATTGCAAAGATAGCTAAACAAAGAAATACAATTAACTCATAACGTCTACGGTGATATATATTGATATTCGTTAATCAAATAAAACATCAAAGTTTCTGTATAATAGAAACAATCAAAATATTTTACCAAAGAACTAATGAAGTTACTAATTGTGAAGCTTAAAAAGTATATTTAAAATGTTGCACAAAAAAAAAAGTAAATTTAAAAGAAGAAAAAAAAAACCTGCACGAATACGCAGATACTCTCCTAGTAATTCGACAAGCATGTGCTTCCCTTGCTTCCATACAAGACCGGCTCTGTGTGGAATTATTGAGGAACTGGTTAAATGTTGGTGAGAAAATTAATGTTTTGCATAGTTGCATATAACTTAAGGAATTTAGAGGAATTGAAGATTGAGCATAATCTGAGGAATTAAAGAAAAAATTAGTTGAATGAAAAACATGTAATAAGAAAATAAGTATGTCAGCTTAGCTAATAGAAAAATTAATTTAGTATTAAAATAAAATTATTTACTTTCAATACTTGAAGTTGTTAATGAAGAATTTTTATAATTTAAAGTAAATAAAAATAGTTTTTTACATCAGAAAAGTAAACAGTTAATAGTTAATTTAAATAATATACATTTAGTAATAGTGTAGTCTCATTAGAATTTTTTTTAATAATAATATTGTACAATGTTATACACATTTAGTAAAATATAGCTTTTTTTTGTGCAAAAGTAAAATATAGCTAGTTATCTTTTTTCTACACCAAACATATATAGCTAATTATCAGAACTTGTCACATTTAGTTTTGTATATGTCTTAGATCATGAGAGTGAAAATGAGCATATAATAGAGCTTATAAATAAGAGAATTATTAACTTGAATTAAGAAAAAATTAAACTTTTAATTTTTAAAGAGTTTCTTATAGAGTTTAATAGTCTCTTACTTCTAAAGAGTTTACTGGTTTTTCAAAGAGTTTAATGTTCTTTTAAATATTTATTAATAACACGTGATGAAATCTTGTAATACCAAATACTAAGAAAGTTTGACTATAGATACTATAATTGTTACTTTAAATACTAAGAGATTTCATACCAAATACTAAGAAAGTTTGACTATAGATACTATAATTGTTACTTTAAATACTAAGAAAAGTCTAATGGGCTATTAAAATGTGAATAAAACTCTAAATATTTATCAATTTTCTCAACTATTTTTAATTATTTATAAAAAAATCCTTAAGATCCAAACTTGTAGATAAATTATGGAGAGCCATGGTCGCAACTACAATTTTTTGCATCTTATAAAATTTCTATGTTGATTCATCTTTCAAACGTCGTTACTTTCTTTTCCAATACTCCAAAATTTGTCTTAATAATAAATCAAAATAATGAATGAAAACGATTAAACATTTCTCTATAGTATATTTCTTGTGGTTAGTTTGTTGTGAAACAAATCTCCTCTATATGTAAAAGAATCATGGTGTAACAAATATCCTGAATCATTGAAGTAGTATTTACCACCATTTAATTTGGATGCAGAAAATTAGGATCAATGTCCATAGAAAGCAAAAAAAACACTGTTGCATCATCTATAGATCCTGAAATACCAACATAAATATATGTAATGTAATGTTTAAATCAAGTAATGTTTATGGTTTTGTTTTCATGCCTATTGCAGTAACTGCAACATTGGATGACTTTGGGTAAAATTGTCGGAGTTGGTGCGAGCATATCAGTGGCCATCAATACTATTGCATCAATTACCTCATGAATTTTTTTTGAAAAATGTTTTAGATTAATGCTCAAATGTTTGCATTGCATATATTTGGGGGTTCATCTGAGACATTCTATCTGTTGAAAAATTCATGAATTACTTGTTGCAGTTGTATTAATTGTCATTGATATGTTCACACTAAAGTTGACAGTTTACGCAAAAACTCATCTAAAGTTACAATTTGATAAAGGTTATTGGCCACATTTTAATAAGTTAATTATTGCAATTGATGAGACACATGTACATGTCATAGTTTCTAGATGAGATAAAAAAGATTATAGGATATGCATGCAAACACAACCATAAACATCTTTTGAAATGCGACTTAGACATGATATTACGTATATTTATGTGGGTACGCCAGGATCTGCACATGATGCAAAAGTTTTTTCGCTTACTATGGACGATGATCCTAATTTTTCTCATCCACTTAGTGATGTATATCCTTAACTCAGAGAAGAATTGTATATGTATTACACCATGCCAAGGTTTTTGTCCATATAGACGAGATTGGTATCACCTAGATTGGTTAGGTAATTAACCAACCACAATAAAAAAAAAAACTATTGAGAAATGTTTAATTGTCGCCACTCATCATTTTGATCTATTATTTAAGCGAAATTTGGACTATGGAAAGGAAAGTGGTGAACTGTTAAGGATGAAAAAGATATAAACTTTATACGATATGGAAAATTGTAGTTGCAACCATGATACTCCATAATTTAATTAATTTCTAAGTCAAATCTTTGGAAAAGGTTAACTTTTATAAGTTAATATAATTTTTTTTCAAAAAACCATTAATAAAAATTTAGAGTAAAATTTAAGTTTCTATAGCCAATCAGACTTTTATAGTATATAAAGTAACAATCACAGTTTTTATAACCAAACTCTTTACAACTAATTAAAATCCTAGAGGAAAACGTTATTACCAAACAATCCCACGGTGTTTCAACTTTTTGTGATTCTTTGATTACTTTTCCCAAATTCCCCATCACTGGCTCATTATATTTCTCTTCCGCTAGCTTTACCAATATTTGGTATATCTTTTGGATCGTGGTTCACTTACGCAATCCAAAATTCGAAGGCTTGAGAGGCTACTAAGTGGAAGAAAATGATTGTTTCAACGTTATTAAGCAATAGTGTACATGCCTCTTATTAGTCATGGTTTTAAGTTTCGTATTTATATGCTACCAGAACATAAGCAGTATGACAAAGAGTTTGTATATACAAATAAATTAGTCATGCTTACATTTTTCCTTAAATCGATAAAAAGAATCATAATCTCTTTATATTTTTCATAACCTAAAAATTTGTTACAATAAGCATCTATAGGGCACCTAAATCCATTCGACCATCAACATATGGACCAATTTTTTTTTTTTTTTAGGAAGACCAGAAACCAAACGAGCTTGACTAATTGGTATTTTAAGGTAACGATTTCTAATGTTTGCTTTTAGGAATTACGTACAAATCTATTCACCTCTTTCTGGATCTCAGTTCTTACAAGGTTCTATTTTTAAATTCGAATTTAGTTTTGTTTAAACGCAAGCTACAAAATGTATGTATAGAGTTCTTAGCTATAGTCTAGATCTAATGTAATCAAGTTTTCATGGTCTTCATGAAAACCACGAATACCAAAGATTAACCAGTTTTTTTCCGATCCAAAACTCCATATGTTTTTGAGAAGTTACAAGGGTGTACCTTAGGATAGAGGAAGCACATGGGAGAGCTGAAGTGCATGAAGATGAGAGTCGTGCAGAGGAGAATTGTGATGTTGAAGACTCTATAACACAATTGTAACATAATGAGCTGAGATTCAATTGATCGAATAGCCTATAAAATAGATGATGTATTGAGTGTGTTACAAACGTTAATTACTAGTTTGTTAGAGGTGAGTTAGGAGATCTTAGGACAGTTTTGAGACCAAGTTTATGTAAACGATGTACTGTACTAGTATTTACGTCATTTGTGTTACTATATTTGATAAAATGTAAGCAAATTATAGTCATTAATTATATTTTGTTACTTTGGTTAAATTCTCCTGCTATTCATAACTATCTAAATGTATTGTATAGATCACTGAATTGAATAATACCATGATAGTGGTCTTTTTATTCTTCAATTTTTTAGAAATTGGAAAATCTAAATGATATTATATATCCAAAAAATAGTATGCCCTCCTGTATATTAGTAGCCATAATACTAGTACGTACTTTATGAACATTAATAATAATTTTTTTTTATGTATAGGGATTATTCAAAAAGTAAATGGAACCATAATCTAAGCTGATGTGATCTTTTTAAAAGTTAAGATTGAAATAAAAAATTCAATAAATATAAACTGGAATGTGACTAACGGTGATTGAAGGAAACAATAATACCTTAGAAACGAGTAAAACCATTTCAATGGTTTCACCTGAAGTTGCTCAGTACTGCTTCCATAACTTAAAGATGGTCACATTAATCCTTCAAATATGTTATCTGAAAAGCTGCGAGTAGTAAAAATATATGGATTTAAAGCTCTTATATATATATATAGATTGAAATGCGTGAGGGCAGGCTTGTTAAGATTGATAATTATCCCTCCAAACGATTTGCAGAAAACTATATTGCAATATATCGATTAAGATTCACAAGCTACGATTATCGCTCAATAAGTTGAGATTTAGCTCATTTATTTCTTCTTTTTTTATAATCGGACATTAAGATATTTTATTTTTATAAAAATTCTCGAATAGATAAGAATTCAAATTTTGAAAAAAATTGTCAAATGATATATATAAAGCATGTAACTAGATGAAAAAGTTTCAGTTTGGATTTCGTTAAGCAACTTGCGGAAAAGGGTTGCCTAAGTCCAGTTCGCTCGTGAATCCTCTTCACAAGCCTAGAATTTCGTTATCTTCTTTTTAACAACTTTTGATTTTTATTTGCATTTTTTTTACGTTATTTAATGACTTAGAAACGTGTTCTTGCAAAACTCTTTTATTTTATTTCATAGATTTTATTGAGATCTAAAGATTTGAACACCTAGCTATCAATCACCATCGCTTGCCTCTGACTTCAACTTACAAGTATTTATGGAAACTGACCATACTTGTGATCCGAAATTTACTAAATACGTTGGGTGGTACATGCTTTCTATTTTTATTTCGTGACTTTTACTTAGCTAATTTGAGATTTAAGGATAATAAATCAAATATTTCAACAGCAAAAAAGTAATAAGCAAATTTATATTTTTATCACTATTAATCTTTTGGCTTACTTGAGTCAATTTATATGTACATGTATCAGTGTATGTATGTTAATTTTGACTTTTGGATGGTGCAATTAGGTAAGTTACATATGTTTTGTATTTTTATAAGAGATAAATTTCGTTGATTTCATTCTATGATCACATATCCAATCAAAATGATCACATACATATCCCCATACATATCTGATTAAAATAAAAAAACATTGATATATCTCTTACAAGTATATATATATTTTAAAAATTTTCATATCTCTTACAAGTGACAAATGATCTTATCTCTTTTAAATCTCAATGAGAAAAGTCATGTTTAAGAAGACAAAAAAAAAGGGTTGGAAAACTCTACGTATTGTGGCTTTCAGAAAAAGTGGCACGCCTTCATCTCTCTGTAAAGTGAAGTTGTTGAGCATGATCCTCACTCCTACTAACATCAATGCAACTGGCAACTATGAACGTATCATGTATGCATGTAATCCTCTCTCTCTCTCTCTCTCTATATATATATATGAATATCAAAGTATATATATATTTCATGCTTTGAAGAACAACGAGAAGATACGCAGTTCTTGCAAGGCCAACCGAACGAGGGGACAATGGTACGTATATATGTAGGAACATACTGAAATGTATATAGTAAACTTACATACGTGCATTTTTTTACTTACTTATATAGTCTTTACTACTTTTGTTACACCGCAATGCGTGTCATCAAATTTCATGAATTAGTTTATTCTTAGTTTAATTGAACTATATGTACTGTATGATGTATTATTTGGTAAATCCAAAATATACACCTCCTTAACTACAAGGTAGGATATGGTACAACTATGGTAGTTAAACTTGGTAAACAATATATATGGTTTTAGTTAGTGTTATAGCTTTTAACATAAAACTCCATCTTCATATGACCAGAACGAAAGGAATCTTCGGAAGGCCTTCTCTGATGTTTCCTTAGAGAGAAAACGAAATATAAGCGTAAAAGACGAGCAAGAACAAGAAGGAGAGCTAGAAGTGAAGCAAGTGAAATGTGATTGCTGTGGTATAGAAGAAGAATGTAGTGTGCAATACATAGACAAAGTTAGAAACTTGTATTCAGGCAACTGGGTTTGTGGTCTTTGCGCAGAGGTAATCACTGAGAGATTCCGGAAGGATCATCCGACAGCCGTTGGGATACAAGAGGCCCTGGTCTGGCATAAAGGAATTTGTGATGCCTTCAATTCTACTACAAGAGTGAACCCTAAACTCGATTTCGCGCGATCGATGAGAGAGATCGCTAAACGAAGCAGTCAAAAGAGGATGTCAGACTTTTCGTTGGGTTCCAAAATTGATCGAACGATGAGTTGTGATCCAAGGCTCGAGGCTTGAGCAATGATGTAGACCCAAGTTCTAGTTATTGTTAAATCTATATACATAATAAACCTCTTTTCATTTCATGTAAGTGTCTATCTCATGTAGGATCCACACCAATTTTTTAAAAATAAATTATATTGATAATTACATGATTCCTAGTAATCACATGATTTAAAACTAATAGAAATTTAAAAATTATTACCTAAATTCATCATTTAAGTTTTCTCCCACCAAACTTGAGTGTTAATGTCCATAATTATCAACTGTTGAATGTCTTTTTTTATCTCTTATTCAAGCTATTAGTCTATTACTATAAAAAAAAATATTTTTCACCAAAAGAAGCCACAAAAGAAGTATAAAAGTAAAATAAAATAACAGTTTAAGTAATCATCGTGTGACTATGAAGACGAAAAAGAATAACACGGAACGAAGAAGACGATGGGCGGTGAAGGTATTTTTTTTGTTTTTCTTCTCATCTGCTTCTAATGATTTTGTTATGCAAATTGATGATTACCAATTTCTGCGACACAATCATGAATCGCCGATTGTTTTTCGTAGGTTTGGGTTTGTGATTTGATTCCTTTAGGCAATTTTCGAATCAATAACACTATTTCTTTTGGTATCATCACAGATTTTGCTATCAGTTATTTCTCAAATTGTTGAAGTTATATCATAGTTAAATCAGATTTTGTAATGCCTGAACATATTTTTCCCCCATTTGGAAGTGTTTTTTGCAAGCAAAGCCTGAGATTTCTTCGTTTATAAATTGATGGATTCGCCGCTTAAGGTAAATATCTGAGGATTTATGTTTGTTTGAACGATTAATTGGTTCAATTTAGCACTATTCATTCGCTTTGGTGTGAAATTAAAATTTCAGATTTTTTAGCTCTTGAGAAATTAGATTGACTTTTTTTTATGAGCTAAAATATAATTTCATAGGTTTTGATATGATCATGGACGAGCTTGAACCTGAGCTTTTAGCTGAGCTTGATCCCGAAGATATTGACAAGGTCAACATAGCAGCAGCCGAACCAAAACTCCATCAAATGCACCACACAAGTCGCAAAAGGTTCGAAACGGATACATGTGCATTTCTTGGAGCGTCTAAATTCAAACACGAGGATTCAGCACATAAGACCACTTGGAAAACTTTCTCAACTCACATAGAGAACTCTTCGAAGTGGAATCAGATCAATCCGAATCCAGAAGAAGGAGTTATGCCATTTGCAAATCGGGTGATCCCCAGTTTATCCGATTTGGACAGATACGCCTTGTTTGGAGGTTTCCAACCAAACCAAGAGGATTTAGGCTACAAATCAACCTGTTCTACAATCTTGATCCATCAGAAGTTCGTAGAGAGTTTGAATCAAGTCGATATCATTTTTCATTTGGGAGTTATTCAAGTTCAAACCCAACGGATCCTCGGCTTGCTTCATTTCGGAGCTGTAACTTCTCAACGGATCCACTGTCAAAGCTTTAACGTTTTGGGCATCATTTCTTTCATCAAAGATGTTCCCAAGAAGCTTACCTATTCCCTAAAACCGTCAAGGTACAAAGAAGGCATTGGCGTGACACAATCCAAGAGTATCAACAAATGGAATAAGTGTTGTATGGATCCTTCAACGAGAATATGGAATCAATCGGATCACTCTACCAAGTATGGAGAAGAAGTGAGTCAAACCACTCTGGTTTTGATTCAAACTATTCAATGAATGGGTAAGTGATTCAATTGTACTCTTTTTCCCTTGTCAAGTTTTGTCC
>SMJT01000085.1:1189608-1231533 GCA_004349715.1 Crucihimalaya himalaica | reverse complement strand
ATGCAAAACAAAGTAAGAAAAACATGGTGACTAGATTTTGAACACACCAAAATCTAACAGATATGAATTACTTTCCAATCCTGATGCAAAGTTGCTAGATTTTGAACACACCAAAGAGTTTTACGAGTCTGATTTTAAAGCTGTGTTTCAAAACTTGTGAAAAGTTTTTCACATTAGAAGTTCTTTAGGCATGAAGATTTTATTGCTGAGGATAAATTATTTAGCCTAATCAATCAATTAGAGATTCTATTTTTGTTGATAGATTCTCTATGAAATTGTATTTGAACCCATGTCTTAGGACTAATAAGATTTCGCATGGTTTTAGATCTTTCATAGAGATTTTCGATTTGTCTACATTAAAGACATTCTTGTCTACGACAAAATCTTTGATAAGCATGTTTTATCATTTGAGACTTGTTGAGGATGGCTTAGAAGAGAAATCGATTCCTAGATTGAAAAGTATACCTTTTGCACATATGATTTTGTGTTTCGAGTCTTTGTTGTGAAAGCACAGGTATACAAACTCAAGGAATGAAAGCTCATGCACCAGCAACGTGGTTATCTAACTTGTGGCTACTGAAGTTTACCATCCAAGTTGATTGTGACCCATGGAAGCATTTGAGAAATGAGTAGTATGCTAAGCGAAGTAATGAGAGGCAGCATAACATGGTTTTTGAGCACGGTGATTGGATTGGTTTCTTATGAGCAAGGGCCAAAGAAAAACCAAAACAATGCCAAGAAGTGACGGACCCACTTCAAGTCCAGGAGCTGATCACTGATGATGCATATAATATATGCTTGCAAGGTAAGTACTCGTTTTTATTATTCTTTGATAATTCTAACTTGGACTTTTTGCGTGTAGATGGTCCAGATTTGAGGACAAATCCTTTTCAACTGGGGGAGGATGATATGATCATGGACGAGCTTGAACCTGAGCTTGTAGCTGAGCTTGATCCTAGGATATTGACAAGGTCAACATAGCAGCAGCCGAACCAAAACTCCATCAAATGCACCAACACAAGTCGCAAAAGGTTCAAAACGCGATACATGTGCATTTCTTGGAGCGTCTAAATTCACACACGAGGATTCAGCACATAAGAGCACTTGGAAAACTTTCTCAACTCACATAGAGAACTCTTCGAAGTGGAATCAGATCAATCCGAATCCAGAAGAAGGAGTTATGCCATTTGCAAATCGGGTGATCCCCAGTTTATCCGATTTGGACAGATACGCCTTGTTTGGAGGTTTCCAACCAAACCAAGAGGAGTTAGGCTTACAAATCAACCTGTTCTACAATCTTGATCCATCAGAAGTTCGTAGAGAGTTTGAATCAAGTCGATATCATTTTTCATTTGGAGTTATTCAAGTTCAAACCCAACGGATCCTCGGCTTGCTTCATTTCGGAGTTGGTAAACTTATCAACGGATCCACTGTCAAAGCTTCAACGTTTTGGGCATCATTTCTTTCATCAAAGATGTTCCCAAGAAGCTTACCTATTCCCTAAAACCGTCAAGGTACAAAGAAGACATCATGGAGAAAAACAAATGGGCTTAACAAAGAAGACATCATGGATACGCCAGCTTTGGAAGAGGATCCCGAGGAAGCATTGATCATTCTCGAAGGTCCCGTTACGCGATCGAAGACACAAAAGCTAAACCGATCTGTCCGGGAGTTACTTAACAACGTTCGAATCACTGAAGAATTCCCGAGCTCCGCATTACCATTCGACCGAGCTCCCGCGCTCAAGGACTCCCGCGCTCAAGGATTCCCGAGCTCCGCACTACCATTTGTCCGAGCTTCCGAGCTCTCTCACACCGTCCTCAACGTGATCCGAGTACAACACCCGTACTTCCCATAGAAGTTGGACCGAGGTGTTTGATCTTGTACTCTTTTTCCCTACTTTTGGGTTTGTCCCAATGGGTTTACCAAAAGAGGTTTTAACGAGGCAAGAACATTCATCTCCCGAGCTGGTCAACTTCTCGGTCAACAACCGATAAGAGTATGGGAGGCTAAGAGGCATTCACACAAGAGTTAAAGTCTTTAATTAGACTTTGTTATTTCCCATACATTGTTTTTAGTCTTTTCTACAAAATTCTTTACATTCTAGTCCTATTTAAACTATGTAATCTTTTTGAGAATAATAATCCAAATTTCATATCTTTTTTTTTATAGAGAAGTCTCTCTTTTGTTCTTCAAGAACTTTCGATATCTTTTGTGGTTAGCCAAGAAATCAAACCGTTCCTAGAGTGGTTAGCTCTTTGAACACAACCGTTCACTAGGTGGTTAGCCTTGTGTTCAATCCGATTCTGAGGTGGTTAGCCGACGAGTCACAAGCGTTCCTTAGGTGGTTAGCCTACGGTTCAGGTTTACCGAGTGCAGTCCATAGCCCTCGACGCAACCATTCACTTCCCAGGCTTGTTCCACAAGGATTATCTGTAACCAATACCGAACAAGAGTGTGTTCCTTGGGAGATCTTACCAAGATCGTATCAGGTTTTGAGTTTCTCTTTAGCAATCTTAAATCTTTGAGATCATATATTCGTGGATACTTTTATGTGCCTATGATTTTGAGCTTCATTCGTTGTTCCTTGGAACCATCTATTCTTGGATATAATATTTTCATGCATATGATTTTGAGTGATGTTTGGGGTTATGAGGGATTGGATTTGTGAGATGAAATTGATTTGAGTATGTTGATAAGTCATATAAGAAATCTTTTGTTTTATTGTTATTTCAATACCAGGTTTAGATTTTGGCAAGAAAGTTACTGGCTTTGATGGAGAAGCTGATAAAACTGGAAAGAGAAAGAGGAAGAATTTGTACCGAGGAATATGGCAACGTCTTTGGAGCAAATGGGTTGATACATTTTCCCCTTATAAAATTTATGAGTAGACAAAAGGAGTGCAAAACAATTGACATCTTGATGTTTGCATAGATAGCGTTGTCTTTGCTGTTCTATCTTTATTTCGAATTGTTACAAGGTAAAGGAGGAATATACATTACCTAGACAAATAGTTGGAACAAACGAAATATAATCATCTCGAAAAGAGAAGAAGAGGAACAAATTGTGAATATGGATATTGGTTTTGTGTCTTAGATTGATGGAGGATCAAACGCTCAGAACCTTGGGTTGCAGAATATTCAAGCACGGATGAGAATTGTGTTAGCATTTATGTTGGCGTCTCTCTTGTCTTGGGTGTAGAACTCTGAATAAGACTGTAATATACATTTATCCCGCGCATCGCGCTAGTCTGTTTCTAGTATTTATTAATAAACATAACCCAAAGTAAATTAGCAACTTATCTATAGTAATATTTATTCATGTGTTTTGTTTTATTAATAAAATTATTTCAATAATATAAATCACTAGTCCTGGGCATTCGACATTTCTAGGTTATTCGGGTCGGGTTATTCGGTTAGGAGAAAATTCGGTTTTAAAATTATTTCACCGAATTGAACCAAATTAAAATTCGGTTCGGTTCATTTGGTACTCGGTTTATTCGGTTCCGAAAATAAACCGATTTTTTCTAATTCGTTTAGTTAGAACCGAATTAACCCAAAAACTAAGATTATGGGCTCAAAATTAACAATATACAATTACAATGGGCCAAAATAAATAACATACCCAAGCCCAATTATATAACAAACCCAAACCCAAAAAAATAAAAAACCCAAACCCATCTAAATTTAGGGTTTCCCTTAAGCCGCCGCGACGATAGCGACGACGGCGACGAAGGCAACGGCGGCGACACTAAGCTTCTACGAGATCCGTGATGGCTCTCCTCTCACCGTTACTTCTCTCTCCAAGCCAACAGATCTGTCAAAATCACAAATTTCCTAAAGTTATCTAAATCGATACACAACACTATTGGAAAAGGCAACCTATTCCACATTTCTTCGAGCTAGCGTCCCATGCAGCGTCTGAAAAGCATAAGAAAGACGCATTCGGGATAGGATAGATTATCGAGAAAGAGACAGCATATAGAATAAATATTCAAACATAAAAGAGATTAAGAAGAAAGAAGACGAGCTTACCTTTAAGATAATTTCGATTATAGGTCAAATCCCTTGCAAAAAGGTCTTCTTTTCTGATGAAGAGATTGCAGAGTGTGAAAGATGCAGTAGATGATGGTGAATTGATGAAGGAGAAGAGGAGTGGTGGTGAGTCTAGATGAGAAAACGGTCAATTCCCCAATGAACTTAGTTGCTTTGGTGAAAATACCCCCAATACTTAGCTCCATGCATAAAACCACATGAACTAACATTAGTTTTGAAATTCATACATGAACAAAACAAATCCGGCTCAAACCCACAAATCGCTAAACGGAGTTACTCTTCCGTTAAGTGCATGCTGACTAGGACGCCACATCATGAGTGACTAGGATGTTAGATCATCAGATCGATCTGACTAGCTGCCACGTCATCAGTTTATAAAAAAAAATCGAAAAATTAAATTTTTTCTTTTAAAACATATGAAAATATTAAAATTAGAACTAGTATTAAAAAAAATTATATTTTCTAAAACAAATCCAAAAACTTCCAAAAAAATCTATAATATTTCAAAAATATTATAAAAAATCCAAAAAAACTCTAAAATTTTAAAACAATTATTAAAAATATTAAAACTAAAAATTTATAATTTAAAAAATATTAAATTTCATAAGAAAGAATTTTAATAATTGTTCTGAACCGTTAAACTAAATTATCAAAAATTATTATTTTTGAACCAAAAAAATCTATAATATTTCAAAATTATTTTAAAAAATCTAAAACTTGTGTATTTGCACCTAGGGATGTTAAAATGGGTAGCCCGTACCCATTTAGACCCACCCCATTTAGAACCCAACCCATTGAGACCCAAACCCGTTTAGACCCATTTAATTTTGGGGTCTATTAGGGGTGCCCGTTTAGACCCATTAAAATTACTCTAACCCATTTAGACCCGTTTAGACCCATTTAACATTATATTTAACAATTTGTTTTTAGTAATACATTCATAATTATTATTGTTCAACACCAAAAAAAAGTTTGATTTTGTTAACATGTAACTTTTAGTTGTTACTAATTTATTTAATTTACGTGATTTACGCATATCATATAATATTTATATATTATATGACTAATTAAACATTAAAAAACATAACTTTATGCAAAATATTTTTAAACAAAAATTCTAAAAACATGATAAAACTATGTTCTTTGCTAAAAGAAAAATATTTCAACAAACCCAATTTCATAAAATAAAAACATTCAAAACAAAAAAAATTTTTTTTTTTTTTTTTTTTAAAAGGACTAAAATATATAAATGGGTCTAATAGGGTATCCTGTTAAATATTGTCAAAACCCATTTAATAAATGGGTCTAAACGGGTTTACCCATATAACTCAGAATAATAAATGGGACTAAATGGGTTTTTATTTTAACAAAGAACCTATTTAGACCCACTAACTTAAAACCCATATTAACATCCCTATTTGCACCTTTAAGATCGAGTTTAGTAGCGTTTAACATTGTATTTGCATATTCATAGGGGATAATGATGATCTTGCTTTCATATTGCCGTGATATAGTAAAATGCTACTAGACTCGATCGATCTTAAAAGGTGGCAGCCACTTCCACTTTAAACTTTGATGCTTTTTTACTCCCACAATAAATCTTCAACGTGGAAAGTTTGGTGACCAATTGTGAAACCTTATTAATTTTAATATTTTCATATGTTTTTTTAAAAAAAAATTAGATTTTTTCGATTTTTAATAGACTTATGACGTGGCGCCTAGTCAGATCGATCTGATGATCTGACATCCTAGTCACTCATGACGTGGCGTCCTAGTCAGTATGCACTTAACGGAAGAGTAACACCGTTTAGCGATTTGTGGGTTTGGGCCGGATTTGTTTTGTTCATGTATGAATTTCAAAATTAGTGTTAGTTCATGTGGTTTTAGGCACGGAACAAAGTGTTAGGCGTGTTTTCACCAAAAAAACTAAGTTTATGGGATAATTGACCGTTTTTCTGAGTCTAGATTAGATCGGAGAAGAAGACTCGTTTGAGGTTTTGCATGCGGCGAGGCGGAGAGCCAAAGAGGGAGAAAAAAAAAATCTAGGGTTAATAAGGATTCATTTACCTTATATATGGCTGCGGAATCTCGGTTAATGATAAACCGATCAGATCCGATTATCGAACCAAACCGACCCGAAATCCGATTTCTGAAATTAATTTGGCCGATCGGTTCAATGCGCTTTAAAATCTCGGTGCTGAGAACCAAAATTTTTGGTTTCCTCGGTTCGGTTTGATCAGTTTTCACCGATTGCCCAGAGCTATAAATCAGGTTAAATTGACTAAACCAGACTTTGGTTGTTCTTTTTACTTTTTATTTTGTCCAACTTTGGTTGTTTTTTAAACATCTAAAATCGTAGGAGTAATACATGTAGTAGTTTTGGGTGGCGAACCATATTAATTTGTAGAATTTGGTTTTTATTATCTAGTATTGGTGGACATGATCGAGTTGTTGAAACAGAACCAATGGTCAGGAACAAGGAAAAAAAATAAAAAAAACTTAGTGAAAAACTAAAAATAATTAGCCAACTAACGTACTTTATGTCTGCTAAAAAAATGAAATGTGATTCATAGTAGAGGAGCAAGAAAAAGGAGTTTGCAATATATTTTACTTGAATTTTTATTTAATGCCTTAATTATTTATTCTTTCTGTTTGAATCAAGAGTTTCTCTCTCGTCGAGCAGGTCACTCGCCAAGCAGGTCAAGAGTTTAGGAGGTGAGACGACGACAGGTTTCTCTTCTAGAGAGCTCTGATGATCTGATAGTATCCGAGTTGGAATCAGAATCAAATCCCTTCTCGTTTCCCTTGTCTCTTCTTCGGTGGCCACAAGGAGAAACTATAAGTGAGTTTCTCTCTTCTCAAAATAATTTTTTTCAGAGAGAGATTTAGCTTTTTTGGTTTCTTTTGTCGTCCGGATTATCTTCCGGCTTTCAGATCCTGATTAGTCGGGTTTCTCTTCCAACAATCACTGAATCTATTGCGGTGTTGTGGTCGGCTTTTGTCCAATATCGCTTGGCTCACATAGCCACGATGATTGGTTTGCTATCGATATTTCCTTGCCGCTTTGATTACGGCTTTCTTTGGCCCATAGTTGTTAGTTTTAAATGTTTGGTTTCCTCCGGCTTGTGTCATGGCTTCTTTATGCCATGTTTGTTTTCGCCGTCTGGTTAATATCTAGCTTTTGTTTCTCGAGCTGTGGTTTACAACAAAAAAATCATTGTTGATTACGCGAAGGTAATGAAAAGAAGATTTGTTTCCAGTAAATTTGGATTGCCCGTAGTTGTCTCTAATTGTTCTTGGAGCTTCGATATAGCATAATTTTGTAGAGCGATCATAATTTTCCCCTTTTACCCGTTTTTCCCCGAATCTCTTGTTTGATATTTTGGCTAATGGATGTGGTTAAATTTTCTGTTATTGGGTTCCCTTCTATCTTTCTTTGCAGAACCCGGTGAGAAAAATACTAAAAATCAATGTTTGTGAGTTTCTCGGCGTTGGTTGGGTTCACCACAATCGGATTCATCGACAGCAAAGGATGAATGGAATGTTTACGCAGTTCTCTTACAACACGTCTTGTTCCACATGTTTGTTACGTGTCACGTGTGATGTGTTTGAGATTAATCTTCTTTTCTTGGGTTGTAATCGTTTGGACTTGGGTTTGTAACCTTTGTTTATGAATCGTCTAATAATAATACGACTTAGTGAAAAAAAGAAGATTGAATCAAAAAATGTTTTTTTTTGAAGAAGAAGGTTCATCATTCATTCATTTCTCGTGTGTTCTTCTGTTACAATTAGAACGCTCTTATATAAATCCGAGTGTTTGACTTAAACCAACTAAACCAATCATTAAATCTTGTTTCAACATAAACCAATCCTAATACTCTAATACCCCCCCCCCCCTCCCTGAAGATGGCATGTATGTGGAATTTAGAGCCATCTTGTTGAGTAGAGTATAGAACTGTCCAGGAAATAAGGTCTTTGTGATATCAACCAATTGTTGGTCTGTCCGCACGTGAATGGTCTTGAATAAACCACTCGTAACACATTCACGAACCTTGTGACAGTCCAAATCTAGGTGCTTTGTTCTTTCGTGAAATACATCATTATTGGCAATATGAACTGTTGCTCTAGAGTCACAAAAAAATGCCAGATATTTGGTTTTAGGAACCTGCAGTTCTTTGAGCAAATTGACAAGCCATTCAACCTCTTTCACTGCAAAACACATAGCTCTATATTATGATTCAGCTGAAGAGAGTGATATCATTGTTTGCTTCTTTGACTTCCATGAAATGAGTGAAGAGCCAAGAAACATACAATATCCTGAAGTTGATCTTTTTGTACCCTAATCCGCATTTGTGAAAGCTTTGAAAACTAAATCAGAGTTTGCAGAGTAAAATAAACCTTTTCCAATTGTCCTTTTCAAGTAATGTAATACTTTATAAGCAGCCTTTAAGTGAGAATTCTTTGGGGCTGTAGTAAACTGACACAATCTATTCAAAGCATAGGTGATGTCGGACCGTGGGATGGTTAAGTACATCATTCTTCCAACTAAACGCATGTATACCTCAGGTTCATTAAGCAAGCTTTCATCACTGACTTAAACCAACTTAAGACTAGGTTCTATTGGAATAGATGGTTTACGAGCAATGAGACCTATTTCTTTAAGAAGCTCAAGAGTATACTTTCTCTGACAAACAGATATTCCCTTAGCAGACCTGGCAATTTTAAGACCAAGAAAATATTGCAAAGGGCCTAGATCTCTGAGTTTGAAAGAATTCGGCAAATCCTTCTTCAACTAGTTTACTTCATCATCATCATTAGATGCTATGACGATGCCATCCACATAAACTAATACTACAATATACTTCCCATTAACATTCCGCACAAACAAGGTATGATCCGTATGAGACTTTTGAAAATCAAGTAGTAAGAGAGTGGAACTAAATTTCAGAAACCACTGACGAGAGACTTGTTTTAAGTCGTAAAGGGACTTATGTAGCTTAAATACTACATTTGGTGAAAGTGCCTCACCGGATGGAGGTGTATAACTCGGAGGAAGTGTCATATAGATTTCCTCATCTAGGTCTCCATTTAGAAA
The DNA here is from genome assembly GCA_004349715.1 of Crucihimalaya himalaica. Classification (NCBI taxonomy): domain Eukaryota; kingdom Viridiplantae; phylum Streptophyta; class Magnoliopsida; order Brassicales; family Brassicaceae; genus Crucihimalaya; species Crucihimalaya himalaica. The sequence continues at coordinate 1,222,383 of SMJT01000085.1, read as the reverse complement.
TGCATTAGAGATGTTCAATTGAGTTAGACTCCAATGCTTGGCAGCATCAACATCTAAAAGGGTCTTTACAATGGTCATTTTTGCAACAGGAGAGAAGGTGTCAACAATATCCACACCTTCTTGTTGAGTGTATCTTTTAGCTACAAATCGTGCTTTGTAGCGTTCCAAACATCCATCAACATTCAGTTTTATTTTATATACATATTTGCAACTAATGGCGTGTTTATCCGGAGGTAAGGAGCATATATACCAAGTATTTGTACTCTCCAGAGCTACTAATTCCTCATTCATGGCCTTGAACCATTTATCAAACCATTTTGCTTGATTGAATGTAGGAAGTTATGATATTTTTGTTACTGCACATACATAGTACTTGTACTTCTCTGACAAGTTCTCATAAGATACATAAGCTGCTAGCGGAAAAAGATGTCAGTTTCAGTCATATTGCAATAGTAATCAGACAAATAAGCTAGATATTTATACACTTTCTTTCATATAGCTTGATCTTGACTTTTGCCTGTAGAAATGTCACTACTAACATTGGTGTCATTCACAGCCATATTTAATTCCTCCATAATTACAGGACTGTCACCATGTTGTTTAGAATGATCATTCATTACCGCATAGTCTAATATAGAGAAGAAGTCAGGTGAAAAATTGGACATATCGGAGGCAAAAGGAAAGATATCCTCATGAAACACCTCATTTCTAAAAATGTGTATGGTATGTGTTTCCAGATCAAGAAGCTTATATGCTTTGTAGCCTGAAGGATAGCCAAGAAAAACACATGCATTTGCTCTTGGTTAAAACTTTGTTCTATTCTTTGTAGATGTTGACATGTAACAAAGACAACCAAAAAACTTTAATCCTTTGTACTCTGCCTTCTTTGATGTTAAAATCTCAAAAAGAGTCTTGTTTGTAGAAAAGGATTAGGTAACCTATTTATAAGAAAGATCGAAGTTAAGACACAGTCATCCCAATACTCCAACGGAAACTGAGCCTAAAACATTAGAGATCTTGCTACATTCAAGTTGTGTTGGTATTTTCTTTCCAAGTCCTTGGTTAGCTGACTGGCACTAAGAAGATTCAACCAAAAATCAGGTATTTACAATACGTTCTGTAAAACAAGTGATTCATTCAGCTTAATCTGATCAATTCCTGCAATCTTAATATCAGGACCACTCGGAAGAGAAACTGATTTATCAATGAAATTGTCAAACATGTGCACAAACAAGCTCCTATCATGTGCTACATGATGAGTAGCTCCATTATCAATGATCATAGATTCTGATGATAAAACATTACTTGTAGCTCTTAAAAACCTAACAAAATGCCATGTAGAGGATGAGAAAGCCATACCAAGTAAAGGAGTGATAATACCATGAGAGGAAGATGGTTGTGAATCCTGATTTAGAGGTGAGGAGAGTTGTGAGTTGAAGTAGGCAATTATTCCCTGAATTTGATTTTGTGACAGAACAATAGCTTGACTTGCAACATTATTCTCTACCATATTACCATTTGTGAGAGCCATTTGTGCAACAATATGTTTTGCAGACATATGAGAAGACTTTATCTTGTGTTTAAAACCAACTAGATAGCCATGAATTTTATAACACTTGTCCACAGTGTGTCCATTATAACCACAATGAGTACAGACATGCCTACTGCTCTTTGGAATATTATAAGCAACATTGATTGAAGTCATATTCATCTCAGGAGTAGCAATATGAAATACAGTGGGATTTTGTACCGGATTGATACTTCTCTGAGTACTGTCTTGATCAAGAAGATTATAAACTTTAGCCAACAAAGGAACATTCTTTTTCATGATGATTTGACTGCAAGCACTAGAGTAAGAATCATTAAGTCCAGCTAAAAAATTGATAATCTTGGTGTGTTCAGTTTCAGTAGAAGTAGCTTTGCAACAATCACATCTTTGACAAGTTTTGACACAATCTGCTCCATCAAGATCATCCCATAATGTCTTCAGTTTTGTGTAGTAAGTAAAAAAATCTATGGATCCTTGGTGGAGAGACCAAATTTGTTGTGTAAGCTGATAAGACCTTGACAAATTTGTAATATGGAATCACACCATCAAATCTTACCAAATTTCAGAATCATCTATGAACCTCAAAATGCTACAATAAATTTCTTTCGTCACAGAGTTGAGAATCCAAGATTTCACCATGCTATTAACCCTTGACCATATGCGATAGTATTGATTTTGTTTCTGAAGGCCTAGGAAGCAAACCATCTACAAATACTAGTTTTTTTCCGCATATAACGCAACAGTAATAGCAATATTCCAAGAGTTATAATTCGTTCCATCTAAAACCTCAAATATTATCGAAACTCCTGGATTATCAGATCAGCTGCAACATTCATCGAATAGATGATTTTATCGGATATCTCACCGCAACAGATCGAGTAGTCTTCGATTGAGTTGCATTTGTCGATTTATATTATATATTTACTTGTATTTTTATTTGAGACTGAACCCACATAGAATATAACGACTTTGTTCTCTCAATTTTTTTAATCAAGCCAAATAAGCATGTTTTAGTTAAAGATACAAATGACATATCTTCTGATCAAAGGGAAAGTTATGAGATCTACCACAAAACAAGTTTTTATTATGAGATCTACCATTTTTTCAATTCTTAGGAAAACTACAACTTCTGTGAATTTGAAAATATCAAACCATCATTGAAAAAAATCATTTCTTTTTTTTTTCTTTTTTCCTTGTTCTTATCTCCTTTTACTCTCCATTCTCTTTTCTTCTTCTTTCCCTTTTCTTTTTTGCTCTGATGTCAACGTTGAAGGAAAAGAAGAAGTATTGTCTACAAGAGATGTTTCATCTCTCTTGTTGTCCATTAAAAATTGGTGGACAAACTTCTACTATACCTCGTATACGTGGACGACTCAAATCTTTAACGAGGACTTAGAATATTATTTCGACAGAGATGATGATTCCTAAGCATATACTCCCTCTGTTCCACTAAGATAGTTTTTTTCAGTTTTTTATTTGTTTCATGAAGATAGAAGTTTTGTGTTTCCAATGTAAATGTTTGGTTTGTTTACCTATTTCACACATACTAAATAAATATAATTATGTTTACTAACTTATATTATTTAATATCCCAAAGAGGTTATATTTGGTATGTTAAGTTTGTTCTTAAAATGTGTGAAAAACTGAAAAAACTATCTTAGTGGAACGGAGGGAGTATGTTTTTTGTCCACGGAAATTAGTTATTGTTCACAACATTATATATGATTTTTTTTTGTCCACGTCCTATATATCTATATCTCACAATGATTAATATCTCTTTTTTTTTATGAACTTGTATATTCTCTTAAGATCTCGCTTATCATGGTTAATAGTTGTTCTTCTTATGTTTTTTTCTAATTCATTTTGTTTTAATCCATGAACTTTGAAATTGAATTTTGTTAACGCCATACATATCCAAAATTTGATTCATGAGTATTGTCTACAAAAAATGGTTCATCTCTCGTGATGTGGTTGGACATGTATGATGTGGACAATATTCTACTATAGCAACTTTTAGGTTTGATAGACATTTTAAAGTGTATCTCAATTACTTGTTACGAAATAATTATTGTCCACAACATGTATATGCATTTTTTATTCACGACGAATTATATATGGCAACACATATTTCGTTCAACATACATTACTTTTGGATTTTAAACAAGAATTAGAGTTCTTTTAAACACGTGTATATATATAAGTGAACAAAAGAAAGAGAGAGAAATGAAAGAGATAAAGGAAAAGAAAGACAAATAGAGATGTAAATAGACAATATTAACAAGGATAAAATTGTCTTTTTTTTGGGCTTATACCACAAAAATGTGGTAGATCTTTGTTAACCCCTATTTTTACTAATTTTGTTAGGTATTTTATAACTATTCTTGCGTCTTTTAACCGAAAACAAGATAGTTTTGAGTCTTTTTTGTATTTTATTGGGAAATGGGGATGAAGACAGAGAAAAGGGATTTAAATTTAAAATGGGATTCCAGAAGATCAAATGGGCTTCTAGAAGATCAGATGAGCCTCAAAATAGATCAGAAGGAAGAAGTTTCCAGAGCCGCGCACCGATCGGTTAAGACCAGCACCGGTCGGTTGTAAAAGCTTTGAGGACCGATTGGTCAAGCCTCGGCACCGATCAGTTGGAGCACTTTTGTCAAGTTTCCATTTTGTCGTTTTTGGAAGTTTTACATTTTTCTCTGCCTCCCTATGACTTTATAAAGGGTGCTTAACCCTCAGTTGTAATACACCAAGCCATTGGACAATAAACTCCTTGTAAATACTCTTTCCATAGTTCTTATGTATATAATATTTCTTTTAGAGTTTTGTCTTTAGTTTAGTAGTAGATCTAGCAATATGTCTATGAGGTCTTCATATTTGTGTTGCTCTCTATCTCTACCTGGCTAGATATAACTCTCTGTTAGGTTTTAGGGTTTGTTAGGTTATTTTAGATAGGTATTATTCATGCTATATTGAGATTGATATCATGATTCTTTGCCTAGGTTGATTTTAATGCTTACTTTAGATTTGCAAGGTTGAGTATGCCCTAAATGTTTCTTGACATGAAGCCGTGCAATGGAATGTAGCCTAGGTGAGCAAAGTGTTCCTAGAAAACAAGAGTCACTATAGAGGTTTGTGAACTTATCAATCCTAAACATAATGCTTGCTTTAAATCTGATAGTGAACCAGTTTCTATTAGAAATATTAGCATTATAGTTATCACTGAGAGATTAGGGTAGCTAATATTTATGATTGAGATCAAGAATGGATCTATAATGCTTTCTAATATGCATGTATATTGCTTTTTTAGAATTGGCTTAGGATTCTTTGCGCCTAACCTATCTATCCTTGTTCATATTATATAGGTTGTTAGAAAATATAAAATCATATTTATTTTCCCTAGCCAAGTTTAGTTATAATAATCCATGGTGTAGTCGCTTTTGTCTATATGGATCGATACTTAAATACTATAGCGGTGTACCGTACACTTGCAATAATATTTGGGGTAAAATTTACACACAACAATCTTATGATCGTACCAACATGTGATAGATCTACCAAAGTCTACCTTCAAATGTGGTAGATTCAAAAAATTTCCCTAATAAAATGTCAAAGAGATATATAATCAAATTGCTTTTCAAGTAGAGCTTAAATCAGATTTTGAGTAAAGATGAAATTGCAATGAGTATGAAGAAGTTCCTTAGAGTAGAAACCTCGTTTAAGCATATTTTCTTCATCTCTTCGGGGTTCCTTAAATAAAAAAATTTCGGTTGTTAAGACATTATGCGATAAACTATATTGTCATGTGTTAAACTAGAAAGAAATTTGGTAAATTAGATATTCATATATTTATGACTGTCAAGGGTTTGGAAATTCTGTTGATTTAGTAATCCATTCTTCTTGTGCGGACTTTATTGATACTCGTATTGAGTACAAATCGAAAGTTTATTATCTCACGTTCGTATACGGTCATCCGGAGAGTGGAAAAGGAAAAGAAATTTGCGACAAACTCACTTAACTAAACTCGAGTAGGAATGGAGCTTCGTTGCTTACTGGTGACTTTAATGATATTGTGGATCAGAGTAAAACGCGGAGGTACCTCTTGCTATAAAGAGTCATTTGTTAATTTTATAAGTTTTTATTACCAAAATGGTCTTTGGGACGTGCATGCATGCAATCCTCTTTCTTGGCGTGGTATGCGCTATGACCATTTGGTTCGAGTGTATTTCGATAGGATGATTTCAAATGATGACTGGATTGAAGACTATCCTTCGGATAGAGCTGAATATTTGCGCTATGAAGGATTGGATCATCATCCATTAGTTACCTATATTGATGATTCGAGGATTAAACGGAAAATATGTTTCAGATTTGATCGTTGACTATGCGATAAGGAGGAGGTTTATGAGCTTATTGATCAGACTTGGAAGGAATGTGGTAACCATTATGTAGAAAAGAAAACAATTGCTTGTAGAAGAATTATTATTTCTTGGATAAAGGAGAAAAATTTGAATAGTGTAAAGAGGATTGTGGACACACAAAAACTACTTGAAGAAGCTCTCTACGCCGATATACCTAACTCGGATCTCATCTCAAACTACACTAGAGAGCTGCAAGAGGCTTATAAGGAAGAGGAGTCATTTTGGAAGCAACATTGTCGAGTGCTTTTGTGCCAGGAGGGGATAATCACTCGACTTATTTTTTCCACGTCGTGAGAGGACGACATACACTAAAAAGCCTTACTCTGCTGGAAAAGAGTATTGGGATTTTTTTTTCATGAAAAACATGACTTTACAAGGTTAATCTCAGACTATTTTTGTGATATATTCACGAGTCGGTCTTTGAGCGACTTTGAAGTGGTAAACAAAATTGTATCACCACGTATTACGCAAGAGATGAATAACCATCTTATCTCCATTTTGTCTCATGAAAAAAATCTGTATATCAATGTTTGCTATTAATCCAAAAAGACACTAGATATTCAGTCCAATCGTTTTGGACTTCCATTGGGGATGATCTTGTGAAGGATATTCAGTCCTTCTTCTCAACTAGATGGTTTCCACCTTCTCAAAATGTTACCAGTATATGTCTTATTCCAAAGGGAACGAGCCCTAAGAAGATGACTCTGACTATAGACCTATTGCACTTTGCATTTTTTATTACAAGATTATTGCTAAAATTCTCACTCTACCAAGTTTGATCTCGGAAAGGAAAACGGCATTCGTCCCAGGACGTGCAATAGCAGATAATGTGCTTATCACTCATGACGCTTTACATTACCTTTGAACATCTAAAGCTCGTGTTTATGGTTTTATGGCGGTGAAAATGACATGAGAAAGACGTATGATCATATTGAATGGGATTTTTAAAGGTTGTTCTCGAGAAACTTGGTTTCATCACGTATGGATTAGTTGGATTATGGAGTGTGTTACTACTGTTTCTTACTCCTTCATCATAAATGGTGCTCAGGTGGAGATGATTCCATCGAAAGGATTAAGACAAGGAGATCCCCTTTCTCCTTATCTTTTTATTCTGTGTACAAAGGTCTTGTCGGGTCTCTGCAGTAAAGCTCAACAAGATGTTCTTTCGCCGAATATTCATATATCTCTTCATAGCCCTAGAATTAATCATCTACTCTTCGCGGACGATACAATGTTCTTTTGTAAGACAAACCAAGCTAATTGTGAAGCATTGGTCTGGATCCTCAACCAATATGAAAAGGTTTTGGGTCAACGTATTAATTTACAAAAGTCTTCGATAACCTTTTCCTCAAAAACGCATAGAACCAGAAGAGTAAGAGTGATGCGAGTATTAGCATTAACACTGAAGGAGGGGCCGACAAATTCTTGGGTCTTACAGAGGACTTCGGTCGTAAGAAACAAGATATATTTGCTGCCATGTTGATAAGGTTCGTCAAAGATCTCACTCGTGGACTTCTAGATTTTTGACTCCAGCTAGTAAACAAGTTATTCTGAAAGCTATCCTCTTGGCTATGCCTACTCATTCAATGATTAAGTTGCTGGTTTCTATTTGTAAACAACTTCAATCTCTCCTTACTCATTTTTGGTGGGATGATAAGTCGGGTGTATGAAATATGAGCTGGATATCAAGGGATAGGATGATCCTACCTAAGAATGCTGATGGCCTAGGCTTTAGGGATTTTGAATTTTTCAATAATGCAAAACTAGCTAAGCTTGGATGGAGGTTAATACGAGCACTGAATTCTCTTTCCGCAAGAGTCCTTCTCGGTAAATACTGCGATAATTCCTCTTTTATGGAAGTTGTTAGCTCATCTAATCATTCTCATGGATGGATAAGTATTCTTGCTGGTCGAGAAATCATAAGGCTAGGTTTGGGTTGGCGTGTAGGTGATGGCTCACGCATACGAGTTTGGAAGGATATGTGGTTATCTACCTCTACTCCTTTTATTCACATTGGTCCTACTCCTTCAGATAGCATAGATTTACAAGTAGTAGTTCTGAAGCTTCCAAACACAAATTTTTGGAATTGGAAGAAAATAAGACGCGTAATTCCCCAATATGAGGATGTTCGAATTCTTCCATCTAACTCTAAAAGAAGGCTCGGACCCTTAGCATGGCTTCCGGTAAAGAAAGGTGTGTACTCTACACGATAAAGTTATGGTATCCCCTCTACAATGACTTTAGGTCAAGCGGAAAAAGACTTCAACTGGCAGGGACTAATTGGGTGAGCTAAAACAGTTCCTAAAATCCGTAATTTGTTGTGGAGAATAGCAAAAAATTCACTTTTGGTGAGAGAAAATATGGCTAGACGAGGAGTATAACAGTATGCAGCCTGCCCTCGGTGTGGAGAACATGAATCTACATTACAAGTCTATAAGGATTGCGCTTTTGCAAGAGAAGTATGGTCAGCAACTCCGGTGCAGAGGTTAATATCCCACTAGAGTTCATCTCAAGTTCAAGGAATATGACTACTCTTCATCCAACTGGTACAATTATTCTTTTATTCCCCTGGATTTGCTGGAATATTTGGTCACTTAGAAACAAAACAATCTTGTTTTTGCGTAAAAGTTCTTTGAACCGGCTGAAGTTATTTTTGAAGCTATACTAGAAGCTAAAGCTTGGAATGGAGCGCAAGAGACACTACAACAAATATGTACATTATTAGCGCGAAAAATCTGCTATCATATGTCATAGATAGCGTTTTATGAACTGTTATGTCATCCGCAGCTATCGTAGGTGCCTCTCATACGATAGCATTTTTTCGAATGCTACGATAGGTACATATATCATAGCATTTTTTGAACGCTTTTAATTATTTTGTTATAGCATATTCCGTTTTTTTGTAAAACAATTATGAAAACTCATCTTTCGTGCTATGATATGTTCATCTACAAAAGCAATTATTTTTTGCTATCACATAGTTTGTTAGCACATTGCTAAATGCTATGATACTCTACTTTATACATTAATTAAATAATTTAAAGACTCATGTTCCGTGCTATAATATATGCTTCTAAAATAACATTTCACAATTGTCATACTTAATGAGATTTCACGATAGTATTACTTCAGAGAACATATGCAAATTTCAATGTCTAAGCAAAAAAAAAATATACTTGGAAGACTTGACTATCATCTTGAGAGGTGTCATTGACTTGTTTTCAGCTTAGTGGTTCATTTTTTTTGCCTGTATCAATAAAAGCATTTTAGATCATTGAAGTGAGGCTAAGCTGAAATGTTAAGTTATATATAATGTAGCAAAAGGCAAATATAAGTGAGAGGATACGCTTCCTTTACTCATGTATACATAGATAAGCATATTTTGACCTTTCTTGTCATCCACTGTCTCCTTGACATCAAATTTTAATCCCCCTGCAGCCAAGAAAACAAGCTAGTTAAGATACCACTTCACTTGAGACCTAGATTAATGGAAGCACTTGCATACACAACTATAGAACTCTAGCTTAGTCATAATTTACAGTGAACAGTGGTAACAAAGACTGTCTCCTTGACATAGATTTCTGATTCCCCTGCAGCCAAGAACACAAGCCAGTTAAGATACCACTTCACTTGAGACAGATAAGAAGAAAAGACTGCGATCAATTAAACTTCCTTAAAATAGTTCCCAAGCCAAAGGTACTTAAGACAAATAAGAAAAATGACAAATCTAGGACTTCATCTATCCTAGCAAACATTAATTTAGTAGGCCAGAGAGGTAGAAATACAAATAATGATATATAATGAACAAGAAAACATAACTTACATCATCTCTTTCCTCTCGAAGTTCACGTAACCTTTCTTCTGCCAACCATTTCTTTTATTCATCGAGTTTCCTTTTATAGGCGCTAGTTACAAACTTCTCTTTATCTGAAAAAGATGATCATCTTTTGCCCTTTCTTTTGCAAGCTTTCTCTCATAAACTATTTCATGTTCTTTCTCTCTACGTTCTGCCTGTTTCATCAAACGCTAGATAAATCTTGGCTGCAAATTAGAGAAAAAAAGTAAATGATAAGTAAGCCACTCAATCATTGTGAAAACTACTAAAAGTGTAACAACTATAGAGAATGTAACATCGTAAGAAACTAATAGAAGCAATGCGTTAGGAGCTCAAAGATTTCAGCACCACGTATCTCAAATAAAGTAACCAAGCTTTATCCTTTTGGAAATATGTAACCATGGGTAATAGGCTGGTTAGGGTATTGAACAAACTCTCTTCTCCTTTCACTATCTCACAACTTGAACTTAGTATAGCTTCGTTCTACAAACAACATAGAGACTATCCAGATTAATTTCATTTCCTATAATCTTAATTGCCACCAGATCTCACTCTAAGCACAATCATCTTAAACCTAAACTCGCTTGATCTAAAGATTAGGGATAAAACCCACCTAGATCGCCGCCGCATATAGGGGAGCTACAGTTAGAAACGCGAGTCACCACTTATATCTTCACAGATCGACTTAAGTTGTTCGACAGCAGCTTCTCTGGTAGTACTCATAATAATCTTACCTTCCAGGGCTGAGATCACACTCATCACACATATCTGAGCCGATACCGAGGCGTGAAGTATTCTCCACTCCCTTAATTCCAAATCCAACTACAAAAACACGAATAAAAGAGATAGTGATAAACGAAACAAAAACAAGGGGTTTGATTTCATCTCGGATATAGCTTCGTCAAGCTCTCTCACAGATTCCCCAAATGTGTATGAACTAATTATGCTTCTTATAACCTAAAGACAGAACTCTCCATTGAAGAAGAAAGCAAAGACGCAATTGAATCGATGTAGCGGAAGAAAGAGGAATGGAGTGTTAGTTTAAAATACCATAGTTTCAGGCTTCTCTCGTGAACTCTCTTGATCAGAGATGGAATCAGAACCAGACTCCGACTCGGTATCAAACTCGTAATCGCTTCTTCTTGGTTCTCATCTTCATGTCCCTCCTCTTTATCTCTTTTCTCTTCCTCTTCTTTTTCTTTTCTTTCTTCATCCGCGCCTCTATTTCATAACCTCTGTCACTCTTTCGATTCTTCCTCCGCCGTTTTCTATAAGACGAATTGGACTCGTCGGAGCTGCAGGAGGAAAAAGACGACGAGAGAAAACCTTAGCTAACCGTGAAATTCGTAAAGAGAAAAAAGAAAGAGGGAGACTCGGTGGAGGAGGAGGAGATCCCCAAATTGTCACCAACTAACCCTAATACGGATCTGCTTCAAACTTTAGGCGTGAACTGAGCCGGTTTCGTTCGTCGGAGAAGAGGACAATGACTCATCTAGGTTTTGATCTTGGCCGTCGTTTACTTCTCCGCCGGTGATTCCAACGTCCATCACGTTTTTCTCACCCACCTACAAACCCAGCTACCCCAACCTAGAAAAACGACGACACCAATAAATACTTCTCAAAGACAATTGCGGTTTTCTTGCTTTGTGAATGCGGCTTGGAATGCTACATCTCGTGGAAGTGGGTTGGCTTGGATCGTTCGATCAAATGAATCTTATTTTGAATCGACTAAATCCAAGATGAAAGCTCATGCTCATGTTGCTTCGGATTTGGCTGCTGAAGCTTGGGCTATGCAAGAAACTCTAACTGGTCTTAAGTCTCGCTCTTTCGATGATATTCAAGTATTGTTCGATTCACTGCAGCTGATCAAACTAATAAACTCTGAAGCCTCACATAATACTATTTATGGATTGCTAGAAGACATTAGAAAGCTTTTTAAATATTTTTTTGTCTATTTTCACGTTTATTCCTCATTTGAATAATTTTGATGCATACTTTTTTGATAAATTGGCCATTGTAACCATTGCTCTTTAAATAAAATCATATCGTGACCAAAAAAGATGTTCATATAACAAAGTAATATTTTATGGAAAAAAATCATTTTTCAAGTAACTATTAGCTATATGTCATAACATTTCCATTATCTTAATCCCCACCTCTACTAATCCATTTGGCAAATTAACTACCAAAAAAAAAAAATTACTAAACGAAGATGTCAATATATATATCTTAGTGGAACCAATCAAGGCCGACATGAGTTGATACCAGTACTGTTCAAAAGCAAAGCTTTAGACAGCAAAATAATTAAAATGAAAACAAAAGAAGCAACACAACCTAAGTTGGGAAGTCAGTCTATACTCTTTCCCTCTAATCAATATCGTAAACTTAGATTTGATATCTTACTCACTAATTTAATTTGATAAAGTAATTAGTAGTGACTACTTTGGACCACTAGTTAACAACACTATTAGACCTACAATCAATGTGTAAATAAGATAGAGACACCTTCTCCAAAGGAAACGGGTCGGTTCTACGTCACTCGTATCTCATCATTAGTCATTATAACAAGAATCTTTGTGTCTTGTTTCTATTAGTGTTTGAACGATTAGTTCAAAGTATCATCATTTGCTAATGGTTCTAAGGGTTTTAAAAAATTAAGCCAACAGTGTTTTCGATGAGGAATAAAATATGTAGCTGCTTTTGGAGCATTCAACGCTATGGTATTGTGGTTGCCTTGCATCGTATATCTCTCATTTACAACTTTCATATCAATGTTTATTTTATTTTTAAAAATTTTGTGTTGGGAGTGGAATAAGTAACAATTTAACAGCATAGCTTTGTAATTTTTTTTCAATATTTTAAATTAAAATAATAAAAAGAAATCTTATTATATAAAAGAGGGTTTTCAAAAGTTAGTAACTCATAGGATGATGACACGTGTCATGTTATTAAATTCAAGATTTCGACACGTGTCAAAGTTGATAAAATGTCAAAAATTAGTATAAAGAAACTATATAAAAAAAATAATTAACTACCATTTTTCAGAAAATAGAAATTCTATAAGGAAATTATACAAATTACTAATCTTATTCTATAAAGTAAATTATACAAATAATTAACTTCCATAATTAAGAAAATTTCTAATCTTAAAAAAAAATTGTAAATATTGAACTCTATATAATAAGTAGTTTTATGTTTTCTCAACAAACAAAACACGTTTCTTCAAAACCATCATACATTCAACTTTATTCTATTGGTAAAATTTCTATTCCTTTTATTTTTTTTAAAATATTTTAATTTATTATTATGAGTTAGTCGTAAAAATATATATTTATATAGTTTATGATTATTAATTGTTCTTGTAATTTTGGTTTGTTTTTATTCTATTCTTAAGAAACAATTATTTTAATTTATTATTTTAAGATTGTCGTAAAAATAGTTGATTTATATATTTTTATGATGAAAAAAATAATATTTCCTCTAATTTTGGTTGATTTTTCTTATACCTTTTCAGAAAATGTTTATCTTCTAAAAGATATTGAGCAAAGAAATTAAGAATGACAATATTAAATATTTTTTATGTTGATTTAAAAAAACAAATTCAATATGATTAAAAATAAATAAATATTATTCAAATAAAAATAAATCAACCTATATATAATCAAAATAAAAAATTGATTGTAACTTTGTTAGATTTTATATTGGTGAATGATTTCGTATAGACGTTTTCAATATTTTATTATATAATTATTTTTACGGGTGATCTAATTCTATTTTTCAGATTTTCTTTTCATAAATTTTAAAATATTAAATTATAATCTCGCGTATACGCGGGCCTAATCTAGTTAGATATAAAAGACAATTATTTGAACATTTGTCCATATATGCATTCTAAACGTAATATAAGTGACATATGATATAGGGGATCGATTTCTTCTGTTTTTTTCTTCTCCTTCCTTTTCTTTCTTCTTCTCTCTTACTCAATCAATACATCCAAAGACTGATTTTTTTTCTTCCTTGCTCAATCTCTTATTCTTCTTCTTCGAATCTCAACTTTAATATTTTCTTCTACTAAAAATCACAGCCTCCAATCATTGCTTTGAATTCCAAGCCTCAATATTTTCTCTTTGGTTTAAAGAAATTTAAACTAAATATAATACAAATTATGATATTTGAAGACGTAATCAAAACAAGAATATTTGAGTACACTCATTTACAATTTTCTTCTGATTTTGTTTTTTTTAAAGGAAATTTCTAACTTTTACAAAAATTAGTTTCTACTTTTTTTTTGGTAGAATATAGACAGAAACATAAAAAAACGTTTTCTAACATTCATAGAACTAGGGTAACGGTTAGATAATGTATTCTAACTTTCGTAGAACATAGAGTAAATACATAATATGAATTCTAAATTTTATAGAAAATTGATTTCTATATTTTGTAGAATATAAAATACTTCTGAAAATTGTAGAACATGTAGAGTGTATAGAATATGTAGAATATGTAGAGAGAGTTTAGAATACATATTATATATTTCAAAACTTGTATTTTACTTTTTTTAGATCAAATTTTATCGATCCAAAACGGTAATAAAAAACAACATATTTTAGACATTATTTGAGTTATCATGTCTTTTTTTTATCAAATTTTCACAAGTTATTCTTAATTTTCTTCAAAAAAGTGATTAAATCTAATCACAAGAATAATTTCTGAATAGTTGATATTTGACCAGGATGCCTATATATAGACAAATGTTTAAATATTTACTCTTTATTTTCAAATTATGTATGCACTAAGCATAAATTTCTTTGCAAAATTATTTGGTCCAACTAAATGAAAATATATTGATTAGTTGACACATCACGACAGTCTTTTTTTTTTTGGGTTAAAGCACAGTTCACAGTTCTTATTTTTAACAGCAATGTATCATTTACCTTTCTTAGCACAGTTAATGACATAATCAACACTAACTTGATCCAAATCAACATCGTCGAGAGTCACAGCCCCAGGAGGCATTATAACTTTCTTGATTAAGCTACCAGCCAACATGAAGTCCAAGAGTTTCCGCCTATCCCGGCGATATCTCTGAAGAATCTCAACAGCATTTTCTCTATACACCGAAGAAAATATAAAAGCACATGGATCAAAAAAACAATGTGAAACAAAGATTGTGCAGTAGCCAAATCAAATCAAAAGAAGTAAGAAAGAAACATACTCTTCCATCTGGATCCAGCTGCAATATAGTCCACGGATTCTCAGATTTCAAATTAACCTGTGAATTAGAAAGCCGCGAATCAAATGAACCAAGTACGAGAAGAGACCAACATTGAATCCAAAATCTAGTTCGTTTAACTGAACTTACCAATCATTTCCTCGCGAACACCAGAACAAACACTTACTTACTAACGAGATCGAGCCTCGTTAGATGATGGATTCACTGAGAAGTATTGAATAAGAAATAATTGAGAGACGATTGTTTATGATCTCGAAATACAGAAGAATGAACTGTTTTGGAGAACTTCGAGCAGAAATTTCCAAGGTGGTGTGAGAACGCGCCGGGGGCGAAGGATCTAATCTGTATATTGGGAAGCCGGAAATTATATACTACTTTATATATTGCTGATTTGTCTCAACTCTTTAATTATCTCAATATTTTTTTCTTTCTTTGAATTCTTTTCTGATTCCACAACTCCAAATTAGTCAATTTTGAAGTCTCTCTCAACTTCATTGATTGTGAAAAAATTAGGTATTCTTATTAGATAATTAGATTTTTGTTTTGTTTTTTAGTATTCTTATTTCCTATTAAAGATTTATTGGATTGAATCATTTAAACTAATTTGGATATCTAAAGAAAATTTAAAGTTATTTCAATTAGACAATTATTGATTTTAAAATTACAAGTTGAAAAAATCTAATGTTATTTCATTAATGATAGGAAAAAGGTGAATTTTCATCATATTAGGCTTAGCCAACGCATCTTCCACATTATGCATGTTATCGAATGTTGGACCAAACTGGATATTTTTGTCAAGCCCAAAATTATTTTTATCAGGCCCAGTGGGCTATATTTATCCTCCGAAAGGAAAGGAAGGAGCATCAAACCGTAATGTCAGCAGTAGCCAACAAAATGGAGTCTCGACTTGCCTATGAGTATGAGCTCTCCGGCAACTGAAATTTTCCAATGCCTAAATCTATTTCGACTGTTTCAACTGATAAAAGTTTATATTGGGGTAAAAATACTAATTTCTGACACTGATGAGAGAAGACAAAAGTGACTTCAGAGAGTGTGCGGTGCGGAACATTATCCATGCAGTGAGTGATGTAGCTCTTCATCCCCATGAACCAACGGTCCCACTCCACCGCTGAACAGTCTGCCACGTGTCTTCACCTCCCTATACCTTCTAGCCACGTGTATAGACCAAATCGAGTGAACATGGGACGTGTCACCTAACCTGTACGCTAACCACTGTCTGAATCTCGAGGGTATATCCGTAAACATACCTTCTTCATTTTCTATTTTTTTTTTTTTTGTCGTCTATCCGTAAACAGACGAGTAGACAACTATGGGAACTACAAAAAATGTTCAAGTTGGCCAGTTGTTTTATCAAGTGCCGACCTCAACAAAAAAAGGTAAAGATATGTTTAAAACACGTGGACCAATGAAAGAGTTGCTTTAGATGGAGGAGTAATCTAAGCCACAAATCTCGTTTGTGAATTCTGAGCCACTAAATAAAGTTCAAACTCACGCGCTCTCCACTTCCTTGCAACTTGCTTCTTGTCTTCTCTCCTTGCAGCACTCACATATCTACAGAGAGATACAAGACAAAACACTCATAAAATCTTTTGGATTTGGATTTGGATCTGATCTTAAAGGTGAGTTCTTTTTATTATTATATTCTGATAGGTAATTCAAATGTTTTTTCTCCTGTTGGTTTCTGAATATAGAGGTGACCTTTTAGCAGGTGTAAGTATCATTCATGGATCGTTATTCGAGGAGGAATTTAGAGGATCTTGTTGTGCCTAACTATCAAGAGACCTCAGATTCATACCCTTCTCCTGATATGTGGGGTACTGGATGGAACATGAACTCCTCAGAAACTGTTGCAGAGAAATGCTTTGATTACGATGTGATCAACAATGGTTTCAGTGGAGGATTATACAGTCAGATGGAGATGGGGACGAGTGAACAAGTAGAAGAAGAAACAAAGAGGTTAAAGGCTAGTGGTTGTTTTGACCGTTCGCTTCATGATTTCGATGAAATCCAACAGATGGATGACATGTTCTTGTACAGCCCTACAACTCTCTCAGATAACTTAAATGTTTATGTTTAACTCCTAAGAGATTCCAATATATAGTTGCCGATGTTTATATTTTGTGTCTCTTCGTTTTGGTTTCCGGTTTTGACTGAAGAAGTTCCATTTTGGAGGATGTTCCAGGGAATGGGAGTTTTCATTCTTTCAAGGAGTCGGATAATAACAACACCCCAACTTCCTCCTCTACGTATCTTGACACAACCGATGGCAGAGAAGTCCCTATGTTCCAATACAACTGGGAAACTTGTCAAGACATGCCACTTATGGTAAGAATGACCTTCTTTATATATATATTAGCAATGTCAAATAGTAGAAAACACAACCAAGTGATTGTAGTCTTGTGGTCATCGTCGTTACCGGTAGATGGATCTTGTGGAATCCAGCAGACTCTAGGGATCAGTATGGTTTGGGACTTCGGTCTGAGATCTCCCGTTACATGTTTGATTTTTACCTGTGACTATTGCTGTTCCAGGGGATTAACTTGGGATAATATATTGTAGAGATGAACAAAAAAAATATAAATAATAAATAAAAAAAAAAAAAAAAAAAAACCCAATAGTGGATTGTATAAATTTCTTAAAATATGTTCTAGTAGACTCTGTATATTATTTTACGACTGCATTATTCGTCGATTATATTTTAGAAATAATAAACAGAGTATACCTCTGTATCCTTCAAGAATTAATCAAGACGCAGGAAGCAATGACGCAGGAAGCAATGACGCAAGCAATGACGTAAGCAATGACGCAAGCATGACGTAAGCAATGACGTATCTCAAAAGTGTCGGCACCATTGGATCAACGCCACGTAGCACAGGACTGTCGGCACCATTGGATGAACGCCACGTATCAAGCAGCCTCTACGCCAAACTCCCTTATAATATGAAGACCTATCAACCGGAGAAGACACGAGCATTTTCTGATTTTACTTCTCTCTCTAAAAACACTCTTAAAATTTGTAAAAGCTTTTAAGTTTTCAAGATTTCCAAACTTTGTAATCTTCAAAATCAAAATTAATAAAAAAGGTTTTATACAAATAGACTGCGATCTCCTTTATTCCTTAGGCGAATAAAGCTAGATTCAAGTTAACGTACACCTCCAGGAACCCATGTTCCGTTAAACAAGCATTATTCGTCGATTATATTTTAGAAATAATAAACAGAGTATACCTCTGTATCCTTCAAGAATTAATCAAGACGCAAGCAAGAGCAAGCAATGACGCAAGCAATGACGCAAGCAATGACGTAAGCAATGACGTATCTCAAAAGTGTCGGCACCATTGGATCAACGCCACGTAGCACAGGACTGTCGGCACCATTGGATGAACGCCACGTATCAAGCAGCCTCTACGCAAACTCCCCTATAAATATGAAGACCTATCAACCGGAGAAGACACGAGCATTTTCTGATTTCACTTCTCTCTCTAAAAACACTCTTAAAATTTGTAAAAGCTTTTAAGTTTTCAAGATTTCCAAACTTTGTAATCTTCAAAATCAAAATTAATAAAAAAGGTTTTATACAAATAGACTGCGATCTCCTTTATTCCTTAGACGAATAAAGCTAGATTCAAGTTAACGTACACCTCCAGGAACCCCTGTTCCGTTAAACAAGCATTATTCGTCGATTATATTTTAGAAATAATAAACAGAGTATACCTCTGTATCCTTCAAGAATTAATCAAGACGCAGGAAGCAATGACGTAAGCAATGACGTAAGCAATGACGCAAGCAATGACGTAAGCAATGACGTATCTCAAAAGTGTCGGCACCATTGGATCAACGCCACGTAGCACAGGACTGTCGGCACCATTGGATGAACGCCACGTATCAAGCAGCCTCTACGCAAACTCCCTTATAAATATGAAGACCTATCAACCGGAGAAGACACGAGCATTTTCTGATTTCACTTCTCTCTCTAAAAACACTCTTAAAATTTGTAAAAGCTTTTAAGTTTTCAAGATTTCCAAACTTTGTAATCTTCAAAATCAAAATTAATAAAAAAGGTTTTATACAAATAGACTGCGATCTCCTTTATTCCTTAGGCGAATAAAGCTAGATTCAAGTTAACGTACACCTCCAGGAACCCCTGTTCCGTTAAAGGAGCACCTTGTTGTCCAACTAGGAAACAAGTAGTACGGTTTTATGGTATCAGTCGCTAAACGATCTATAAAAAGAAATAAGGTTTTCTTTGAAATCATTTCTTTAAAAGTTTTCAAATCGGTTCTCTGTGATTCTACCTCAAGTTTTTAACCCCTTCTAAAACACGATCCAAACCTTTCTAAAAAGACACTGTTACTACTAGTGTTCCAGGCCGCAAGTCCCGTGCAAGGCAGTAAGTCCGTTGGCAAGCTGTAGTTGTGTCGAACCTCGAAACAGGTTAGTATCTATTTTAGAATGAGTTTAAACTTAAAGTAGTCATGGCATCTTCGATCAGAAAACTTTTTAAAAGAAAACATACAGCATCAACCTCTAGTATAACAATTAATTCAAGAGAAGTTATGTCAAAAATAACAACTTTCGATAACGAAATTATCAAAAAACCAATTACCACATATTAACCAGAAAGTATATATCAAAATTGGAACATTTGATTTCAAAACAGCATATGCAATAAAAGAACATGAACAAAACAATATCTCTCAAAATGAATTTGAAGAAAATTAAATTATTATCATCAATCGCCCTAGACAAATATAAACAAAAGGGATTCAACTATATCCATTTTGGATTAATCCAAATAGCAATAAAACCTTTATCAAGAATCGGTATAGATTCACCAATACTATGCTATTAAGAGACAAAACTCTATTAAAATTTGAAGAATCTATTCTAGGAGCAGTACAAACAAATTATGTAATGGAGCTGTGTATTTTAATTGCGCTCCTAATTTCCAAGTAAGTCTTCATGATCCTACTATACTAAAACACTTAGTTTTAAATGTCCACCTACCAGAAGTTTCAGTCTTTGCCATCCCCTGTGATATAAAAAATACTATTTTTAGATAGTTTCCGTGATAAAAAATTAATAATAATAAGCAAATAAATTATAACGTTCTTTCAAAACTTTTGAATGATCATTAAAAATGACATTTTTGTACTCGCATCGATAGTTAAATCTGAATTTAAATACGATCTCCCTGCTCCAAATAAAGTTAAACCTATTAATTGGAGAAAATTATTTACAATGCCCTTTGAGTTGAAGTTTACTTCCTTCCACAAATAAATCTACAGAATCAGAACCTCAAATAAAAAGAAGAGAAAAAGAGCTAATAAGAGAGAAGTAGATCAAGTAATTCTAACTAAATAACATTACGAAATGACTATGAACATATAAGACATGAACAGGAAATTGACATTGTTTGAAATTAGAACCGAGTGTCCAATCTAGATACACACACAATGCATCTCCCTCCTTTTTATTCCTTGTTACTTTCTTATTTTTTTAAGTGAACTTGATCAAATTAAAGAAATAAAATAACAAGAAAGAAAACCCATAAAAACATATATTTATTTTCTTGGAAATCACCAATTCTTTTATTCATTGTTTAACGAGCGGTTGAGAGTGCCAAGCAATTATCAGCCATTTGCGCTACAAAACTCCTGCGGATTTAATAAACGACTTGACCTTCCTTGTTTCCTTCATCGCATCGCTTGCAAGTATCGTAGTCTGTCAACGAGGCCGGCTTAGGGTTAATGTTAAGGCTAAAACCCAATCATTGTCCTTAATGTTCTTAAGGGCCTTGTCAAATTATCAAAAGCGCTATTGAAGTTGCGACAAACAAGTTCGCGACTCCTCCTTCACGTTTCAGCTACTTTCTCGCGCTATTTCTTTGGCTTGCCTCGTCCGCTCATTCAGCTCTCTAATAGCCACATCTGTTGCTGCATTCCACATTTGTTTGACCCTTAATGCGTGCCTCTGCACAATGCAGGAAAATTCGAACCCGTGCATGGGCTCGATGAACAGAAAGCCCTAACGCTGCCACACTTTGGCTTGAGGTGCGCGATAAAGCACGAAGATCGTCCCGAGGAAGCGATCAAGAGGGATGATTAGACAATCGTGTCAATATTATTACACGGAAACGTATATATATTGTGTACGTATATATACGTTCTTGTGTTTGTGATTTGAACACCGGGTGGTGCGGAGGTGAGTTTATTTATGCTTGTGCCAATAAAAATGGTTATATTTTAGTAAGTTTCTGACTAATTATGACACCGGTGAATTATGACCGCGACAGAACTATTTTGGTATGTTTGTTAATTAGCGTATTATAATGGCGTTACGTTTCTTGTAATTAATTGATTATATTCTTTTCTATTTTGGGCGGGCAAAAACTAGAAATTTGTTTTAACATATAGAGATTTGTCTGTGAATTGAGTTGAATTTCAGTTACATATTTACTGTCCTAAATAGCTAAGAATGATCTAGGTTTTACTTCTAACAAGTGGTAACAAATGTTGCATGCTTCACGCATTTTTTTTTTTTTCTATTTTAAAAAATTTAATTAATTTATGTTCATAATTCTGAGTATGGTCTCTCTACTATACCTACATCTCTCCTCAACCAATCCAATGCATTACATCTCTTCTGTCCACCTCCTTCACAAAACCTTTGTTTATTCCCCCTCCAAATCTTCTTTACTTATTTTTTTTCTTAAATCCCCACAAATCTTCCCTCCCGCCAATGAATCTCAACTCCTTCCTCGTTGAAGCCTATCGTGACACATCTTCGCCTACTCAGGATAGCACTTGATGCGCGATCTCAAGCACTGAATCATTCCACAATATGAGACAAACATGGAGCATGAGGCATTACGTCGCGCTAAAACTGGTGATGAGAATTTGCTCAATGCCTCCATGTTTATGTCGACGGAGGGCTTTAAAATTGTGGATGTTATTAGTGATTAAAAGACGGTGTATTGCCAATGATGCGTTTCGCTAGCTGGAGTGATTTAGTGCCTTACTTGTTGTTTCCCTCTCGTCACCATTACAGGGCAAATCCCTAGCCCGAATTCATCATCCCTTAAAATTATGCTAGTATTACTTAATTTAGTATAAAAACTCCCTTTGAAGATAAAAATAAAAATGGGCAGTCTTTATTTCTAAGTACGTAATCTAGCATAACTTGTTGGAATGATTAATCATATTGAAAGTTTTAAGTTATTTGTTGCTGAACATTAATGTAATGAATCAAGTGAACCTAACAAACTCATACTCTAGGTAGATAGCATATACACAGAGCGTAAAATGCTTCAAACTGGGAGAAAAGATTCGATGATCATCGTTGGGACACTAAGGAGTGCTAGTGTACCAGAAAAGAAACACATTACTGACAGTTTTGGATCACAGAAAGTAATTTTATACAGATCAAAACAATTCCTCTACATTATAAATCAATTTGCATCATCCTAACGCGAGGGCATTTCTTCTTTTTCTTAATCCAGATAAAGTAGTGTAAATCTTATCTGGTGTAAAGTGGATCGAACGTTATTTTGGTTTTACCTCACAGCAACCAAATTCCCCATGAACCACCGCTTATCCAATAATGGTGGACACTTTGAGAAGCCAGCTCTAGCAGCAAGGTTTCTAGCCTCTTCTCCTGCAAAAGGACATTGACATTTCCAATCAGCTGGATCAAAACATAGATCAAAGCTTTCAAACATTGTATAGATTCCAAAGATCCACACTTGAAGAGCTATATACTATATCTGAAGGGAATCAAAAAATAGGTGAAAATGTAATGCAAATCCGATAAAAAACACAAGTGTCAGCTGTGCCATGTAATGAAAAGGCATATATGCTATTGATGGAGAACAACCGTGTTAAGTACCCATTGATTGATTATTTCAGATATTCATACTCCTTTTGAAAGACCCGTAAACAGCAGCCACAGGGCACAACTGACATTGTCAATCATCCAATCCTAACAAAACCAAACCACCAACCAAATATCTCCTCAAAACATAGTTAGCAAATTAAACGAAATCACACATCAGAGTCATGGTATAGACTCTAGCACCCTGCATAAAACAGTAGTAACGGATTGGGTTGCTCTTATTGAATCAAGTATGGACACTCTTGAACCTGGAACGACCAGGAGACAAATAAGCATAAGCACAACAAGTCTATTTACTACAAAACCAAATATACAAAAAAAATCACAGACACTGGTTTCAAAACCCGATACATCTCCCTCATGGCCTCTATGTCTAATCAACAATGTTTCTAAGACCCATAACCCATCGTAATAGCCATCGAATTTACAATCACCAAATGGCCAAATTCAAGAGCATCACCCATTCAATCACCTAACAACATAATGTAAACGTATTAAGTTTTGAGTCTTTCTGCAAGAGGATGTTAAAACAACAAACCAACAAGCATGATTTTACCAGGCTCACTCTATACACTTGTAACAAGACCTTGCTTAGATTCTGTCTAGATGATGCAACAGCCTAGTTGTTTCAGATGCAGAAATCCCAAACCATCACCTTATAAATATTACCAATTACTTAAAACAAGAATTCACAATCAAGCCAGCCCACATTTCAGGGAACACAAAACCTGCCGGTTGAACCAACTTTCTCAGGACAGGAGAAAGAAACGCCTAAATCACACTTCCACAACACAAATCAAGCAAACGTAATCTTTCCAGTTTTTGCTCATTAATTTTCAAATTAAACAACAAAAAATCAGGAAAATTAGACAAGATGTAACTAAACATAGAAATAGACAAAAGAGATAAAAACTCTCACCCGCTCCATGAGATAGCCAGTGTTCTTCCAAAATTCGATGCTGGCCTAAGCTTAAGAGATCATTCAACTACAAAACCATATAAGAACACGATGACTTTTGTCGTGGAAAGCCTTACAAGATAAGGAGATACGACTAGGGAAGGATTAATTCAAACGGTTATCGTAAATGGAGCAATGCGGTTGAAGAGAATACGGCGTTTCGCTTCGAGCATTTCAACACCATTCTCCGCCGCGATTGGAAATTCGGCGGAGCTTGGCCGGTGAAGGGTCACCGGAGAGAGACGGATACCAAGTAAAGCCCGCCATATTTTGGCCGTCGATTCACGATCATAGGTTGGTTTTGTTCCGATAAGATTAATTTTGGTTTCAGTTTACTAATGGGCTTGATTTCAGGCCCAGTGAAGATTAATTGAGACCCACCCAAAACTTAACAAAGGATGCGTATGTACTTGTAAGCTTTGGGTCAGGCCCACAAGGTTCCAAACTTCCAATACTGGCTTATTTGCCTTAGATAGCTTAAATATGAATGGGTGTGCATTTAATAAAAATAACAATGCTAAAAAATAATTATGTTTGTAAACAAATATTAACATCTTATATGAAAAAAAAAAAAAAATCCATATTATTTTTCAAACACACATGACAAATTAGTTAACTTTATTTACTAAAGAGGCTATAGCTTTGTTTCTTTGACGTTCAATCACGAGAGTGCAGAGGACAAAAAAAAAAAAAAAAAAAAAAAAAAAAAAAAAAAAAAAAAAAAAAAAAAAAAATAAAAAAAAAAAAAAAAAAAAAAAAAAAAAAAAAAAAAAAATAAAAAAAAAAAAAAAAAAAAAAAAAAAAATAAAAAAAAAAACGACAAACATTAGGAAGAGACCAAAGAAGTCTATTTATTCACCGATTAATAATAGTTACAAAGGCATTTGACTTGTTTCCCTTGTTCCTTACTTACAAGTGAGTGAGTGAGTGTATATTCAGTATGGTGTCGCTCAAGCTCACTCTTTCCTTCCTTTTTTCTTCGTCGGCAAAGTAAGACAGAATTATACATTTCAAATTACACCAATATAAATGTCAAGTTAAAAAATAATTACATAAATAAATCATTCCTCGGTGAAGAATTGCATCCACTTGAATTCATCCATTCATAGGAAAGGATATTCTCTGAAACGGCTTCCAATGGCGTTTTTTGGTTTTTGATAAAACCAATTATTGATTTGTTTCTGGTCTAACCCTGTTGCATCAGCTAAAGCCTATCTTATCTCCTTCCTGTGTACACATATCACCCATGTAAAAAAAAAACAAGTGTAATGGGTTTACATATTTGCTCGCATAAGAAGCAAGACTAAGTGTGTTTTGCTTACGGTTAGGGTCAAGCCACTTATAATGGAGATTCACCAAATCGAGAAGGCTTGTCTTGCTCTCTAGGTAGTTTGCCTTTCTCTTCTTTCTTTTGAAAAACTCCAGCTTTAAAGAACTGATACGAACTTCCAAATTTTCGAAGCAACCTATCTTTGAGCATCACGGTCCTCGCACCTTTGTTTCCCATCCTCTGCTACCTCATTGCATCACCTCCACTCAGTTCCTCGTCTGATGCATATTGCACCATCTCTGTTACAAAATTAACAAATCAGCTAACGTTTTAGGCCTTAAGCATATGCCACATGCCACGTTAGAGAAAACAGTCGAGAGAAAATGGTTTCTATCAAGTTAAAACGAAATAACGACCATGGAAACAGTAAACTAAACAGTAAAAAAGGTGAAAATGGGCTTTTCTCGGCTAAGTGGCTAAAGAGAAGATAAGAGAGGCAGGAAATGGAAAAAGAAGAAAGAATGAGAACGAGGGACGCACCACGATTGAGTGCAGCAGTCAAAAAAACCGCCAGCAAGTTGAATAAGTTACCTCCATTGTCATTGTCAGGAGAGACTAATAGTCTTTGTCCCCATGAGGAGACATCCCCCTCCCCTTGGCCTACTAATACCCAATTTATGACTATGACACGTGTGTATCCCACATAGAGCGTTGGTGTGAAACCCCCGAAATACGCCTACACCTCACATTTATGTTCTCCACAACACCCCAAAACCCAATTTACCTTTTCAATCTCTCTCTCTCTCTTCTTAAATGAAGTTGCACATTTATATAATGCCCCCAACGGGACTCTACTGACCCACTTAACCCAGGCTTCTCTGACACCGAAACTCAAACCCATAGATGCATTCAGAACATTACCTAGATGTTACAATAGTTTGACTATGTGACAGAAATTATAGTCGGACCAAGCCACCGTGGTTAGTCCGAATTAAAAGATCTAGTCAGGTTTATACAAAATAAAGGACTACATAATATATATAACACACAATGTATAGTCAGTACTTTAACATGTATAAGCAAAGTGCAGAGATCTCTCACAGCCATGGCAATCATAAAGATAGATATATCAAAGTCTCTTAAATTAAATCCACACATTACAGAGATATCAAACAAGCCAAAAACAAATTAAAAATATATATACTAAAATGCATAAAATATGAACTGATAAAATACAAGAGAGGATCATAACGTTCACATTGTTTACACATTACCAATATGAGTCGTTTAGGTTAATAGTTTAATGTAAGAAACGATGGTTGTATAGTTTTTCGGGGTTACATTTTCAGCTTATGCATTGATTGCTTGGAAAATAGAGTGATCCAAGAGGTAACATGCAAGTAGACACGTGCAAATGTAGGCGTGCCGCAGACGAGACACAATAAGACCCACAAAAGAACCAACGCAACAAGAGGCATGGCAACCAAACTAAAAGCTAAATATGCCCCAAAAAAAAAAAAGAGTGAGAAAGATCATAGAAGCATAGTCACGAATCTATAGATGATTTGATTGTGGTGTGTAGAGAACCCTATGTCTCCTTTTTTTTTTTTTTTTCTTTTAACCAAATCAAAAATTAAATCTTAGGGAGAGAAAGTTGGTTAGGGTCACTAGCGGAATCCGCGGGAGTCCATGTGACTTTTTTCAACCTTTTATTATAACAAAAAACCAAAGGACCTCTAATTCAAGCTTATCATGCATTATGTTCCTATTCTCTCATGCGCAATATTCTTGTTCCTCTAGATCAAATTATGCAAAACATCTCCGAGGTTGCATGCAGCATTTAACTTATATGATTGGAATCTGGGAATATTGGTTTAGACAGAGAAGATAAATGTTGACTAAAAAGTCAACAAGGAAACGATTCCCTATTGCTGACTATATTAGCTAAACATTAGAAGAAAAGAATGTGTTCAGTTGTTCAAAGAAAACACAATATTGGCTTGTGACTAAATGGGCATACCGTGTCACAAGAATCAAGAACGAGAATCAAAACTCGCTTGAGCGTGAAGCATTGTATTACTAAAGGCAAGGATAACATAAGAACCAAAGCATGTGATTGAACTGAGAACTAGTAGATCACATCAAATTGCATTGTGAATCTTGTTCTTTAACAGTTGTAAGCTTATTTTTTTCTTATTAGCTTTAGATTCATTCAGGTGAAATAACTCAATTCAGAAAAGAATAAAGATGGGTTAAAAACCAATTAATAAGAAAAACCCGCGATGAGATCGTTCAAAAAGGCATGTTGTTACTTTGGAACAAATTTTAAAATAAATTAATCATAAACATTCGCCCATTATGGACAACTCTGCAGTCATCATTTTCAACCTTCAGATGATTCTCTATGCTAACTCCTCGATTAGTTGATTAAAAAGGCCTTATTATTTATCATCAGCTTTTTTCTGCAATAAAAACAATATTTACCAAAGTACAAGTGGAAGCTGCATTTGAGATCTACCACGATAAGGGAAAAACTCTGCAAAGCTGAACAAAGCTCCACCATTTCTATGGAGTTTTCCATTCTTTACAGCTAGTCTATCAGTAGAGGATTTTAGGCTACTTTAATAATTATTAAAATTTGCTAAGGCCATTATCAGTCATTTCTTAGTACCGTGATCAGTTTGATTTGTTATGGGCTTAATGGCCAACAATGTTTTTGCTAGTTTAGGAACCACAGTGTGTGTCTAAAGAGATAATACAGCAAACCCACAAAAGGAAACGCAAGTTTCTGAAGCATTTCATTCATGTGTCATAAAACTAAAACGCCTCTAACCCCATAAAAGATTGAGTCAGTTTTTATTTATTACTCACATGTAAACTCAACAAGACATGCAGATAAAGAGCAGACACTTAGGCCAATGATAACTATTTTCCGAAATGATCACAAAATCTTTCTAAGATCATTGGAACTTGAAATAGACCAAGTTATGTTCTTCATAATAAATGTCGTATTAAGGGATTCAATTTTTGTTCCACAAGAATGTCTTTTATATCTTCTATATTAAATTAAAATTAAAATTTCAGTCTTATCTTCTATTATTTTAATAGATGTAACTAATACTTATAATGAAAAACTTGCTTTATTGCCAGCAATAACAAATTTTAGCTTATTGGTTATAAAAAATCATCTCACCAGAGAAACTGGAGTTCCTAGAAGCTGGTAATTTAAATATATTGTTACCCATAACTTAAAGTTTCTAAGCCAGAAGAGAACACAAGGTAAAAACCAAGAGCAAATATCTTTTAAAACTTATGACTACTTACACTAACTTATGTTCATGAAAATAAGTGAAGCAAAATAAGCTTTCATGAAATCAACTACACTTATTGTTAAAAAGTTATGACTAGGGTTTTTCTGTCCAATTGGGGTTTTTCTTTCTCACTGGGGAAAAAGCAACAAGTTGAAAAAAACATTCAGTACGCAACAAGACTCTGAAACGTCAAAAAATCAGAATCTCTACACAAAAAGTTTAATTACTTTTCTACACCATTTCTTTTCTGACAGAGAAGAAGAGAAAAAGATATAAAGTAAAAAAAAATGTATGTATGATAAGCACAAAGATCAACAAGAAGAAAAGAAAAAGAAAAATATCATCAAGAAGAAGAGGAACGCCCACCGCACTTCAAAACCACCCTAATCCCATGGCATAAGCATTATATGAAGGAAGAAATAATAATTGCACAACACCTTAAAACCGACTTCTTTTCTCCTAAAGTTTCACCGTGGCCAAAAGAAATGCAGACACAAAAATAAAACCCATAAAGAAAAAAGTAGCTATTCGGAGATAATCAGATGAAAGATGTGGCTCAGTCACCAAACTTTAGGGTTTATCTTTTTTTGCTATTTTGCTTCTCACAAAAAAAAACCTAGGGTTCTTCTATCACTAAGCTCCCAATCAATTTTTCAAAAACTGGTCATATTGAATCAAATTTATATATGTAACGAATTGTATATCCTCCGGGTTGGTGTGGTAAGTTAGTCTAACTGAGATTAACAAAAATCGAGGAAAGCGCAATATATTAAAGTTAAAAAAACACAAAAGATCAAAAAAACCATTAAATACCAAATCCAACTACTGGAACCAGAGGTTTAGTATTTGAAGACATACCCGAAAGTACCCTGGCAGAATCCCCGCACCATACATAAGTTCCGTAGCTGCATCTTCGAATCTTGTTCAAGAAAACTCGTAGCTTCCATCAAACGGCCTTGGCAAGATCCGATTTGTATTTCACCAATTATATCACAGTACGTTCCTGAATTTAATCTTTTTTCTAAGTAAAAAAAAAAAAAAAACATAAAAAATCCGCAAAAATCGAGAAAAAAGGAGAGAGAAAGCAGACCATGAATTCATCAAGCTCAGGATCAGCTCCGTAGCAAGGACAACGGAACAAACGTCTCGCTTTATACACATCACTCTCTCGTTGATCTCCTCTAGTAAACACGCTATCTCCGGGTGGTGCTCCGACCTGTTTTTTATATTATGAATTTGTTTAACCATAAAATTATATAACAAAGCTTCTCAATCATAATATTTATCCTTTAAGACAATAAAAGTGAGACCTAAATTGTCTAAAGATTCAAAGTTAATGATCACCTTTATTTGGACAATCGATGTAGGCTTGAAGTAAGCGAGGATACGAAGGGATGAGAAAAGGGGGGGCGATTGTAAAGGCCTTTGGGGGAATTGATTACTTAGCAGAAACGTTATCATCATTTCTTCGATCTCCGGTGCGATCGAAAGCAGCCTCCGAGGATAAGCTGAGGCGGCTGCTGGAGAGTAACTCGTCGGGATCCGAAAACATCAGAGACACGATTTTCACCGGCGCGGAGGAACATAGTAAGGCTTGGTAATCAGAAAGGAAACATGAGACTCTCAGTTGACATCCATCAGCACCCGCCTTATTGAGTAATCACCGCCGAATGAAAATTGTACATCCATCCATTAAGTATAAAAGATCGTCTTCTTATTCAATCTTCTCTTCTGCAAAGAACCAAGAAACCGATGCAGAAGAAGAATATGAAACCGCAAAAACTTATGTGAATTCTACGATATTTCTAATGGGAGGTAAGTGTTTGTGTAGAGAGAAGAGATAAACGGTGAAGGAGAGTGGAGGCAAGGATTCATATTTTATTTTCTCTTTTGCCCAAAAAAAATAAATTAATAAAAGATAATAAAAAGTTAATGGAGAAAATGATAATTACGAAAGAGGACATTCGCTATAAGGGCTTATTGCAGCTTCAGGGCTTCACAGTTAGAGATAAGGCCCTCCTAATATATAAATATAACAAAGGTCCAAAGGCTCTGTTAATGCTAGAATTTGCTATGTTTTACCAACATATTTGATGTTATTATTAAATTCTAAAATTGTGAGCATGCAATATGGTTGATTTATATTACTGTTGTTGCTGTGTGATGATGAGTGTGTTGAGTTGTAGACAACAAACAAGTAAGAGGTTTTTTAGAAGATAAAAAAAAAATGGATACCCGAGTGTATATAATTTCCCAAAAAGTCTTTTGAAACAATTTTTAAATTTATGCATTTTATTTTTGAATGCAACCAAACTAAAAATACTAAAATGTATTTTATGAATAACTGAATTATTAAAGGCTATATATATTTCTTGCCCACAAAAGATTTAACGTATATATGTCTTTGATTATATGCTTTATTTAAATCTTATTTTTAAAATCAAATTTTGTTATGGATTTTAAGAGTTTAATCATTACTTTTGCGCTGGTCGTTATAATCATTTTCCAAAAGTTTATTATTCTTTAGATGAAAAATTCATGATCGCGACTACTCGTTTAATATTATTTTGTTCTCCCGTGAAGAAAATCTAGAGAAATGAAAACACATTAAATTTACAAACAATTCCTATCACTATAAAATATTTTTAGTTACTCATTCACTATAATTTAAGATTGAAAAAAATGGCTGGGCATAATAATTTGATATAGTTTTTGGCTCGTAAATTCCAAATTTTCTACTTCTTAGAGTCAATAAACCATCTCTAAAGAATTTTCAGACAATTCTTATACCTACGTCTAATTACAAGATCGTTTATCTGATTCCAAATTATGAAATAAGGCTTTTTAAAAAAATAAAAAAATGAAGACAAGAACAAGTCATATTAGTATCACAAAATCCTAATAATTATTAATGATATAACCGAAGCATGAAAAATACGATTAGTAGTAGATATGAATTATTTTGATAGATGTTTTGGGTTACAGATGCTTGAATCGGAAAATATTCACACTGAAGATATGAAATAAAAATATGCATAAATGTGTGCGTATTTTTATTCACAGATAGTAAAGTTGCGTATTTATATTTAACATTTTGTCATTATAAATTGTTGCTAGATTACAGAACAATAATCTAACATAACTACAAAATGGTATATATAGTGTGTAAACGTATATATTCCGATACCCCTTAATAGTCTAAATTTGAATGATGATATGTAAAATATTGATGAGTTGGTTGATATTCAATGTGAAGAGGCATATGGATAGATTAGTGTATGCTTTTAGCTTGTGATCAGTATATATTAGTACTATATCTCCGATGGTTGGACGTTTGCGATTGTACGGAACAAAACGGGTTTCAAGAAGCGAAGGTCCGCTTCCTAGATAAAAGACCCTCAGGAAAAAGTTCTTCTTTTGTTGTAATTTAAAACTTAAATTAGTATTCTATAATAAGTTTAATCTCTGAGTAAAGCAAGTTTGTGGATAAGAACCAAGGATTAAGATAACCGTTAGGTCTAGGTGTAGGCAGCTGCCAAAATCAGTAAATCTTAGCTGAAGTTATATTTTTTGCATGATATTCTATACTATATCATCAAATTTATGAATTGTGGTTAAAATGATTTTTGCCAAAATTTGACTTTTTCTGATATATGCACATGATGACTGTAGTTAATGAAAATAACCAGTCATTATTAACAAAGTAGACATAAGCACTTTAGGTATATTTCCTGCATTTTATTATTTTATATGAATAAGTTTGAAATTGGGCCGTATTTAAAGAGCAGTATCAAGAAAGAAATGAGCACTTAATACAAAAGCCGAAAAAAAAAAAAAACGAGGAGCATCTATAAATAATAATTCGAATTGAAACCATTCTTAGTTTGTCGACAGCTTTAAAGTCTATCAAATAATTTTCAATTAGGATAGTGGCGATGTTCTATCATTACTACTTTTTAATATAAACTTTGTTTCTGTTTTTTTCTTCTTTCAAAGACAAGAGAAAGTCATTTTTTCATTTTAAAGGTATTGTGAATCTATTGGTTGCTTTAAATACACCTTACGTACATCAAAAATAATCAATGGAGGGAAACTTAGGTTATTAAATAAAGAAAGGAGGTTGAAAACAAGAGGACACGAAGTCATTAGACAAATAATTTTTTGCATCATGGAACTTTATTTTACTCTATTATGAAAATGAACAAAATCGATAACAAAAAAAATAAAAAAAACAAGAAATATGAAAGCATATATAGTCAAATAGTTTTTGTTAGTCTTGTCGATTACG